>ONZH01025398.1:0-66955 GCA_900303285.1 Rhinella marina | reverse complement strand
CCAACTCCTTGGAAAGGGTTTTGTACCCCTTGCCAGCCTTGTGACCCTCCCACGATCTTGTCTCTGATGGCCTTGGAATGCTCCTTTGTCCTTTCCCATGTTGACCATGTATGAGTGCTGTTCACAAGTTTGGGGAGGGTCTTAAATAGTCAGAAAAGGCTGGAAAAACAGATAATTAATCCAAACATGTGAAGCTCATTGTTCTTTGTGCCTGAACTACTTCTTAATACTTTAGGGGAACCAAACAGAATTCTGGTGGTTTGAGGGGTTGAATAATAATTGACCCACACTTTTATGTTTAAAATTTATTAAAATTTAACTGAGCAACATAACTTTTTGGTTTGTAAGATTTATGCATCTGTTAATAAATCCTGCTCTTGTTTGAAGTTTGAAGGTTTTAACTTATTTGCATCTTATCAAACCAGCTAAATCTGCAGGGGGTTGAATACTACTTGTAGGCACTGTAGAGTCATTACAAACAGAGTGAACTTTTTCAAGTGTTTATTTTTGCTAATGTTAATTATGGTTTACAGCCAAGGAAACCCCAAAAGTCATTATCTCAGAAAATTAGAATATTATATTAGACCAACTGTTAATTTCTTTTTTAAACACATAAATGTTGGCCAAATGTAAAGTATGTACAGTAAATGCACTCAATACTTGGTTGGGGCTCCTTTTGCATGAATGGAAGCCCAGGTTGCTTTGATAGCCGCCTTTAGCTCGTCTGCATTTTTGGGTCTGGTGTCTCGCATCTTACTCTTGACAATTCCTCATAGATTCTCTATGAGGTTAAGGTCAGGCGAGTTTGCTGGCCAATCAAGCACAGTGATACTGTGGTTATTAAACCAGGTATTGGTACTTTTGACAGTGTGGACAGGTGCCAAACCCTGCTGGAAAATAAAAATTCTATCTCCAAACAGATTGTCGGCATAGGGAAGCATGAAGTGTTCTAAAATTTCCTGGTAGACGGCTGCATTGACTTTGGTCTTAATAAAATACAGTGGACCTACACCAGCAGAAGACATGGCTCACCAAACAATCACTGATTGTGGAAACTTCACACTAGACCTGAAGCAGCTTGGATTGAGTGCCTCTCCACTCTTCCTCCAGATTCTGGGACCTCGATTTCCAAATGATATGCAAAATGTACTTTCATCTGAGAACAAAACCTTTGACCACTGAGCAACAGTCCAGTTCTTTTTCTCCTTGGCCCAGGTAAGACGCTTCTGGCATTGTCTATTGGTCATGACTGGCTTGACACATGGAATGCGACACTTGTAGCCCATATCCTGCATACAGATGTAGCAGGGCTGGCGCTCACTGAATTTGCGATTCCTTGGTAACGAATCGCAAATTCAGAGAGAGTAAAAAGAATTAGTGTTGTAATTTGCTTTTTGACTGCTAGATGGTGCACTGTATTTATCTTTTGTATACTGCACGCAGGGCTGCCATCAGGAATTTCGGGGCCCCCTACAGGCAAATTTCGCGGGCCCCCCCCTTTCGGGTAAACTTTACAGATTTGCTTAATATGCAGCAGCCTCCACATAGCACATTACATCTTTCTTTTTTACGGCATATCACAACTGCTTTTTTTGCCCAAAAGATTAGTAAGCCTGCGACTGCAACAAGGTAGACTCTTTAGGCAGGATCCTACCCTAGGCTAATGTATTTACGCTACATATTATATTATTATTATTCACACACTGATAAACATTTTCAATAGGGAAACACAGTTGCCATTAAATTCAGTTACATGCTTGTAAGTGCAGAGTGTTGAGGCACATTGTGTTGATTCCCCCATTGTGTTGATCTGAGGTCTGATGGGGGCACAAGCCGCTGATCTGAGGTCTGATGGGGGCACAAGACGCAGACCTGAGGTCTGATGGGGGCACAAGACGCTGATCTGAGGTCTGATGGGGGCACAATGTGTTGATCTGAGGTTTATTATCCCTGTACAGTGACATCACTGTGTGTATTATCCCTGGACTTTGACATCACTGTGTTTATTATCCCTGTACGGTGATATCACTGTGTTTATCATCTCTGTACTGTGACATCACTGTGTTTATTATCTCTGTACTGTGACATCACTGTGTTTGTTATCCCTGTACTGTGACATCGCTGTGTTTATTATCCCTGTACAGTGACATTGCTGTGTTTATTATCCCTGTACAGTGACATTGCTGTGTTTGTTATCCCTGTACAGTGACATCGCTGTGTGTATTATCCCAGTGCAGGAAGAGGTAAGTGGTCTGTGTTTGTGTGTTTGTTTTCTATTTTTCAGGGTCGTGAATGCAGAGGACTACGTCGGATTCGGTGGACTACGTCGGACCAGCTTTTTTTTTTTTTTTTTTAATTTAATAAAATGGTCAAACAGGGGTCTGGGGGAGTATTTATTTCAATAAAATGTTTTATACTTGTGTGTGTGTATTTATTTTTACAATACTACAGTTTTAGTAATCACGGCTATCTACAGACGGCCCTGATTACTAATACTGGGCTTAGTGCTTGCCGGTATGGCAGGCCAGCACTAACCCCAACATCTATTACCTCGGCACCCACCGCCACCAGGGGTGCCGGGAAGAGCCGGGTACCCGCAGGACCGGACCTTCTAAATTGAGTGTCTGGCTCTGGGGCGGCTGCAGGCTGGTACCATTAGGCTGGGAAGGGCCAATAACCGTGTCCCTTCCCATCCTGGTAGTGCCAGGCTGCCGCTGCTGGTTGTATCTGGCTGGCGAAGGAAAAAATGAGCGATGTCACAGTACAGGGATAACAAACACAGTGATGTCACAGTACAGACATAATAAACACAGTGATGTCACCCTACAGGGATAATAAACACAAGTCCAGGGATAATACACACAGTGATGTCACTGTACAGGGATAATAAACCTCAGATCAACACATTGTGCCCCCATCAGACCTCAGATCAGCGTCTTGTGTCCCCATCAGACCTCAGGTCAGCGTCATCAACCTCAGGTGCCCCCATCAGACCTCAGGTCAGCGTCTTGTGCCCCCATCAGACCTCAGGTCAGCGTCTTGTGCCCCCATCAGACCTCAGGATTTTTGAAGCGGAGACAAAAGTCCTGCGTGCACAACTTTTGTCTCCCCACGCCATTTTCTTTTTAATTATTTAATTATTTTTGTAAAAAAATGGCGTGGGGTCCCCCCCTTTTTTCCTTCGCCAGCCAGATACAACCAGCAGCGGCAGCCTGGCACTACCAGGGTGGGAAGGGACACGGTTATTGGCCCTTCCCAGCCTAATGGTACCAGCCTGCAGCCGCCCCAGAGCCAGACCCTCAATTTAGAAGGTCCGGTCCTGCGGGTACCCGGCTCTTCCCGGCAACCCTGGTGGCGGTGGGTGCCGAGGTAATAGATGTTGGGGTTAGTGCTGGCCTGCCATACCGGCAAGCACTAAGCCCAGTATTAGTAATCAGGGCCGTCTGTAGATAGCCGTAATTACTAAAACTGTAGTATTGTAAAAAAAAATACACACACACACACACACACACACAAGTATAAAACATTTTATTGAAATAAACACTCCTCCAGACCCCTGTTTGACCATTTTATTAAATTAAAAAAAAAAAAAAAAGCTGGTCCGACGTAGTCCTCCGAATTTGACGTAGTCCTCTGCATTCACGACCCTGAAAAATAGAAAACAAACACACAAACACAGACCACTTACCTCTTCCTGCACTGGGATAATACACACAGCGATGTCACTGTACAGGGATAACAAACACAGCGATGTCACTGTACAGGGATAATAAACACAGCGATGTCACTGTACAGGGATAATAAACACAGGGATGCCACAGTACAGGGATAACAAACACAGTGATGTCACAGTACAGACATAATAAACACAGTGATGTCACCCTACAGGGATAATAAACACAGTGATGTCAAAGTCCAGGGATAATACACACAGTGATGTCACTGTACAGGGATAATAAACCTCAGATCAACACATTGTGCCCCCATCAGACCTCAGATCAGCGCCTTGTGCCCCCATCAGACCTCAGGTCAGCGTCTTGTGCCCCCATCAGACCTCAGATCAACACAATGTGCCCCCATCAGACCTCAGGTCAGCGTCTTGTGCCCCCATCAGACCTCAGGATTTTTGAAGCGGAGACAAAAGTCCTGCGTGCACAACTTTTGTCTCCGCTTCAAAAATCATCTTCTGAGCGGAAACCTAACGGACCCCATTATAGTCTATGGGGTCCCTTAGGCTTCGTTGGGCTCAGTTATGTCCCGAATCCGTCCTTTCCGTTCTCCTGCTCCTATAATGGAGCAGGAGAACGGAAGCCCTAACGGTGATGCGAACGAGCCCTTATTGACCCCCGGCACTGCGGCTACAAATACGCCAGCTCTCTATACTGTACTACTGTAATTTTTTAAGTTATTGATGCAGATGACACATTGGGCGGGGGAGGAGCGGGAGGTACATCTACAGGTTGCAGGAGGATAAGTACAGTATACACTGCACAGGGTACACTGTATTATTGTAACTTGCCTCCTTCTGAGACACGGGGCGGGAGGTGAGAACCCGATCCCTGCACTCACAGGTTGGAGGCGGAGGAGGTTGGAGGAGGAGGATACTGTACAGTAAATACAGTATACGCTGCGCAGCGCGTATTACTGTAACTTGCCTGCTTCTTTCTTGCTCCACTCACAGGTGGGAGGATACTGTAAGTACTGTACAGTATACGCAGGCAGCAGGGTACAGAGAGCAACCCCCGGCTATTCATACAGATGACACACCGGGCGGGAGGTGAGAACCCGATCCCTGCACTCACAGGTTGGAGGATACTGTAAATACTGTATACGCTGCGCAGCGTATAATAGTATATAATCATGTATTACCATAACTTGCCTCCCTCTTTCTTGCTGAGGAGGAGCGCAGACAGCGCAGACCCTACATCTGCAACAAAAAAAATGACTTGAATGAACTCTGTAAATGAATGAACTGTGTAAATACAGGCACCCACCGCCACCAGGGGAGGGCTTTCTCCTAGAACGCTACCTGCAGATTACACAGCAGAGCTGACAGCTAGTGACCAGTGACAGCTAATTGTAGTGTGAGTAAACCAGGTGCCCCCCGCTGGGAATTCCTATAAAGAAGAAGCCTGAGCAGGAAGAGGTAAGTGGTCCATGTTTGTTTGTTTGTTTGTTTGTTTTCTATTTTTCAGGATCATTAATGCAGAGGACTACGTCGGATTCGGTGGATTACGTTGGACCAGCTTTTTTATTTTTTTTAATAAAATGGTCAAACAGGGGTCTGGGGGAGTATTTATTTCAATAAAATATTTTATAAGTGTGTGTGTGTGTGTTTTTTTTTTACACCACTGCAGTTTTAGTAATCACAGCTATCTACAGACGCCCTGATTACTAATACTGGTCTTAGCGCTTGCCAGTATGGCCAGCACTAACCCCAACATCTATTACCTCGGCACCCACCGCCACCAGGGGTGTCGGGAAGAGCCGGGTACCCGAAGGACAGACCTTCTAAATTGAGGGTCCGGTTCTGGGGCGGCTGCAGGCTGGTACCATTAGGCTGGGAAGGGCCAATAACCATGTCCCTTCCCACCCTGGTAGTGCCAGGCTGCCGCTGCTGGTTGCATCTGGCTGGAGAAGGAAAAAAGGGGGGAACCCACGCCATTTTTTAAAATTATTAAATTATTTTTGTAAAAAAATGGCGTGGGGTCCCCCCTTTTTTCCTTCTCCAGCCAGATACAACCAGCAGCGGCAGCCTGGCACTACCAGGGTGGGAAGGGACACGGTTATTGGCCCTTCCCAGCCTAATGGTACCAGCCTGCAGCCGCCCCAGAACCGGACCCTCAATTTAGAAGGTCCGGTCCTGCGGGTACCCGGCTCTTCCCGACACCTCTGGTGGCGGTGGGTGCTGAGGTAATAGATGTTGGGGTTAGTGCTGGCCATACTGGCAAGCACTAAGCCCAGTATTAGTAATCAGCGCCGTCTATAGATAGCTGTGATTACTAAAACTGCAGTGGTGTAAAAAAAAAACACACACACACAGTTATAAAATATTTTATTGAAATAAATACTCCCCCAGACCCCTGTTTGACCATTTTATAAAAAAAATAAAAAAGCAGGTCCGATGTAATCCACCCAATCTGACGTAGTCCTCTGCATTCACGATCCTGAAAAATAGAAAACAAACAAACAAACAAACATGGACCACTTACCTCTTCCTGCTCAGGCTTCTTCTTTATAGGGATTCCCAGCAGGGGGTACCTATTTACTCACACTTCAATTAGCTGTCACTGGTCACTAGCTGTCAGCTCTGCTGTGTAATCTGCAGGTAGCGTTCTAGGAGTAAGCCCTCCCCTGGTGGCGATGGGTGCCTGTATTTACACAGTTCATTCATTTACAGAGTTCATTCAAGTCATTTTTTTTGTTGCAGATGTAGGGTCTGCGCTGTCTGCGCTCCTCCTCAGCAAGAGAGAAGAAAGCAAGTTACGGTAATACATGCTTATATACGATTATGCGCTGCACAGCATATACAGTATTTACAGTATCCTCCAACCTGTGAGTGCAGGGATCGGGTTCTCACTTCCCGCCCGGTGTGTCATCTGTATGAATGGCCGGGGGTTGCTCTCTGTACCCTGCTGCCTGCGTATACTGTACATTACTTACAGTATCCTCCCACCTGTGAGTGGAGCAAGAAAGAAGCAGGCAAGTTACAGTAATACGTGCTGCGCAGCGTATACTGTATTTACTGTACAGTATCCTCCTCCTCCAACCTCCTCCGCCTCCAACCTGTGAGTGCAGGGATCGGGTTCTCACCTCCCGCCCCGTGTCTCAGAAGGAGGCAAGTTACAGTAATACAGTGTACCCTGTGCAGTGTATACTGTACTTATCCTCCTGCAACCTGTAGATGTACCTCCCGCTCCTCCCCTGCCCGATGTGTCATCTGCATCAATAACTAAAAAAAAAAAAAAAAAGTATAGAGAGCCGGCGTGTTTGTAGCCGCAGTGCCGGGGGTCAATAACTGATGTAAAAATACACAGCCACAGGACGGTAAAACTTTACAGTAGGTGGCTGAAGAACTTCAGCTCGCTCTGGACACACTGCAGGGATTGCTCAGCGAACACACAGTTTGCTGAGCTGCCGCAGTTCCATGCGCCATCTGGTGGTCAAAAAAGCACATTAAACATTAATTCTTTTTACTCGCTTCTCAGAAATACGAGGTGCGATATCGCTCTGCGCTTATGCGATTCAAGCATGAGCGCTAGAGCTACTACATCTGTACGTCTGTGTGTGGTGGCTCTTGAAGCACTGACTCCAGCAGCAGTCCACTCCTTGTGAATCTCCCCCAAATTTAAGAAAGGCTTTTTCTTAACAATCCTATCAAGGCTGTGGTTCTCCCTGTTGCTTGTGCACCTTTTTCTACCACCCTTTCTCCTTCCACTCAACTTTCCATTAATATGCTTTGATACAGCACTCTGTGAACAGCCAGCTTCTTTAGCAATGACCTTTTGTGGCTTACCCTCCTTGTGGAGTGTGTCAATGACAGCCTTCTGGACATCTGTCAAGTCAGCAGTCTTACCCATCATTGTGTCCCCTACTGAACCAGACATTTTTAAAGGCTTAGGAAGCCTTTGCAGGTGTTTTGGGTTAATTATTCTAATTTTCTGAGATAATGACTTTTGGTTTTTCCTTGGCTGTAAGCCATAATCATCAATATTAACATAAATAAACACTTGAAAAAGTTCACTCTGTTTGTAATGACTCTATATGATATATATGTCTCACTTTTTAACTGAATTATTGAAAAAAAAAACTTTTTAATGATATTCTAATTTATTGAGATGCCCTTGTATGCCACCCGCCACACTAAATAACTTCTCTGATGCCACACTACTGGCTGGGCAGGAAAGCTGGCCCTGGGCAAATTCGGCCAGTTGCGGCCACAATTCAAGTTTGGCAGTCTAGTAGTCCATGGGATCTTGGGTCTAGGACAACAGGGTGCAGTCCCTGGTCTATAGGCTTCGAAAGTATAGTTTGTAATTGGATTAAAAGTGACTGAAGGACCGTGTCCAGAGAGTTGTGGGCAATGATTCCTATTCAGAATGGTCCCGGGTTATAAGTGGTGTACCCCAAGGTTCAGTGCTGGATCCTATATTATTTAATTTATTTATTAATGATATTGAAGATGGAATTTATAGCACCATTTCTATTTTTTTCAGATGACACTAAGCTACGTAGTACTGTACAGTCTATGGAAGATGACCTTAAACTACAAGCTGACTTGAACTCTCTGAGTGATTGGGCATCACCTTGGCAAATGAGGTTCAATGTAAATAAATGTAAAGTTATTCTTTTTGGTAATAATAGTCTCTATGCATCATATGTCCTAGGGGATATAACACTGGGAGAGTTGCTTCTATAAAAGGATTTGGGAGTCCTTGTAGATCGTAAATTAAATAACAGCATACAATGTCAATCAGCTGCTTCTAAGGTCACCCAGTAAAGTGTCATGCATTAAACGAGGCTTGGACTCGCCTGGCAGGGGTGTAATACTACCACTTTACAAAAAATTGGTGCGGCCCCATCTGGAATATGAAGTTCAGTTCTGGGCACCAGTCCATAGAAAGGAAGCACTGCAGCTGGAAAAAGTACAGAGGAGAGCAACTAAACTGATAAGGGGCATGGAGGGTCTTAGTTATGAAGAAAGATTAAAAGAATTACATTTATTTAGCCTTGAGAAGAGACATCTAAGGGGGGACATGATTAACCCATACAAATAAATAAATAGGCCATACAAAAAAATACTGTGCAAAACTGTTCCATATAAAATGCCCTCAAAAGACAAGCGGGCACTGTCTCCGACTGGAGAAGAAAAAGTTCAGTCTCCAGAAGTCAAAACTTCTTTACTGTAAGAATTGTGAATCTGTGGAACAGACTTCCTCAGGGCGTGGTCACAGCAGGAACAGTTTTAAAAAGGAACTAAATTTATTGGATCATTTAAACTTTTTTTGTAATAATAAAACTGAGTGGGGCATGCAAAATTATTTGGCGCCCTTGAATTAATACTTTGCTGCGCCACCTTTTGCTGCAATTACAGCTGCAAGTCGCTTGGGGTATGTCTCTATCAGTTTTGAACATCTATAATTCTAGAACTGAAATTCTTGCTCATTCTTCCTTGCAAAACAGCTCAAGCTCTTTGAGGTTGGATGGAGAGCGTTTGTCAACAGCAGTTTTCAGCTCTTTCCACATATTCTCAATTGGATTCAGGTCTGGACTTTGACTTGGCCATTCTAAGACCTGGATACGTTTATTTTTTAACCATTCCATTGTAGATTTTGCTTTATGTTTGGGATCATTGTCTTGTTGGAAGATAAATCTCCGTCCTAGTCTTAGGTCTTTTGCAGACTCCAACAGGTTTTCATCCAGAATGGTCCTGTATTTGGCCCCATCCATCTTCCCATCAATTTTAACCATCTTCCCTGTCCCTGCTGATGAAAAGCAGACCCAAACCATGATGCTGCCACCACCATGTTTGACAGTGGGGATGGTGTGTTCAGGGTGATGAGCTGTATTGCTTTTACGCCAAACATATCGTTTTGCATTGTTTCCAAAAAGTTTGATTTTGGTTTCATCTGACCAGAGAACCTTCTTCCACATGTTTGGTGTGTCTCCCAGCTGGCTTGTGGCAAACTGTAAACAAGACTTTTTATGGATATCTTTGAGAAATGGCTTTCTTCTTGCCACTCTTCCATAAAGGCCAGATTTGTAAAGTGTTCGACTGATTGTTGTCCTATGGGCAGACTCTCCTACCTCAGCTGTAGATCTCTGCAGTTCATCCAGAGTGATCATGGGCCTCTTGGCTGCATCTCTGATCAGTCTTCTCCTTGTTTGAGATGAAAGTTTAGAGGGACGGCCGGATCTTTGTAGATTTGTAGTGGTCTGATACTCCTTCCATTTCAATATGATCGCTTGCACAGTGCTCCTTGGGATGTTTAAAGCTTGGGAAATCTTTTGGTATCCAAATCCGGCTTTAAACTCCTCCACAACAGTATCACGGACCTGCCTGGTGTGTTCCTTGGTCTTCATGATGCTCTCTGTGCTTTAAACAGAACCCTGAGACTATCACAGAGCAGGTGCATTTATACGGACACTTGATTACACACAGGTGGATTCTATTTATCTTCATCAGTCATTTAGGACAACATTGGATCATTCAGAGATCCTCAATGAACTTCTGGAGTGAGTTTTCTGAACTGAAAGTAAATGGGCCGAATAATTTTGCACGCCCCACTTTTCAGTTTTATTATTACAAAAAAAGTTTAAATGATCCAATAAATTTTGTTCCACTTCACAATTGTGACCCACTTGTTGTTGATTCTTCACCAAAAATTTAAAATGTTATATCTTTTTGTTTGAAGCCTGAAATGTGGCAAAAGGTTGAAAAGTTCCAGGGGGCCAAATACTTTTGCAAGGCACTGTATGTAAACACAGCACCAGAATCAACTACAAAAATATAGCACCAGAACCAAACCCATAAGTCAAATGCAACACCAGAGCCAAGCCTATACATCAAATACAGCACCAGAATTATGTGCAGTACACATATACATCACCAGATTTTAAAATTGTTATACAGATACCTTTTGAGTAGCCAGGTCAGCCTTTGCCATATAAGCATGTACGGTGTGAAACTACAGCTCCCAGTATGACATGAAAAGCTGTAAAGTGATGCTGGGAGTTGTTGTTTTACAAAACAGCATGGTAGCACCCATCATCCACGTGACTACAGCACTCATCATACAAAGTCATTGGCAGAATAATCATTTCCATTTAGTGACTTACAGGTGACGTCTTCTCCTGAGTTCTTCCCCATCTGGTTCAGGCCACCATGATAACATCTCCTGGCCAGAATTCAGCTTTGCAGATTTTGCCAAAAACATGTCTTCAGCTTCTTGCTTTACCAACACATTGGCACTCTGCATTCTAAAACAAGCTCCTCTTAGTGCCACATGCTGTGCCATGAATATAAAAGCAGCATTAGAACTACACACAGGGTCCCCAATGGCAGTACCCAGTGGCGTAGTTTGGGTGGGGCTGGGGGTGGGTACGGGGGCTGCCCCGGGCGCCAAATTGCCGGGGGCTCAAGGCATCAGGCAGTAAAATGAGGGCGATGGAAGCCTATGGCTCTTCCTATGGCCTATGGCTCTATGACCTGAAGCCTATGAGGCAGTAGAGAGACGCAGGATATCGCAATTAGCTCACTGTGACATCCTGCGTGGGGTCTCGCAAAATGACGTGATGACGCGGAGCAGGAGGGCACGGTGATGTGTTTGTTACTGCCTACGCCAGGGCACCACAAGTGGTGATGGGGTGAGGAAGAGAGGTATTTATTTTTTTAATGGAAGTAACGTAGGGAAGGCCGCACTGGGGTCATTATGGAGTCATGTTATCATGTTATGAATCATGAATCATGTTATCTCATGTGATTTACTGTATTCCACTCCACTTTTGTACATGCACTTTTATTTTTTATTCTTTCATGTATTTTGGAATATTCTTGTAATGCACTTGCACTTTATATTTTTTGCACTAAGCACTAGGCACTTGTATTATTGTACTCTGGTAGATCCATCAAATTGCCTCTTTGCACCCACCTGTCTTCCCCTTTATTCCCCCTTTATTCCCCTTACCATACGGTGCTTGCCCTGTGTTTTTAATTTTTTCCATGACGCGTTCGGTCACGTGATTCACACATGACCGCTCGACGTCATGGTTACTTAGCGATGCCGACGCGTTTGTTCTCGGCTGGATTGCGGTAAGCCCGCGTGACTGGCCATCATGTGGGCGCACTCGCAATTACATCTGTATGGTTGAGTGGAGCGGGGTTTCTTCCCCCTTTTTTTTTCCTCCTTCCCCGCCCCTGTTCCCCTCCTTCTTGTTTAACACAGTGGCAAGTGTTTTATTAATTAACCATCTCTACTGTGGATTGGTCAGCTCCCATTTAAATAGTCACATGTTGCCATATGAAACCTCGCCCCTAGAGAAAGGTCCTGCTGAAACGTACGTCGGGGTTGTGCGGTTCTCTTGGTGTTTGCCTTTACATAAATATGTTATATGTAATATGTCTGTGGGGGGGTTTATCTACTTTCATGCTACATGTGCCTTATTGATGGCCATGTGTTTGATTTAACTGGCATCCTGCTACAATTTTATAGCTGGGCTGCCCCTATTACAGCTTTGTGATTACCCTCCATATGATATATGTTGTTGTTATACCTCCCAGGAGTTACCAGCACTTTTCATGTGATGTATATCATCTCTGTTTTTAATCATATTTATATTTGTTTGTTTATGAATTAATAAAGATGTCTATTTTTAACCATATTTTGTGACTCAGGTGTTTTTGTGTATATGCACTATGGAGGTGGATGGGGGGTTGGGGGTTATAACAGAAGATAAAGGAGGCAATTATATATAGAAAAAATGGGGCCATTATTACAATAATTATACAGAGGGTGCATAATAATAATAATAATAATAATAATAATAATACTGAGAGGGCTATTATAATAATACAAAATGGCCCCTCTGTATTATTATAATGGCACCTCAGTATTAGAGATGAGCGAATCGATTTGTTGATTCGTATCGAATCTTGGGAATTTTTAGCTGTGAAGTGAATCCGAATATTAGGTGATTCGCTTCGGCTTTGTACGCATTCGCTACGTAGTTTGTCCTATTGATTATACGCTATTGCTACGTTTAAGTTACTCTATACGCTGTTGCGTATGAATTAAATTCATTTGCTATGCAGACTCCTCCCTGGTAGCTCCGCCCCCTTCTCCAGCGTGCGAGGAAGACGAGGCAACTCAGGAAATTAAGATGGCGACACAGCGAGGTCCTGACTGGGGAGGCATGGTGTGGGGCACCGACCCCTATGAGAAGGAACCAGAGGAGATCTACGTCTCTCAACATGTTTGTCGGCCTAAAAAGTCGGGCACGGCGGAGGCGGCAGGAGTTCCCGCTCCGCCGCGCAAGGACTACTCCCTTCGGCAAAATTCAATGGTCCCCTAGGCTGTCACCCGGAACACCCTGACCCTCTGGGAATACAAAAAGCTGGTAGAGGAGTGGGTTGTGCAGGTTTTGGAGCACCCACGGTCTAGTGACCTTAAGCTGGAGCGCCGAAGGGGTACCGTTATTTGGTTCAGCGTGGAACGGGGAGTAGGTTTTATCGGCGATGAGGAGACGGCGGAAGAATTATACGTAAACCGCCGTTCTGTAAAGCAGCCGTATCTTCCGCCCGTCCGCCACAATCTCCACGCAGGGGATTACGTGACGTATACCCCCATGAAGAGCCTCCAAGGCCCATTTGAAACTGGGGTAAAACTCCTTAAGCCACCAGCTACTCCTGCAGCGCCCCCGGAAGACTGGACTGAGGAGGCCCAGGCCGCAGAAGAGGCTTGGTGTTCCCATGAGACCAATGATGGGACTCTGCGATCTGAGGAGAAATCCCAAGCGCAGCTGGAACCCCTGATACCAGATTTGCCACCGCCGCCGATCCTTCATGTGGGACAAATGACCACCAACAGTTTTGTGTACCAGCCATCAGTGGTACAATACCAACTGCCATGGCAGGTGCAGTCCGCCGCTCGCAGAAGACCATTACCAGAGCCCTTGCAGCCGGAGATTCTGTCACCTTGTATGCCGGCGGGAGGATCTGGCCACTACACAGTAATGGGCAAGTCCCAAGTTGCCACAGCCCTTGCCAGTGTGACCGCCCGGGCACTACCAAGACCATCCCTAAGAGGTCAGTGGGGGTCTGCTGCCGCAGCCAATGTCGCTTTCATGAGGCAGGAGCGCCCTCTCATGTCTTTTAGCTCCAGCAGCAATGAAGAGGACCTGCTGGCCCTTAAGTAAGGATCCTGCAGCCTTTATGGGAGCCACAACGTGGACTTAACTTGAAGGGTGAGCACTAGCTGCCTTGTTTTTTTTTTTTTGTTGTTGTCCTGCGTTTGTCCTCACCCAGATGGACAAAGATTGTCAGGACTCCCCCCATAAAAAAAAAAGTTTTAACCAAGTTGCACATACGTGCGCCTCATCCCTTTTTCCCCCTTTTCAGGTTATTGGGGAGCCCCCTGAAAGAGCGTTTTTTAAGGAACCTTTGCTGCTATTTTTTTACCCATTTGGATTACAATTTTACCTATGTGGATTACAAATTGCAACTGAGTTTGGGACTCTGCTCCAGTTCTATGACAAGCATCAGAAGAAAACTTAAACGTGTCCGTGAGCAGACTAGGTAGGTGATATTTAAAATGTTTACATTATACATATAATGTATTTGCACTATATTGTTTGCACCGGATTGTTTGCACTAAAGTTTTTACCTTTCAGCAACGTTTTCAAGTATGTTGCCCATTGTGTGTATTTCTTTACAGGTACCGCAATGGGTCCTCATAGTCCCTTTATAGTATTGTGGATGATTTTACTATGCCCATAGCCGGATAGACAGCACCTTACTTGTTCTACCTCAAATATACATACTGCCTCTTAGGGCGATTTCAGATCTGAACATTTACGCTGGATCTGGCCCGGGGTCCGCAAGGTGTCGAAACGATGGCGCAAGCCTCGGATCACCTGCTGTATCACCTCCTTTTTATGCTGGTTTGGGTGGCGATGTGTGCCATTGTAAATCGTATTCCTGGCGGTCCATCACCCAGACTATGTATTTCAGCTGTGCAGCAGAGCTAAATGATGAGGATCGTCTGGATCCCATTTTCGAATATTCGCTCTGCCTCTGAGCAGTGCACGCCGTGGCCTCTCGTTGTACGTGCCTGCGTATTACGCAATTGCGTAGACAATAGTACGCTGAGGATTCGTAAGCTATTTGTGCGCTCATGCGTACGTCTTCTAAGAAGTTGCGTACATTTTTTAAATGTACGTTCGTTATTAGTGCGCGAATGTTCGCTAATAGCTCATAATAACGTATATTTTGTACGCAAATACAACAAATCTATTCGTCAAATATACGAATCTTAGGAAAACTTCGGTGAATGTTTGGCGAATAATTTTTTGAATGATTCGCTCATCTCTACTCAGTATTATAATGGCCCCCACTGTAGTATTACTATGGACCTTATGAATAATTATTAAATATAATGGCCCCTATATTTAATAATTATACAGAGGGTCCATAATAATAATAATACTACAGTGGGGCCATTATAATACAGAGAGATAATAATAATAATAATAATAATAATAATAATAATAATAATAATAATAATAATAATAATAATAATAATAATAATAATAATAATAATAATTGGGCTTGCTGTGTAAGTGGGCTGTGAATAAGTGGAGTTTAAAGAACCAGAGAGCTGGTGCTGAGTGTGATTTTCTGGGAGTGATTGCAAATAGCTGCATATAGTTTATTGCAAAGGTCCTTGAGTTTAGTGCTTGCATTTTGGTACTGACATTTAAACCCATTTTTTTCTCTGCTGTATACCTGGTGAAGGGGAGTGGTTTGTGATCCCAGGTGCTATTAATTGCATAGCTGAACTGTTCCTGAGCTTGCTCTAACTGGGCTTGCTGTGCAAGTAGACTGTGAATAAGTGGAGTTTAAAGAATCGGAGTGCAAGACTAGGAGCAAGAAATTAAAATTTACTAGATTTTCCTTGTATGTTGTTGCCTTGATTCTAGATAGTTCTCCAACTACAGAAGTGTCTAAATGGTAACTCATATTTACTGTTTTCCTTCTGTACTGTTCATCCCCATCTAACATGTGCTCCATGGACAATGCATGCCTTGAAGAGCTGTTTGAGGGTGAATACATTTGCACTAAATGCAATCACGTTGCATATTTGGATACCCAGATCTTGAATCTAAATAAGCAGCTTGACATACTTAACGGCATTGCTAAACTGGAGAGAGGCTTAGACCTCACTGTGCAGGCGCTGGCTGGGGTCAGAGAAATGGAGGTGGGAGGAGGAGGGCAAGAGCAGGACTATCAGGTCAGCAGTTGGGTTAATGTAGTAAGAAGGGGTAGAGGGAAAAGTGCCAGGGAGGCTAGTCCTGAGCTGGAACGCCCTAGTAAATATGCCTGTTTGGCTGATATTAGGAATGAAAGCCCAGGGCCAGCAACACTGCAGCAGGGCGTTTCTCCTAGAAACCAGGAAGATGACTGCTGAGGAAGGATGGGAAAAGGAGTGCAAAAAAAGTTAGACAGATGCTGGTGGTAGGGGACTCTATGATTAGGTGGACAGACCTAGAGATCTTCCCCACAAGATCCTTTTTGATTCAAAATGAAAACAATAGGTATGGGTTGTGCACACTCTTATCTGCGGATAATGGTTATTTTTAGATGATTACCCTGCACATAGAATAGATGGATGTTGTTGTATATATATAAATATACAGAGTTTATTTTAATATCAATAAATGCAAAAAATACAGAAAATATAAAAAATATAAAAAAATATAAAAAAATAAATTTTTTGAATATAGTCACAATTTTCTTCCTATTTGAAAAAGAACAGCAGTTCTCTTCTTGTTTGAAAATTATCAAAATCAGAATACTCAATCAGGAACCTTCTATGTTAATTTGCATATATATTTAGCGTCATCCAGTATTCCGGTCTTGATAAGTCTTATTATTCCTGTAGGAATTGGCTATTAGGATATAGGGTATAATTCCACAGGAATAATGATATTACCCATAAGCGCTTGTTTATACAATGCAGTGATAGTTACTCAGAAGTTCTTGATCCGCTACTTAAATAGCCTGTATGTAACTCATAACAGAGAATGTTAGGACTAACCCGGTAATTGTAATGTAACTTAGCAGAGTTTTTACTTTACCACTTCTTGGAATGAAGTTCCTTCCAATTCTGTCAAGCGGTGTATGTTTCTTTGGAGCGGTGTGTCTTTGTGTTCAGCCGGGTATGTGATGTCCTTCTAATCGGGCAGCCCGAAGTTTCATAGAGCGCGCTCTTTTACAGCCGAATCAGAGCGTCCCACGTGGCGTTCCACGTGGGGCCTGTACAGTCTCGATGTGAGCGCTAGGGATGCAAAGAAAGGCAATGTAACTTCAGACAATTGTTGATAGTTCCCGTTGCTTGAGTGATATCCGCTTGGGCTTTATTCTATTTGCTCCTTATGGCAGCGCTGCCTTACTTAAGAAATATATATATTAGATTTCACCGGGTATCCAGTATTTTGCTAAACGCGTTTCGGGGATATACACTTCCCCTTCCTCAGTAGCTCAGCCCGGCTGAACACAGAGACACACCGCTCCAAAGAAACATACACCACTTGACAGAATTGGAAGGAACTTCATTCCAAGAAGTGGTAAAGTAAAAACTCTGCTAAGTTACATTACAATTACTGGGTTAGTCCTAACATTCTCTGTTATGAGTTACATACAGGCTATTTAAGTAGCGGATCAAGAACTTCTGAGTAACTATCACTGCATTGTATAAACAAGCGCTTATGGGTAATATTTTTATTCCTGTGGAATTATACCCTATATCCTAATAGCCAATTCCTACAGGAATAATAAGACTTATCAAGACCGGAATACTGGATGACGCTAAATATATATGCAAATTAACATAGAAGGATCCTGATTGAGTATTCTGATTTTGATAATTTTCAAACAAGAAGATAACTGCTGTCCTTTTTCAAATAGGAAGAAAATTGTGACTATATTCAAAAAATTTATTTTTTTATATTTTTTTATATTTTTTATATTTTCTGTATTTTTTGCATTTATTGATATTAAAATAAACTCTGTATATTTATATATATACGACAACATCCATCTATTCTATGTGCATGGTAATCATCTAAAAATAACCATTATCCGCAGATAAGAGTGTGCACAACCCATACCTATTGTTTTCATTTTGCATCAAAAAGGATCTTGTGGGGAAGATCTCTAGGTTGTAGCACCTCGACTTCATAATTTTTGGGTTCAGTGAGCCACTCGATTCTATTATTTATGTATAAAAATGGGCCATACAAAAAATTCGGAGACAAACTGTTCCATGTCATATGCCCTCAAAAGACAAGGGGGACCTGCCTCCAACTGGAGAAGAAAAAGTTCAGTCTCCAGATGCGTCAAAGCTTCTTTACTGTAAGAACTGTGAATCTGTGGAACAGACTTCCTCAGGACGTGATCACAGCAGGAACAGTGGATAGTTTTAAAAAGGGCTAAATTCTTAAAAGTAAACAACATTAATGCTTATGAAAATGTGTAGAAATCTGAGTCTCATTCCTACTGGGATTCGCGTCCCCACCTATCCCTTGGTTTAACTAGATGGACTTATGTCTTTTTCAATTGTATTAACTATGTAACTATATAATAATAATAATAATAATAATAATAATAATAGTAGTAATAATAATAATAATAATATGGAGGGGGCCATTACAATAATACGGAGGGGGCCATTATAATAATACGGAGGGGTTCATTATAATAATAACACAGGGGAACTATGATATACAGGGGAAAAATATTATGGGGATAATCTGTCTGGCACTAGCACAGCATTGGAGGTAGCAGCAGGATGACAATGTTTAGGCACCAGGAGGGGGAGGATGATAGTAAAGTGAGGAATCTAAGATTTTCTCCTTACCCTACGACAGCACCACGAGAGAGAGGATCCGCCTCCAGGACAGGAAGTATAAAAAGGCGGAGACTCCCCTCCTACTTCAGTATGGTTTCCTGTCTTTGAAGAGGAAGCCTGTGGTACAGTTACCTCTCCCCTGTGAGCAGTCTCCTTACCTGTGGGTCCCCGGTTTTTTGACACATGACACAGGGTGCGCGGTGGGGCCGGCAGAGACGCGGTGGCAGGACGGCCCTAAAGCGTTGAGGCATGCTGCTTCCATGCTGTATAGCACTAGAAGCGCGGCGTGGAATGGATCGTTGCGTTGGCTCTGGTGGAGGGGCGCCTGCTTCCAGCTTCTTGCGCTGTAGAAGAGGCCAGTTCCAGACTGAGGCTTGGAAAACACGTGTGCGTTCCATGTGACGCACCACGTGGCGGGGGAAGTGCTTAAGCGCACAGGACCCGGAAATATGATGCTGGCACGTTTTTTTTACCGGAATCAAGTGTCTCCTAGCAGTCCTGCTCCTGGTGCTTGGATAGGAGCACTGAATTTCCCCTGGCAGCATTATGGATGAAGAAAAGAAGGACATTACTGAAGAATTAGTGTTTGCTCCAGCCTTGGTACCTGCGTGAGGGGTGAGAGGCTTATTGCCACAGGTGTCTTTTATTATCAGCTTACATTCTAATGGATTTTTGCAGGGAAAACCTAGAAAGGCCCTGACAAAAAGAAGAAATAAGGGTTCTCAAAAAGATAAGGGAGGATCAAGCGAGGGTCTTTCTTATAGCTCCATTCTGGCCCAAGAGGCCTTGGTTTACCTGGTTAAGGAAGCTGTCAGTCACGGACCCCTGGGTCCTTCCAGTAACTAGGGACCTGCTATTTCAGGGTCCGATATTCCACCCTGAGATGGAAAATCTCCATCTGACGGCCTGCTATTTGAAAGGTTCTTGTTAGCTAGAAGAGGTTTCTCTTCTGAATTGGTCAATCCTCTTCTAAAAAGTAGAAAGAGGGTTACAGTCTCTATTTATGCCAGAACTTGGAGAAAGCTTATGTCTTTTGCAGGTTTAGATGTGGAGGATCTTCCTTCATCTGCTCCTATGCTGAATGTTTTAGAGTTTCTTCAAAAGGGGTTACAGATAGGTCTATCTCTTAGTACCTTGAAAGTTTAGGTTTCTGCCTTATCAGCCCTTTTTAATGAGAACATTGCTGCTAACACTTGGGTAATACGTTTCCTCAGGTCAGTTTCAAGGTCTTCCCTGAGGATTTCTCCAAAGGTATCCCTTGGGATTTAAATTTAGTTTTAGGTGCTCTTACTAGCACTTTTGAACCTATTGAAGAGATTTCTATTAAACATCTATCTCTGAAATTTTGTTTGTTAGTGGCCTTGACATCTGCCCGTAGGGTTAGTGAGCTTCAGGCTATCTCTGTAAATCCCCCTTATACTACTATTCTGGAGGATAGGGTAGTTATTAAACCTGACCCTGCTATTCTGCCAAAGGTAGCATCTAAGTTCCATAGATCCCAAGAAATAGTTCTCCCAACATTTAAAGATCCATCCTCTGAGGAGGAAATATCATTACATTGTTTGGATGTCAGAAGGTGCCTTCTCCAATACTTATCTAAAACTAAAGAATGGAGGAAATCTCCCTCGATGTTTGTTCTTTTCCAGGGAAAGAATAAGGGACAGCAGGCATCCAAAAAGTCTTTGGTGAGGTGGATCACTTCGGCTATTTCTCTAGCATAATCTTCTTTGGAAAGATCTGCTCCAGAAGGCCTTTGAGCCCACTCCACTAGGGCGGTATCTACCTCTTGGGCCGAAAGGGCTGCAGTTTCTATTGAGGATATTTGTAAAGCAGCAGTGTGGGCCTCTCTTTCTACTTTCTTCAAGCACTATTGTTTACAGTTAAATTCACCCTTTGATTTGTCCTTTGGATCTTCGGTACTTTCAGCTGTTATCCCACCCTAGGTGTCTCCTTGGTTATTCTCTCTCGTGGTGCTGTCGTAGGGTGAGGGGAAAAATGAAGATTACTCTTACCGGTAATTGGATTTTCCTGAACCCACAACAGCACCTGGTATTTCCCTCCCTTTCTTTCTGGTGTTGGCTTCTCATGGGTGTTGCAGAGAAAAAAAAAAAAAGAAAAAAAAGAAATGGCATATATTAAATGTTCAGCATACTAACAGTTCGGAGCGGAGTTCCTCAAATCCTTGGATGGACATACTGAAGTAGGAGGGGAGTCTCCACCTTTTTGTACTTCAGGTTTCCTGTCTTGGAGGCGGATCCTCTCTCTCGTGGTGCTGTCGTGGGTTCAGGAAAATCCAATTACCGGTAAGAGTAATCTTCATTTTTTTTCTGTGAAACTCTGCAGAGACAAGATGCGGCTGAAAGAAGGTATCATGGTGATCTTATCTTTGAACAAAGACATTGAGGAAAGAGTTTACATCACAGGAGATGTCACTGGATGTATGAGGTATGGGGTGCTGTATTCTACTGTACATAATAATGTCCATCCACATATTTGTTTATGGTAGGGTTTTAGGAGGGGGGGTGGATATGAAATTTGGTCCACACTGCCGCAGCCTGTCCCCAGACTTCAGGACACACTGTGTGTGTTCTGAATTCTGGAACTTCACAACCATCTACTACATTATCTGTACCCAGAGAGTTATCACTGTGCTATCTGTGGTGTTACGTAGGACTGCAGGTGGCATTTACTACATTAACTGTTAAAAAAGGGGCATTAACACAGGTTGATGGGGAAGGGGGGAGCCGCAATATTTAGATTGCCCTGGGTGCTGGCAACCTGCGCTACGTCACTGGTAGTGCCACACATTCTGTGCCCTCTGTATTTAGTGCCATATACCCTATGCCCTCTGTATATAGTGGCACATGCTGCGTCCCCTGCAGGGGCGTAGCAATAGGGGAAGCAGGGGAAGCAGCTGCTTTGGGGCCCAGACCCACAAGGGGCCCCCTCAGGAGGGAGACTAAAAGATTTTATTGTCAGGCCCCCCTCAACAGTATTATACAATGACATTATATACAGTGACACTATAGAAAGCGGATGGAGTGGCTGTCAGGCCTTGTCTGGGAGAGCTCAATCTTGACTAGCCACAAGAGTGAGGGTTGCATGTGAGTTCGGGTTGCGAGGAAGCTTCTGGGGGGGGCCCCATTCAAAAATTTGCTGTGGGGCCCAGTTAGTTGTAGTTACGCCACTGGTCCCCTGTATATAGTGCCACACACTCTGTGGCTTCTGTATATAGTGCCACATACTATGTCCTCTGTATATAGTGCCACACACTCTGTCCCCTCTGTATATAATGTCACATGCTCTGTGCCCTCTGTATGTAGTGCCATATGCCCAGTGTCTTCTGTACATAGTGCTACACACTAGGTGGCATATGTATATGGTGCCACACACAGTGCCCCCCCCCCTCCCCTGCTAGTGCCACATGCTCTGTGCCCCCTGTATATAGTACCACAAGCTTGGTGGCCCTTATAAATTGTACCACTTTTATGTGCCCTTTTTATGTATAGTACCTCTTATATGATCCCTCTGTATGTATAACACTTCTTGTATGTACGTCTTTTATCTATAGCACCTCTTATATGTGCACCCTTTATGTATAGCACGTCTTATAGGTGTCCCCTGTATGTATAATGCCCCTTATATGTGCTCCCTTTATGTATTGTGCCTCTTACATGTGCCCCCTTTTATGCACAGCACCCCTTATATGTGCTCCCTTTATGTATAGTGCCTTTTATATGTGCCCCCTTTATGTGTAGTACCTCTTGTATGTGCCCCTTTATGTATAGTGCCTCTTAGCTGTGTACCTTTATGTATAGTGCCTCTTATATGAGCCCCCTTTATGTATAGTGCCTCTTATATGTGCTCCATTTGAGTATAGTGTCTCATAGCTGTGCCCCCTGAATGCAGTGTACACACACTGTTAAGCTAGAATGCAGAGGGTTACAGAAGGTGAGGCCTCACCAGTTACATATTCCTGATGGTCACATGGTAAGTATAATAGATGTAGTGGGTGTATATAGTATATACAGTAATGTGCTGATATGTGCGGTACAAGGTATAAATTAATAAATTACACCTTGTATTTCATTACACTGCTTTATATACAATATATCTGTACATAGTGTATATATTATACCTCATACCTCACACCTCACATATCAGTATACTACTGTGTATACTATGCATCTGTTTCCACTGCATCTATTATACTTTTATAATACATGCAGTTTGTACAGATATATAGTATACACAGCAGTGTACTGATGTGTGAGGCGCGAGGTATAATACATGCAGTGTGTACAGATACATAGTATATACAGAAGTGTACGGGTATACCTGTACCTTTCATACCTCGTACGTGATTTATCAATACACTGATATATACTACAGTATATATCTGTACACACTGCATCTATTATACAGCATACCTGACGTATCAGTACTCTTTATGTATACTATGTGTCAAGTACAGGGTATAAAAGATGCATTGGGTACAGATATATGTGGACAGTCATATATTATTGTCCCTATGGGGTATTGGGGGTTGTAGTTAAAAAGGTTATCTCATTTAGCAAATAGCATGTACAGTGCCTTGCGAAGGTATTCGGTCCCCTGGAGCTTTTCAACCTTTGCCACATTTCAGGCTTCAAACAAAAAGATATAACATTTAAAATTTTTGGTGAAGAATCAACAACAAGTGGGTCACAATTGTGAAGTGGAACGAAATTTATTGGATTATTTAAACTTTTTTTGTAATAATAAAACTGAAAAGTGGGACGTGCAAAATTATTTGGCCCCCCTGCATTAATACTTTGTTGCACCACCTTTTGCTGCGATTACAGCTGCAAGTCGCTTGGGGTATGTCTTTATCAGTTTTACACATCTAGAAACTGATATTCTTGCCCATTCGTCCTTGCAAAACAGCTCGAGCTCTTTGAGGTTGATGGAGAGCGTTTGTGAACATAATTCTTGCATGGGTGGGAACACTGGGTTGATAACATTGGGCAGGGTGGGAGGAAGGAGGGTCAGAGTGAGGTCCCTGCAGTTTCTGCAGGCTATCAACGAGACTGGACTTTGTGAACTTGACTGGGTGGTGGACAGATTTAAAAAGGAGAATCTAGAAGGAGAAGGAGGGGTTTGCCGAGCGGTCTGTAAGGGTTGCGGAAATCCAGACAGAACCAAGGCCCAAAACTTGGGTGGGGGTAGCAGGTTTGCCCGTCCCCGCCTCCACAACATTCACCCAGTGTGCCGTCAGGGAGATGTAGCATCCCGGGCCTCAAACCAAAGTGTTGGTGGTCAAATGGCCTTTTGCAGTAACCGTGTTACTCGGGCGTGGATGATGTTTTGGGACATGTGCCTGGGCAAGGCAGGGATGGCACAGAGGGAAAAATAGTGATGGTTTGATTGCTTTCCCCCTTGCCTATGCCATCTGTGGTTGTCATAGGCAACGTGATTTTAAGGGGTGCAGAATTTTATCTTCTTTTTTGTCTAGTTTGGCTTGGGGTCCATGGCAATGTAGAAGAAAGAAGGTTTCCTTGTATGGTCTCACTTTACAGAGAGGTTATATTGTCTTTGGAGTGTATTGTTGAGAGGCTGTGATAGTGGCGTAATAGTGCGACTTGGGCGCGTTATATGCATCCCAGACATGCTTCCCCTGCTGTCCCAGTTGCATTCCAGCAGTGTTGGCATCCTTTTCTGAGGTTTCAGGGTGGACTTGGTGACCTCCAAGTGGTCGAATTGAGATTTCCAAGTGGCGAGCATTTTTTTCCCATAGACTTTAATGGGATTCGATATTCGGTCGAATAGTCGAATATCGCGGTCTATTCGAATCGAATTTCGAACTTTCGAATATTTCACTACTCGCTCATCTCTAGTGATAACCAATAAGCACTCTACCCACTAGCAAGGTAAAGTGCTTACTGGTAACTGCAGGGCGCCTATAACTGGGGATAGGAAAGCACTGATTTATGAATAGGAGGCAAGGAGGAAATGTCGCCACTTTTCTGGTAAAAATGATTTTTAACAAGTTCCTGCAGCATGGCCCCAAAATAGAAGATTCATAATTACCTGCTCCCCATCACTATGGTCCTCTGTGCTGCCCCCATCTTCTGGTCCCTGCATTATTTACACTTGGCAGTGCATAGCCATGGTCACATACACTACTCCAGTCAATGACTGGCTTCAGAAGTAACACGCTGCTTGTGGCCATATCACAGCGTCAGCCAGTCATTGGCTGGAGTGGTGTATAACCGTGTCCGTGCACAGGGGGGGCAGTGCGAAGGACCGGAGCGGTGGGGAGCAGGTAAGTATAACTCTTCAGTATTGGAAACAATTCTTCATAGGAAGGCTTATGTCTCATATCTGACGGTATAACCGTGCAGCTGATCAGTCGATAAACAAGGAATTGCTCGTTTGGTGGTTAATTTGCATATTTTATCAGGATGAAAGATGTAGGATTTTCTGCAGCACATCTTCGTGTGTAATCAGGGATGGGTTACCAATAATCAATATAAATAAATGAAGACGGAATGACTATGATAGTGAGCATTCCTTCCCAGTCACTTTGCACTGGCTTTTGTAATAGGCCGTTTTTTTTTTATTTACGGCCCCTTGAAATAGAGCAATGTGACAATGCGGCCCCCAGACCAAAAAAGGTTGTGCACCCCTGCTCTAGGACATACTGATAGGGAACTTACATTGTAAGCTCCATTGGGGACAGCTTGATTTTAATGTCTGTAAACCGCTGCGGAATATAGTGGCCTATGAAACAGTGGTTGTTGAGACTGACACTGTATCTTACTGGACAAGCTTAGCTGGCATCTAGCCACATGAATATACAGAATGCAAATAACTAAAATGGTTAAGGAGACCATTTTAAGGCAATATGACATCAGTAAAGAAACCTACAGACAAAGGTTCAGAGAACTGAAGTATTGCCACACAGATAATCCAAGAGAGTTGTTACACGCCTAGAAGATTTTGATATAAGATGGATGAAACCAAACACCAAAACAAATCAGCGAAGTGATCATACTTGAACGGTTTCTACAGATTTTTCCAGAGGATGTTCATGCCTGGGTAAAGAAACATCCACCCAAAAATGCTGACAAAGCAATTTCTCTGGCAGATGACTTTCTCCTTGCAAAAAGAGACATAAGATCTGTAACTGAATTATACAGACCATCCAGATTAATAGTTAATTACGAGTACTACAAAAGGAAGCATACTGGATGTTTTGCTTAAATACGAGACGTCCACGTGGTTTGAACATGAGATAGGAATCAATTTACCATTATAAAAATGAGTTTTCCCTCCTTTTCATTTTTCAATGTCCAGATTTTGTATTTTGCCCCTTGATCTCAGGATCTCTTTAATCTGATCAGCAACACCAGAATGAGTAAGGTCACTGTTGTGTCCAAAACGCGTCAACATCCAGAGTGTTGTTCCCTTGTACGTGTATTGCTATGAACAAGAAATAAAGAACAATTTGGAATTCTATCGGTGCTGGATCATGTTTCTACCATCCAGATGAATCTCTGGAGGAAGAAGTCAACAGCCACCAGTGACAAACTGTGTTATATTTGTCGAGAATAAGTTCTCGTAGCTACATTTTGCCCATAGAAAAGCATGAAAGGCCCAAAATCTGCAAAATACTTTGCTTGCAGTGACTTCATCCATACAATTCAAATTAATGGACAGTCTGTTGATGCTTTGTTAGATTCTGGGAGTAAACTAAGCCTGGTCAAGGAAGACCTGATGACCCCTAAGAGTTGGATGAAAAATGCTTTAGTATGCCAGCCTTTGTTGGTCCTAAACTATAAGTACCAGTGATTTTTGGCAGCGCCACTGCTGGATTCAAGGACTTCCTATTAGGGGATGGCCACTTGACTGCTATGACTACCAGAGCTCAAGCAAAGATCCAGGAGAAAGCGGAGACCCTGAAGGAAATTTTTCAATTTCATGAGGACATCATGGAGCCACCCTCATCCAAGTGTCTGAATGTTCCAGAACATCCTAGATCCAAAGTTGCTTCACTCAAAACTTCGTATTAATGCTTTACGGAGATTCCGATTGGTACCTCAGAACCGAAGCCAAGTTTGTATCCAAGTTTTAAAATGGTTTTCCAGTAGGGATGAGCGAACCCATGGAAGTTCGGGTTTGCCGGGTTTGGCCGAACTTCAGGTCAAAGTTTGGGTTCGGGACCTGAACTTGACCCGAACTTCCCCCTGAACTGAATTACTGCTGAATGAAGATAGAAGAACCTTGCTTAAACTAGGGATATAATTTTGAGATATGTACCAGTGTTGATTGCCATGGGGTGCACAAGTGTTCTCCTTCTTTGGGCCAAATGCTTCCCCCGAGTCTGTACACGTCTCTGAGTGTTATTCAATCTAGTGGTACATGGCTCAAATACAGAAGGTCACACCTGTTTAAAGTGTGTTGATTTGTAAAAGTGGGGGATGCATTTAGTGTCACACAGGGCACACATAACTTTCTTATAAAAATCTGGAGTATGATGTGTACATCATCTTTCGGTGAGGAATGCAATAAATATTACATTAGTTGTTTATCTAGCCGACTGAAGATAAGAATTCTTGAACATCTCAGTGATATCGCTAACCAAACAAGCAAAAATGTATGTAGAATTTCACAACATGTTATTTTTGTGCATAATAGACCTGTTGAATATTTCAAAGTTCCGGGTATTGAAAAAGGTTAGAAAGTTTATAATTTTGGATTTCCAGCAGGGAGTCTGTTCTGATGAGGGGCAACTGGAAGCTTAAAGTGGCCCTAGAAAAAAAAAATGCCCCATGTTGTAGGCGGGTCCAAATTGACAGAAGAAGGGGCAGCACAAAAAGGCAGAGACAACAAAAGTTGGTGGGTCAGCAACACCATAGTGCAGCACAGATTGCCACCCTAGCAGAACCAAATACCACAGGGCAGCAAAAAATACCCCCCCCCTCAACTGTATCACTGTAGCGACCAGTCAAGCACATAAATACATGTTATCCCTAGCATTAATTACAACTGAGAGCATCAGATTGTTAAGTATCCAGCAAGCAGCCGTGAGGAGGGCTCGGGTGGTCCCCTCTGAACATCGGTCCACTGGAAAATTTCTCTGGAGGGTCTATGGCTCTACCCCTAGTTCAGATATCATAAATATTATATATTATCTTATATTTAGATTATATTGTGCTGGTGTTGACATTTAAATTGCAGGGACTTGCGCACATTAAGAGTGAAAACCGTTAAAGGTGTTGGCCACTTTCTGGCTTCTTGTGACCAATGTGTATGTAAAATTATTATATCGTAATTGCTAATATAGCCATTGTCGATATTCTGTGCCGTTTGCTATATTGCATAAGCCTTGTTCCATTGTTAGGTAACTCTTTTGTGCTGTCAACACAGAGATCCTGTCCATAAAATGGCTGCTGATGGAAGGTCATGTGACCAGGCAAATCACCTCCGTGTGGTGTTTTCTCTATTCAAACACACAGCATCTACACTAAACACCTTCCATTTCAGGACCAGATGGCAGAGGCAGTGTGTTTGAACAGAGGAGACATCACATGGAGTTGATTTGCCTGGTCACATGACCCTCCATCAGCAACCATCTTATGGACAGGATCTCTGTATGGACAGGCACAAAGACTTGGCGAAAAAGGAATAATACCTTATGAAATATAGAAAATGACACATAATTTCAACAAAGACTATATGAGTAAGTACCATATAGTCATCTCACAGCCACATTTGTTAACATTAACTAGAAAGTGGCCAACGCCTTTAATGCAATCTTTTTGCTATTTATGTAGTACATATGTATTTCTTGTATATAAGCTATATGCGGTGTCCTTATGTGCAGTTGTTTTTATGGTTCTAGGCCTCATGCACACGACACGCAGTTTGGATGTGGGTCGGATGTGGACCCATTCACTTCAATGGTGCTGCAAAAGATGTGGACAGAACTCTGTTTGCTGTCTGCATCTGCACACCCATTCCGCGGCCCCACAAAAAAAAATAGAGCATGTCTTATTCTTGGTCATATCACGGACAAGTATTGGATTGCTCTATTGAGGGCCGGACATTCCATTCCGCAAAATGCAGAATGCACATATCCGGCATCCGTGTTTTGTGGATCCGCAATTTGCAGACCGCAAAAAGGAGGCCTTAACTCAATTGTATTTTATATGTTATACATACATGTGAATTTTCTTTCAGTCCTGAAGTGGCTAAAGACATGACTGAATTGGGATTTAGATCATTTATAGCATTAATTGATTTCATAGCATGGGCAGGAGGGGAAAAAACTGTCTCTGGGAAGGGAAATTCCTTTGTATGCTAATAAAACAATTATCCCCATGAATTAAATTACCTCTAATTGCTTTGGCTAATGATAAGTAACCTGGGTGCTAGATATCTACCTGCTAGACCAACTCTGCCAACAATTTGAATGAAGAAGATAAACTGTATGTAAAAGAAAAAAAATTCCCAAGACAAATACTGACTTGCTTCCTTATGATTGGGGTGTGGTACTCTGAATCAGTGAAATGTCTTATACTAAAGGCAATAGATGAATGCATGTATTTCTGACAAATAGAAACATGCAGTTCTGGTTAGAACTGATACATGTCGGGGCCATGGGGTCAGTGCATGCCACGAGGATTCTCTCAATTGTACTCTTTAGATTTAGTAATGTAACGATCCCTCAGGGCCTGAAAATGGATGGGCACAGTAATCTAAAATAATGCAAAGGAAAGGTAGAATAGCTGCCTATAGTAGACAGCTGGATTGCTTTGATTTATTCTTTAATTTTAAGGGGTAGTATCATCTCAGACATTTAGAACGAACCCCGCAAAGTGAAGGGTGGCGCATCGCGCATCGGCAGCCACCCTCCATTCACTTCTATGAGACTATTGAAAATAGCAAAGACTCCTCCAAAAGAAAGGGGGATTCATTTTTAGAGAGATGTGTATAGGTTTTTACCACTCATCATTATAGATTTCAAATAACAAAATGATAAATGGGTTTTCTGCTTTTTTCTATAGATAACTAGAGATGAGCGAATCATTCAAAATTTTATTCGCCGAATATTCGCCGAATATCTGACAAGATTCGTATTCGCACAAACTTATTCGGTCAAATCTACGTAAAAAAAACCAATTGTTGCTTTGTGAACATTCCTGCGTAAATTACGTACGTACAGTCAGCATATGGAAAAGTACGCAACACGTAAGTATTAGCGTACAAAAGTGCGTACGAATCCTTAACGTACAAATGACGCGCGAATGCGTCATACGCACGAGGCTAGGCCGCGGCCTACAGTCTTTAGAGGAAGACTATATGAACTAGAAAAATAAGGTGCTCAGTGCTGTTAGCTTTCAATAAGTTAATAATTTACTAAAAACACTGTACAATAAGTGCATTGATAAGACACATTGCAGTACCAGAAAAAGAACACACACAATGGCCTAAACTGCTGTACCATTAAAAACAGTGTAGCTAAAATACAGCAAACACATAAGTATGCAAACATTTTATTGCAATCAATTTCACATTTGCAAGCATAAAAGGCTCAGATATACATTTGAGTCTCTCCTAATGGCTCCTAGTTGGCTTGGCAATGATAAAACAGTCTGTCTGGAACAAATATTCCAAAATTCAATTGTAAACCAAGGTAAAATTGTAATCCAAACAGGTATGTCATGTGTAATCCACACGGATAATAAATAGCAGCAAATAGAGAACCCTTTTTGCAAAAGTGGTTCCCAAATAACCTGAGAAGGGGGTAAAAAGGAAAACAGGTGCACTTTGGCGCAACAGGGAATTTTCTGAAGAATGGGGGAGTCCTGACAGCCATGCCCATCTGGGTGAGAGTCAAACGGGGGCAACACAAACTAAACAAAAACAACTGCCAACTAGCATCTCACCCGTCAGGTGTAGTCCATAGTGTGGCTCCCATAGGTCCTCCTGACTCCTCCAGCAGTGTCCTGGACAGCAGCCAGCCAGTAGTTGGTTCCTCACATGAGGGACTTGAAATCCTCCTCACTCGAGCTGCTGCTAAAAGTCATAAGAGGAAGCTCCTGCCTCTTGTAGACCACGCTCGCTGCCGTCGTAGAACTCCAGTGCCCTCTTGTTCCGGAATTCGGACTTGACCGGGTCCGGGTGGGGGTCATGCTGGCTAGTGCTGCAGACACTTCAGCTTTTCCGGATCCTCCTGCTGGGACAGCTGTGGTAAGAAGAACTTCCGGCTGCAGCGGTTCTGGAAAGGTTGCATGATCCAGGGAAAATGACCCAGCTTCCCCGGCTGCTGCTGGCTTCACCTTCCACAGCAGCTGGTAGTATTGGTTGATGACCGTTGACTGAAAGGTGAAGGATGACGTGGTCAGCTAACCCAGCTGTAAGGACTGTCGTGGTGGTGGTTGTGCTGGCAGTCCTGGAATCAGAGGCTCCGGCTGAGGCTTTTCACAGAACCGGAGGACGCCATCTGGGAATTCCTGCAGGCAGCGCAAGCGTCCTGGACCTGGTGGTTCATCCGGCCACACTTCTGCGTCACTTGAAGGCACCAGGAGCTTGGAAAGGAGGGTAACCCTGGTTGCAAATGGTCCTTTCACGGACTCTATGGGGGTGTACTCCACCTGATCCCCCCCGTACAAGCTGTGACGAGCTTGCGGCAGGTACGGTCGTTTCACTGACCGGCGGTCCACGAAATACTCCTTCCCAGAGTCGTCATCCTGCAGGAAGCCAGACCCTCGTCCGACTGAAAACCACAGCACAGTTCCCTTCCTTCGTTCTAGTGAAGGATCTCCCGGCCTAGGGGGGTCAAGAACTTGTATGAACCACTCCTCCACCGTGGTTTTATACTCCCAGGGGGTTTGTGCACGGGCCGTCACAGATGCCGGAACAATGGGGTTCTGGCTTGAACTCTTCCTGGGCGGCGAAGTGGACGCTCCAGCCATTTCCGCTGAACAAGACAGAGCGGACCTTCCAGCCACGCAAACACCAGCAGATGCTCCAGCTGTCTCACTAATCGCAGCTTCAGTTGATGATGATGATGGCCAGGCAGGCACTGAAGTTGTGTTTCTCCGGCACAGTTTAACCTGTGACGCCCTGATATCTGTAGCGGGCGGTGGTTCTGGAAACTCGTCCCCAAAACACATCTCATTCCAGTTGGGCCACAGCAGGTCACGCTTCTTTTTTAGAGCCATGCATGCTTGAAGCTTCCTTGCTTGCTTCTAGGTCAGCATTCAGCACTGGTCTAAACTGGTTCAGACTGCTTGACTCAGAGGAGGGTGGAGTACTGTGGGAGGAGTCTTCACTCCCTATACGTGCAAATAGTTAGATCCCCAGTGGGCTGGTTTTTTTCAGTTCCGAGGGGGGCGTATCTTTACTTTCCCGCTCTTGCGAACTTGTCCCGCTCGCGCATAATGCGTACGTTTCGTACGGTTCATATGTATCGTACGTATAGTTAGCGTGTAAAATTTTGCGTACGTTTCCGAGTAATACGAAGCAAATCCAAGGAAATTAGGATTCGCTTCGCAGCTGAAAAATCCCAAGATTCAATACGAATCAACGAATCGACGAATCGCTTTGCTCATCTCTATAGATAACCTATACTCAGAATAGGTCATCAATATTAGATCGGCACCCCTGTCGATCAGCTGTTTGAAGAGAAAGCAGCGCTCATATGAGCGCTGCCTTCTCTTCTCTGTTTACTTGCTCGCTGTCACAATTGCAGTGGTGAGCAGATGTATTTACAACTATTCCCTCCAATTCACTTCAATGGGAAGGCTCCTGTCTGTTCAACTGAATAGGACGGAGCCGTCCTATAGAGAAGTGAATGAGGACGCAATAGTTTTAATTTCACTGCTTGACACTGTAGTTGTGATGAGCATTGCTTTCTTCAAACAATTGATTGGCAGGGGTACCATGAGTTGGACCCCCATCAATCTGATATTGATGACCAATCCTGAGGATAGGCCATCAACAGAAAAAAGCGCTGGGAAACAAACTATAACAGCATCTATTGATTAATAGAGACGCTGATAACTACGCTACAAACGACGCTGTCGACAGGATTTTAAACTTCAACGCCCGAATACTCGGACAACGCTGAAACAGAGCGCACAGACACAAAGAGCGTGCAGAAAGCCTGTGATTAAAGCGGGAACCCACGTGGGACGCCGCTCTTCTACATCCAGCAGCCGCGTGGCACAAGGCATCGGAGTGAGCCCGAACCATCAGAGGGAAGTCCTGGCCACCTCCACAGGAGGGTAACGTACAAATATATTAAGAGACAAGATATTATAAAAGAACAAATCACATATACACTCACCGGCCACTTTATTAGGTACACCTGTCCAACTGCTCATTAACACTTAATTTCTAATCAGCCAATCACATGGCGGCAACTCAGTGCATTTAGGCATGTAGACATGGTCAAGACAATCTCCTGCAGTTCAAACCGAGCATCAGTATGGGGAAGAAAGGTGATTTGAGTGCCTTTGAACGTGGCATGGTTGTTGGTGCCAGAAGGGCTGGTCTGAGTATTTCAGAAACTGCTGATCTACTGGGATTTTCAAGCACAACCATCTCTAGGGTTTACAGAGAATGGTCCAAAAAGGAAAAAACATCCAGTGAGCGGCAGTTCTCTGGGCGGAAATGCCTTGTTGATGCCAGAGGTCAGAGGAGAATGGGCAGACTGGTTCGAGCTGATAGAAAGGCAACAGTGACTCAAATAGCCACCCGTTACAACCAAGGTAGGCAGAAGAGCCTCTCTGAATGCACTGTTCGTCGAACTTTGAGGCAGATGGGCTACAGCAGCAGAAGACCACACCGGGTGCCACTCCTTTCAGCTAAGAACAGGAAACTGAGGCTACAATTTGCACAAGCTCATCGAAATTGGACAGTAGAAGATTGGAAAAACGTTGCCTGGTCTGATGAGTCTCGATTTCTGCTGCGACATTCGGATGGTAGGGTCAGAATTTGGCGTCAACAACATGAAAGCATGGATCCATCCTGCCTTGTATCAACGGTTCAAGCTGGTGGTAGTGGTGTCATGGTGTGGGGAATATTTTCTTGGCACTCTTTGGGCCCCTTGGTACCAATTAAGCATCGTTGCAATGCCACAGCCTACCTGAGTATTGTTGCTGACCATGTCCATCCCTTTATGACCACAATGTACCCAACATCTGATGGCTACTTTCAGCAGGATAATGCGCCATGTCATAAAGCTGGAATCATCTCAGACTGGTTTCTTGAACATGACAATGAGTTCACTGTACTCAAATGGCCTCCACAGTCACCAGATCTCAATCCAATAGAGCATCTTTGGGATGTGGTGGAACGGGAGATTCGCATCATGGATGTGCAGCCGACAAACCTGCGGCAACTGTGTGATGCCATCATGTCAATATGGACCAAAATCTCAGGAATTCTTCCAGCACCTTGTTGAATCTATGCCACGAAGAATTGAGGCAGTTCTGAAGGCAAAAGGGGGTCCAACACGTTACTAGCATGGTGTACCTAATAAAGTGGCCGGTGAGTGTATATATATATATATATATATATATATTCATCTACTCACAAAGAGGATTTTATCCATCCACTTATAAAGAGGACTTTATCGATTTACAGGAGAAGGAAATTACAAATATATGTACAAACCTGACACTTTTACATATTTGTTATATACATTTTTTCTATTTTTATCGTCTCATATTTCATATTTTATACATTTTTCATTTTTTATTATTGTTTTTCAATTCTGTTTTATTTTTAATTTTATTTTTTACACATACCAGCGCTGGAGATAATTGTTATTGTATATTGAACACTATCTATTGGTATTTTAAGATATTATATCTATTGTGATGATCTTAGCTTAATAAATATTGTTTAATACCATTTGCACAGTTCAGACACCATTTTATAATAATAAATACCCTATAATTGATCAACAACACACAGAATATAAAATCCAATACCCAGTATTCAATAATATGAATACCAAGTGCTAGAAGGTGCTCATCACATATCTCTTTTTATACTACAATTACTTTTACGGCGAAGGGTGTAGCCAGTGATTTGAAGCACTTCTTAATCCAGAATTTGCAGGAGGGTGAGCCACTACAAACTTGTTAAATGTAGGACACTGTTGCTGTCTATCATATCAATGATTTGAGGCTTCAGTGGTTTTTTTCCCCTGATCCTAAACGAGGATAGAAAAAGAGAAAACATGTCCCTGATATGAACCTAGCCTAAGGACATTTCACGTGATTAGTATTTGTTTAGTATTTTGCATCTGTATTTATAAGTCCAAACCAGGAGCTAGACCAAAACACAGAAGAGGCACAAATTTTTCCATTATAGTTTTTATTTGTATGTTCAGCTTCTGATTTGGCTACAGATGCAAAATAACGCTAAAGATGTTTGTGGCAGATTTTGATACAGTTCATTGAGGCAAAGCCAGAGCTGGATTGGAGGGGCATTATAAATATAAAAGACTCATAAAACTTCATCAAAATCTGGCACAAGAAGTGGTGTGTGACACCACTCTTAAACAAGACCAGGGGCGTAGCTACCATGGAGGCAGGGGAAGCGACTGCTACGCAACCTGAACTCAAGAAGGGGCCTGGAAGGAGGACAAATTACTTTATTTTGAGGGTCCAGGGAGAGGTGAGTATGGTGCTCCTAGTCCTAGCATCGGTATTACTCACAGATTCCTTGGTCTTCTTTTCTGCATGCCTGCACTACACTAAGCTTTGGTAGCACACAGCTTTAAGACGGGACGTAGTGTGCACAAGAATGCATTATGAATTGATGCTGTGCGATGTCAAGTCACGGTGTAGTGAGTGTCTAGACACAGTGTTGCATGGATAGCGGAGAAGAGAGTTGAGTATTTTTTATTTTTTTTGGTCCAGTCTGAGGTCTTTATTAACCACCTAACTGTTTTGCTTGAGTCCAGCTCCGGCAGTGGAAAAGTAGGTAACTGAAGAGGGGAGGTCTGCTCCGGCTGGACTCCGGCAAAACAGTTAGGTGGTTAAAGACAATGGAGTGGGAGGCCTCATTCGAAAAATTGCTGTTGGGCCCAGTCAGTTCTAGTTATGTGACTGAGCAGGATCCTTTCCTATTGACCATAGACTGTGCAAAGAGACAATTTTGCCATGTTATGTTCCAAAGCTTGTTAAAAAGTCAAATGTTCACTCATAGGGAGCCCCTGCCAGAAGATGGCACTAGCAAAATGGTTCTCATTCTCTAGGACAAGGATGTCAAACCTGTGGCCCTCCAGCTGTTGCAAAACTACAGCTCCCAGCATTCCCTAATAGATGTAGTCTGTCCAGGCATGCTGGGAGTTGTAGTTTTGCAACAACTGGAGGGCCACAGGTTTGACATCCTTGTCCTAGAGAATGAGAACCATTTTGCTAGTGCCATCTTCTGGCAGGGGCTCCCTATGAGTGAACATTTGACTTTTTAACAAGCTTTGGAACATAACATGGAAAAATTGTCAAGGCAAACAACCAGCCACAAACAGCTGTTTCAGCAGTTTTACACCTCATCAGTAGAAGGTGAATACAATTCTGGCTGCCTCCGTGAGATACCTTGAATGCAGATTTTTTATTTATTTATTTTTATTATTAATTTTTGTTATTATTATTTATTTTTTTTTTTTGAGGGGGTACTCCTTAAAGGAGTTGTCCCATGAAAAAAAATGTACATTTTTCAATTGAAGACCTCAATCTAAATACTTTTGTAATTGCACGTAATTAAAAATTTAGTATAGCCACTGGGTTACTCAATAACATGCATCAGTATAGCGCCACCTGCTGTTTGTTTTCTCTTCCTTATTTCTCTGTTCACCTCTCTGAGGTGAATGTACAAGCTTAAGCCTGTATTACACCTGCCTATTATATGACAGATGATCTCTAATGAGCATTCGTTAGCAACCATCTTTCAGAGTGATACTGCCACCGAGTGCAATACTGCCGAGCAAACGCTCGTTCATTGGGCAAGCCAAATATTTTGGCATGTTAAAAAATAATAATTTGCAAGCGGCAGATCGTGGTGTCTAATCACAACCTCCCGCCGTAAAACCTCTATACAGCATAGGGACGATCAATGGCATAACGATCGCTCCTCCCCATGCTGCAGAGGGGATTGCTGGATGTAATAGAAGTGGTTTCCTCCACTAGCAAGCAGGCGATTACCGGAAGGGAACACTTCCCTCCCGACAATCATCTGCCACATCGGGCTGTGTAAGACAGCTTTTAGTTCCATCCTTCAACTGGCACCATGTAGAGGCAGTTGAAGGATGGCCTGTACATAACTTCAGCACATTAAGTGCCGATTCTAAATTTAAGACAGATTCCTTTCTATCTTACATTTAGACCATTTTCTACAGGCCTGTCATCCCACCCCCTTTAACGCCATGCCCACTTTTTTAGATTTGGCATGAGCAGGGAAGAAGTCATCTGCCGCACCATGGCATGCAACAAAATCTTCTCCAGATATATGCCACAAAAGTGGTGTATATCTGGTCATAAATGACCCCCCTAATCCCTGAGAAAGGATACTCCCTGAGCAATAAATGGGGGAAGCTCTGGATGCATGCGAGGTGCAGGGCTGGCTTTGATAGAAAGAGATTGCCATACACTATACAATGTCTGATTTTTATTTTTTATATTAATCACTTCTTTAAGGAGAACAGCTATGTATGGAAAAAAATAGCAAAGAGGTATCTCCCAGAGAGGGACAACCATCTTGCTAGAGCTACCTTCTCTAAGAGGCTTCCTATAAGTCAACGAAGCTGCTGTCTGTGGATGGATATATGGCTTGGTTACTTTCCCTCACGTTCAAAGGTTTGTTAAAAAGTTGGACATTTACTCATAGGGAGCCAATTCCAGAAGGTGGCAATAGCTAAACAGTTCTTTTTCTGTAAGATACTTCTTTGCATATTATTTTCCCATGGAGCATTGCAGCTAAATCTCCATACACAGCTGTTCTCCTCAAGGTGAGCCAGTAAATGACTTTCATACACTAGAATGAGACGGATCTTCTAAAACAAGGAATGCCCAACCTGTGACCTTCCAGCTGTTGCAAAACTACAACTCCCAGCATGCCCGGACAGCCAACAGCTATCAGCCTACAGCAGGGAATGGTGGGAAGTGTAGTTTTACAACAGCTGGAGGGCCACAGGGTGAGCATCCCCGTTCTAAAACAATAAATAAAAATGTGCATATTACTACTTAAGATGTATTGAATCTCTATCAGAGATATGAGATAAAGAGATTCATAGGTACATTCCACAACAACACTACTCATTGCTGGAGAGGATCATGAATTTTTAGACGTTTGTGATACAGTGTTAAATACATTGATATAAAGTGTTATCTCCCTGTAAAAATAAAGTAATTCGGAACATTGTATTATCTTCCTTCGTAAATAAAGTAATTCTGAACATTGTGACACTTATTGATGATCTGCAAGCTGTATAGTATACTCCAGTGCATTTGGAAAATCTTCAGACCCTTTCAATTTTTTCAAATTTTTTTGCGACCTTGTGCTAAAAATACAGGAAACGGTTTAGAAATGTTGGCAAATTTATTAAAAAGGAAAAATTAAAATTTCATATGAACATAAGTATTCAGACTCTTTGCTGTGATACTTTAATGTTAGCTCTGGGGACCTCCCATTTTGCTTCATCATCTTTGAGATGTTTATACACCTTGATTGGAGTCCACCTGCGGTAAATTCAGTAATTGGACATGATTTGGAAAGACAAACCCCAGTATTTATAAGGTCTCACAGCTGACAATTCATGTCAGAGCAAAAACCAAGCAATAAGGAGGAAAGAACTGCCAGTATAGCCAGAGACATGATTGTGTGGATGCCCAGATTTGGAGAAGGGAATAAAACATTTCTGCTGCACTGAAAGTTCTCAAGAGCACAGTGGCCTCTGTAATTCTTAAATGGAAGAAGTTTGGAACAAGCAGGACTCTTCCTAGAGCTGGTCGTTCCACCAAACTAAGTAATCAGAGGAAAAAAGCCTTGCTAAGACAGATGACCAAGAATCTGGCTGAGCTCCAATGATCTTGTGTGCAGATGGGAGAAACTTCCAAAAGGTCAACCATCACTGCAGCATTCCACCAGTCGGGACTTAATGGCAGAGTGGCCAGAAAGAAGCCTCTCCTCAGTAAAAGACACATGAACGTTTGCACAAAAAGCATCTAAAGGATGCTCAGACTGTGAGAAATAAGATTCTCTGGTCTAATGAAACCAATATTTAATTTTTTCATTTTATGCTTGGAGTAAACCAGGCACTGCCCAATGTCATCCATAGTAGGCCTGATGAAGAGACTGGAGTTGTCTCGAAAGCATTGCTTCTATTTTTGTTGGTCATTAAAAGGTATCATACCTACAAGACTTATTTTGTTTCTCTTAATGAGAGCACTACATTCATTTTCTACTGGCTAACATGGTACCACATTGTTTCCTTTTTCCTTTCACTAAATGGAGGAAACTAGAGGTGAGCAATTTTTGCCAATTTTTTGAAAATATTTGGTTCTGACCCGAATCGAACCAAAGTTGTTCCAATTACCCTGAAAGTTGGTATATAACCATCTCTAGACTCCTAGGACTCATAATTTAAAAAATAAATTATTTTTATTTCTTTTTAATGATCCCTTCCCCCCCTTTCCAAGCTCTGGAAAGAATTGACAGAAATTGTAAATAATGAATGACATTGACATATATAGCTGTGAATAAATGCACATTTCACGGCATTAACATACAGATTGTATAAAAACGCACCATGAGTCAGCACATTTGTTATGCTTTTTTCGTATTACAAAGCTTCCAAAAATTGTCCCTTATTGAGGGTAGATGATGTTTAAACACACACTGTGTTATTCGATTAAAAAAAATAAATAAATAGTGGCTTGGGGAACCAAGCATCCAAAAATTATGCGTTGACAGGGTTGGAATGCCTGTCTGCACGACACGCACAGTAGAAAGTAGAAAGGGTACAGTACGGATATAGTGGCATGCAGCCGGGACAGTAGTGGCAGCAGAAGCAGCATAGCATGGAACATACAAGGCAGTAGGTCAGCTGTCTATGGGAAGTAGTAGTAGTTTTGGTAGTAGCGGTGGTAGTGGTAGTAGTGGCAGATACTTTGCATTAATAGCGGCGGCAGTAGATGTTGGCATGCCACAGCAGTGGCATGATGACGGTGGTGGCGTGATGGCGACGGCAGCTGAAGCTGAACAGAATGTGATGACAGGCAGGTCTTAGGAGTGGCATGATGGAGGCAGCAGCAGCCATACAGAATGTTATGGTAAGCAGGTCACAGCAGTGGCATGATGGCGACAGCAGCAAAAGCCATACAAAACTTGATGGTAGGCATGTTGAAGCAGTGGCATGATGGAGGCAGCAGCAGCAATACAGGACGGGATGGTAAGTACGTCGCAGCAGTGGCATAATGGAGGCAGCAGCAACTGTCATACAGAACTTGATGGAAGACAGGTCACAGCAGTTGCATGATGGAGGCATCAGCAGCCGTACATAACGTGATGGTAGACAGGTTGCAGTAGTGGCATGATGACAGCAGGCAGGCAGCAACAGTGGCAAGATAGAGCACCACCAGTAAGGCTAAATCTATTCATCGAAATCAGCCATAGGAGTGTGAAAATCCTCCTGAATCCAGGTTGGTATATTTTGACAAAAGTGATGTTTTGGATGTTGGAGGACAACTTGGTCTGTTTGGGTGACACCACACTCCCCGGGACATGATGACACTGGAGGCTGGGCAAGAAAGAAAAAAGAGAGCATGCTGTTCCAGTTCGGGCTACTGTTCCAGTCTGCATGCCCAGAAATTCATGGGAACAGGGTATTCGCCAGAGACTGGCCAGAGTTTAGGTTGGTCTGGGCGTTTAGAAAGGAGCTGTCAGCTTGCTGAGTGGACTCAGCCTGGCATGGCACATGGAAAAACTGCTTCATCATGTAGAGGAGACTGAAATGGTTGCTGCTTCTACCACTGCTGCTGTGGCTTCTGCTTCTGGTGGTGGCAGAAGGGGCTGATTCTGTGGGGGGTGGACTCTCTTTCAGACATGCTGGCGGCAGATGTTTGCTCGCTGAAAGCTGCAGCAAGCTGCATACACAATGTTTCCTGGTAATAACGCAATTTGGCCTCACTTTCTACAAAATTGTCTTTGTCTAACATTTTGCCTTGGTAGCGAGGGTCTAAAACCATGGCTATTCAGTAATCATCAGACTGTTTGATGTCAAAAATCACTGGGTAAGCAGGCAAGTCTACAGGTCACCATTCTGGCTAGCGTGCCAGAGGAGCCAGTTCTTTCCACTTCTGTGTTGCACTGAGATGATTGGGTGTCATAGGCGGTCATCCTCTTTCTACTCCATCTCCGACGCCTGCTCAAGTGGCAGCACCTACTTCTCCTCCCCCATCGGAGTTTCTCACTGTGGGTCCCCAACAACTACAGGGCGGACAGCAATGTGTGTTACCTGTTCTTCTTCCTCCTCCTTTGTCACCACCTGTTGCATGAGCGTCAGTGTCTCTTCAAAAATACATATGGATGAGGGACAATTCCAGCATGAACGGCATGATATGCCACTTCTCGACCTGGAAATTACACATGCTTCCTGCTGAGGCTGTCTGGTATATGACCAAATCGTACATAGCTTTCCATGGCTCGTACAGATGTTCAAGCATGTGCACTGTAGAATTCCAGCAAGATGAAAAATTGCAGATTAAACAGTGCAGCTGCAGACATTTCTGATGCTGCACTTCCAGGAGAACATTCCTCACCATGTGAGAATGGCTGAAATGAGGGACAGTTTCCTGGACAATTACAGCCCTTTCCCCAACTAGTGTATTTGATTAAAAGGCCATGCAGAGAGCATATGTTATTTCCCCAAGGTTCAAGGCAGCTAGGATGTTGCGCCCATTGTTGCTGACCCCCTTGTCCAGTTCAGTCGAGGAGGTGACAGCTAGCAGGATGTTTAATGCTTGATGTATATACTTTAGCTGCAACTGCTTGCTGGTGTGGCTACTGTTGCCCAGGCCGATCAGCTCCAACATGGTGTGGCGACACTTGATTTGATACATCTGATAGGAAGGAGGGGTAGTGCAAGTGACACTGTTCACTGCTGCTGCTGGGACAAGACCGTGTCCATGGAGGAGGAGGTGAAAGAGGTAGATAAGTGCCTGCTGTGGTAGCTAGCCTCATGATATGGTAGGAGGGGGTCAAAGGAAATTGAACCACTAGGAAGGGGCAGTGAAGACTGAGACAACTCAACTGAAAGCCTTCCCTGGGGCTGCAAGGAGGAGGACCAGGTGGACCCCTGGCTCCACGGAAGAGTGTTGGACTCCAAAGTGACCTCCACGTCCTCATGCTGCGACTGAGAGGAGGCCTGAGCCATCCAATCCACAATCTCATGCTTTTTCTCCTCAACAATAAAGTTGTGCATTTCCGAATCCAGCAGGGGCAACTGCGGCATAATACTATTACTATAACTACTACATCTGGCCCAATAACTGGTGCTGCTAATACCCACATTCAAACTCTGGGTCTTTCGTTTGGAACTATTCCGTAGCCCTGACATTTTTGTGCCGCTCAGATAATTTTATGCACTGCTCTATGTGATGGTGTACTAATCACGTACATATGCGGGTTTGAATAAAATCAACAATAACCCTCCCAAAAAATTGGAAATGTGTGGAGACAGAAATAAAGGCCTAAAATTAGGCCTAAATTTGTTATCACTCACAAATAATTTTGTTTGCTACACTGTGTTTTTCTGTAGCAATCACAAATATATTTGTATGCTGGTTTGAACATAATCAACAGCAACTAAAAGCTGATTTTGTTCTAAATCACTGATCACTAATATGGTTTTTCAAGCTAAAACAAAAAAATAAAAAAAATAAATTAAATTAAATATGTGAGATGACCTGGCACAGAGATCTCATTAGTATTCTATATGCTATGCAAGATTGATGGTAGAACATGTGTTGTACAGATTTCACTTATTCCACCCCCCCCCCCATAATAAAGGATTTCTGTGTAAATTGCAGCCCTTCCCCCCACTTTCTCTCTGGGTCACGTGAGACCCCTTCTTCTTCCTCCCTAGTGCTTTTTTCCCACTGGGTTCGGCTGCCATCCGATAAATAGCAACAGTTTAGACCGAACTGGTTCGCTCATCCTTAGAGGATACCATAATGTACAGTACACAGATTGAACTAAATAATCTTCTAAAGAAAGGGGCACAACTGTACAATGACATTTTCTTTTTAACTAGCATGCCTGACAGAGACCGGAGTTTTGTATGTAACATCATTGTATGTTTTGTATGTAACATTATTACTTCTATTTAAACTATGTATTTTTGTTGGCTATTAAAAGTTATCATACGGTACCTTCAAAACTTTTTTTTTCTGTTAATGAGAGCACTAAACTACACACTCTAACACTGCCCAGTCCGCACTGATAGTGTTTGACTGTGTAATCACACATAGAGGGAAAGATAACACGCAGTTGTCAATGTATTCATTAATTTGCAGAACCAAAAGAGGACCACTTAGAGTTCTAAGAAAAAATACATCTTTGTGTTGCTCAAGCATATATTTATCCATCATTTTAAAAAATTCTTTCAATTTTGTAAGGCTATTTTCTGCTTATTGTTAATAATGGAATCATAGCAATCATGCCCTTATCGTTTTTGCCAGCTTCACTTGTCTTGCAGAACTCTTGGCAGAAAGCATATAACATTTGCATCATTTCTGATATATGATCACTAGAGATGAGCGAGCATACTCGTCCGAGCTTGGTGCTCGTTCGAGTATTAGGGTACTCGTAAGTGCTCGCTGCTCGGACGAGTATCTCGCCATGCTCGAGGAAATGGCAACTTCCGCATCGTGCATTTTAGGCGCCTATAAACTCAGCCAATCACAAGCCAGGAGACTCTGCGGTACACCCATCATCACGTGGGGCCCTTACATGTAGATAGCAGGGGTTGGCTGGCCTGATCAGGTGACCCTGGAATATACTACTGACTGGCGGCTCAGATGCTGTCTGGATGTCGTTAGGGATAGAGCTGCTGCGTTTCAGGGAGAGTGTTAGGGCCTGCATTTAGTTCTCTGTTAGGCAGGAATCACCCACAAAGAACCCAACAGCCCTTCTAAGGGCTACAAGAATTTTATTTTTGTCTCCTGGCTTGGCTGGCTGGCACTAGTAGTGCAGCTATTGCCATATATAACCCCCCTTTTTTTTAATGTTATCAGTGATACATGTCCATTTCACACAGCAGTGTGGAACCATTCTGTCTGTCACAGTTCAGTACACTCATTCCAATCCGTATTTTCTGTCCAGGTGACACTTTCTGTACGTCACGTAATACAACCAAGTCTTTTGCTGTCACGTATATAGCTTGATCCCAAAAATCTCTGTGCGACATTTGTCTGGGTCGCAGTCAAAATAGCCACCATCAGCAGGGTGTCAGTTAGCTCTACGACAGTTTCTGCACGTCACGTTCCCAAAAAACCAAAACTCCAAAAAAAAAATACAAAAAAAAATAGTTTTTTGTTGTTTTAGCTCAGTGATACAAATCCATTTCACACAGCTGCGTGGAACCATTCTGTGTGACACAGTTCAGTACACTCACTCCAATCCGTATTTTCTGTCCAGATGACACTTTCTGTACGTCACTTAATTAAACCAAGTCTTTTGCTGTCACGTATATAGCTTGATCCCAAAAATCTCTGTGCGACATTTGTCTGGGTCGCAGTCAAAATAGCCACCGTCAGCAGGGTGTCAGTTAGCTCTACGATAGTTTCTGCATGTCACGTTCCAAAAAAAACAAAACTCCAAAAAAAAAATTTTTTTAAAAATAGTTTTTTTGTTGTTTTAGCTCAGTGATACAAATCCATTGAACACAGCTGCGTGGAACCATTCTGTGTGTCACAGTTCAGTACACTCACTCCAATCCGTATTTTCTGTCCAGGTGACACTTTCTGTACGTCACTTAATTAAACCAAGTCTTTTGCTGTCACGTATATAGCTTGATCCCAAAAATCTCTGTGCGACATTTGTCTGGGTCGCAGTCAAAATAGCCACCGTCAGTAGGGTGTCAGTTAGCTGTACGATAGTTTCTGCATGTCACGTTCCCAAAAAAAAACTACAAAAATTTTTTTTTAAAAAATAGGTTTTTTGTTGTTTTATCTCAGTGATACAAATCCATTTCACACAGCTGCGTGGAACCATTCTGTGTGTCACAGTTCAGTACACTCACTCCAATCCGTATTTTCTGTCCAGGTGACACTTTCTGTACGTCACTTAATTAAACCAGACTGAACAAGTTTGTGGGTTTCAGTACAGCAGGCCCATTTATTTTTTATTTTTTATATAATACACTTATATACAGAAAAGGTTGAACACCAGGGCTAAGGGTCGAGGACGAGGGCGTGGGCATTCAATTACTGCAGGGGGCAGAGGCCGTGGTCCTGGGCAGGGTGAGACAGTACCTGCTGATGAGGGAGCAGGGGAACGCCGCAGAGCTAATCCCAAAAATCTCTGTGCGACATTTGTCTGGGTCGCAGTCAAAATAGCCACTGTCAGTAGGGTGTCAGTTAGCTCTACGATAGTTTCTGCACGTCACGTTCTAAAAAAAACACAACTCCAAAAAAAGTATATTAAAAAAATAGTTTTTTAGTTGTTTTAGCTCAGTGATACAAATCCATTTCACACAGCTGCGTGGAACCATTCTGTGTGTCACAGTTCAGTACACTCACTCCAATCCGTATTTTCTGTCCAGGTGACACTTTCTGTACGTCACTTAATTAAACCAAGTCTTTTGCTGTCACATATATAGATTGATCCCAAAAATCTCTGTGCGACATTTGTCTGGGTCGCAGTCAAAATAGCCACCGTCAGTAGGGTGTCAGTTAGCTCTACGATAGTTTCTGCACGTCACGTTCCAAAAAAAACAAAACTCCAAAAAAAAAAAATAAAAAAAAATAGTTTTTTTGTTGTTTTAGCTCAGTGATACAAATCCATTTCACACAGCTGCGTGGAACCATTATGTGTGTCACAGTTCAGTACACTCACTCCAATCCGTATTTTCTGTCCAGGTGACACTTTCTGTACGTCACTTAATTAAACCAAGTCTTTTGCTGTCACATATATAGCTTGATCCCAAAAATCTCTGTGCGACATTTGTCTGGGTCGCAGTCAAAATAGCCACCGTCAGTAGGGTGTCAGTTAGCTCTACGATAGTTTCTGCACGTCACGTTCTAAAAAAAACAAAACTCCAAAAAACAAAAAATTTTTTAAAAAATAGTTTTTTAGTTGTTTTAGCTCAGTGATACAAATCCATTTCACACAGCTGCGTGGAACCATTCTGTGTGTCACAGTTCAGTACACTCACTCCAATCCGTATTTTCTGTCCAGGTGACACTTTCTGTACATCACTTAATACAACCAAGTCTTTTGCTGTCACGTATATAGCTTGATCCCAAAAATCTCTGTGCAACATTTGTCTGGGTCGCAGGCAAAATAGCCACCGTCAGTAGGGTGTCAATTAGCTCTACGATAGTTTCTGCACATCACGTTCCCAAAAAAACAAAACTACAAAAAAAAAATAAAAAAAAATAGTTTTTTTGTTGTTTTAGCTCAGTGATACAAATCCATTTCACACAGCTGCGTGGAACCATTCTGTGTGTCACAGTTCAGTACACTCACTCCAATCCGTATTTTCTGTCCAAGTGACACTTTCTGTACGTCACTTAATTACATCAAGTCTTTTGCTGTCACATATATAGCTTAATCCCAAAAATCTCTGTGCGACATTTGTCTAGGTCGCAGTCAAAATCGCCACCGTCAGTAGGGTGTCAGTTAGCTCTACGATAGTTTCTGCACGTCACGTTCTAAAAAAAACACAACTCCAAAAAAAAAAAAAAATATAGTTTTTTAGTTGTTTTAGCTCAGTGATACAAATCCATTTCACACAGCTGCGTGGAACCATTCTGTGTGTCACAGTTCAGTACACTCACTCCAATCCGTATTTTCTGTCCAGGTGACACTTTCTGTACATCACTTAATACAACCAAGTCTTTTGCTGTCACGTATATAGCTTGATCCCAAAAATCTCTGTGCAACATTTGTCTGGGTCGCAGGCAAAATAGCCACCGTCAGTAGGGTGTCAATTAGCTCTACGATAGTTTCTGCACATCACGTTCCCAAAAAAACAAAACTACAAAAAAAAAATTAAAAAAAAAGTTTTTTTGTTGTTTTAGCTCAGTGATACAAATCCATTTCACACAGCTGCGTGGAACCATTCTGTGTGTCACAGTTCAGTACACTCACTCCAATCCGTATTTTCTGTCCAAGTGACACTTTCTGTACGTCACTTAATTAAATCAAGTCTTTTGCTGTCACATATATAGCTTAATCCCAAAAATCTCTGTGCGACATTTGTCTGGGTCGCAGTCAAAATAGCCACTGTCAGTAGGGTGTCAGTTAGCTCTACGATAGTTTCTGCACGTCACGTTCTAAAAAAAACACAACTCCAAAAAAAAAAAAATATAGTTTTTTAGTTGTTTTAGCTCAGTGATACAAATCCATTTCACACAGCTGCGTGGAACCATTCTGTGTGTCACAGTTCAGTACACTCACTCCAATCCGTATTTTCTGTCCAGGTGACACTTTCTGTACATCACTTAATACAACCAAGTCTTTTGCTGTCACGTATATAGCTTCATCCCAAAAATCTCTGTGCGACATTTGTCTGGGTCGCAGTCAAAATAGCCACCGTCAGTAGGGTGTCAGTTAGCTCTACGATAGTTTCTGCACGTCACGTTCCCAAAAAAACAAAACTACAAAAAAAAGTATATTAAAAAAATAGTTTTTTAGTTGTTTTAGCTCAGTGATACAAATCCATTTCACACAGCTGCGTGGAACCATTCTGTGTGTCACAGTTCAGTACACTCACTCCAATCCGTATTTTCTGTCCAGGTGACACTTTCTGTACGTCACTTAATTAAACCAAGTCTTTTGCTGTCACATATATAGATTGATCCCAAAAATCTCTGTGCGACATTTGTCTGGGTCGCAGTCAAAATAGCCACCGTCAGTAGGGTGTCAGTTAGCTCTACGATAGTTTCTGCACGTCACGTTCCAAAAAAAACAAAACTCCAAAAAAAAAATAAAAAAAAAATAGTTTTTTTGTTGTTTTAGCTCAGTGATACAAATCCATTTCACACAGCTGCGTGGAACCATTATGTGTGTCACAGTTCAGTACACTCACTCCAATCCGTATTTTCTGTCCAGGTGACACTTTCTGTACGTCACTTAATTAAACCAAGTCTTTTGCTGTCACATATATAGCTTGATCCCAAAAATCTCTGTGCGACATTTGTCTGGGTCGCAGTCAAAATAGCCACCGTCAGTAGGGTGTCAGTTAGCTCTACGATAGTTTCTGCACGTCACGTTCTAAAAAAAACAAAACTCCAAAAAACAAAAAATTTTTTAAAAAATAGTTTTTTAGTTGTTTTAGCTCAGTGATACAAATCCATTTCACACAGCTGCGTGGAACCATTCTGTGTGTCACAGTTCAGTACACTCACTCCAATCCGTATTTTCTGTCCAGGTGACACTTTCTGTACATCACTTAATACAACCAAGTCTTTTGCTGTCACGTATATAGCTTGATCCCAAAAATCTCTGTGCAACATTTGTCTGGGTCGCAGGCAAAATAGCCACCGTCAGTAGGGTGTCAATTAGCTCTACGATAGTTTCTGCACATCACGTTCCCAAAAAAACAAAACTACAAAAAAAAAAATAAAAAAAATAGTTTTTTTTGTTGTTTTAGCTCAGTGATACAAATCCATTTCACACAGCTGCGTGGAACCATTCTGTGTGTCACAGTTCAGTACACTCACTCCAATCCGTATTTTCTGTCCAAGTGACACTTTCTGTACGTCACTTAATTACATCAAGTCTTTTGCTGTCACATATATAGCTTAATCCCAAAAATCTCTGTGCGACATTTGTCTGGGTCGCAGTCAAAATCGCCACCGTCAGTAGGGTGTCAGTTAGCTCTACGATAGTTTCTGCACGTCACGTTCTAAAAAAAACACAACTCCAAAAAAAAAAAAATATATAGTTTTTTAGTTGTTTTAGCTCAGTGATACAAATCCATTTCACACAGCTGCGTGGAACCATTCTGTGTGTCACAGTTCAGTACACTCAATCCAATCCGTATTTTCTGTCCAGGTGACACTTTCTGTACGTCACTTAATTAAACCAAGTCTTTTGCTGTCACGTATATAGCTTGATCCCAAAAATCTCTGTGCGACATTTGTCTGGGTCGCAGTCAAAATAGCCACCGTCAGTAGGGTGTCAGTTAGCTCTACGATAGTTTCTGCACGTCACGTTCCCAAAAAAACAAAACTACAAATAAATATATTAAAAAAATAGTTTTTTTGTTGTTTTAGCTCAGTGATACAAATCCATTTCACACAGCTGCGTGGAACCATTCTGTGTGTCACAGTTCAGTACACTCAATCCAATCCGTATTTTCTGTCCAGGTGACACTTTCTGTACGTCACTTAATTAAACCAAGTCTTTTGCTGTCACGTATATAGCTTGATCCCAAAAATCTCTGTGCGACATTTGTCTGGGTCGCAGTCAAAATAGCCACCGTCAGTAGGGTGTCAGTTAGCTCTACGATAGTTTCTGCACGTCACGTTCCCAAAAAAACAAAACTACAAAAATAAATATATTAAAAAAATAGTTTTTTTGTTGTTTTAGCTCAGTGATACAAATCCATTTCACACAGCTGCGTGGAACCATTCTGTGTGTCACAGTTCAGTACACTCAATCCAATCCGTATTTTCTGTCCAGGTGACACTTTCTGTACGTCACTTAATTAAACCAAGTCTTTTGCTGTCACGTATATAGCTTGATCCCAAAAATCTCTGTGCGACATTTGTCTGGGTCGCAGTCAAAATAGCCACCGTCAGTAGGGTGTCAGTTAGCTGTACGATAGTTTCTGCATGTCACGTTCCCAAAAAAAAACTACAAAAATTTTTTTTTAAAAAATAGGTTTTTTGTTGTTTTATCTCAGTGATACAAATCCATTTCACACAGCTGCGTGGAACCATTCTGTGTGTCACAGTTCAGTACACTCACTCCAATCCGTATTTTCTGTCCAGGTGACACTTTCTGTACGTCACTTAATTAAACCAGACTGAACAAGTTTGTGGGTTTCAGTACAGCAGGCCCATTTATTTTTTATTTTTTATATAATACACTTATATACAGAAAAGGTTGAACACCAGGGCTAAGGGTCGAGGACGAGGGCGTGGGCATTCAATTACTGCAGGGGGCAGAGGCCGTGGTCCTGGGCAGGGTGAGACAGTACCTGCTGATGAGGGAGCAGGGGAACGCCGCAGAGCTACACTCCCTAGCTTCATGTCTCAACTTACAGGGACACGTGGTAGAGGACTGTTGAAACCACAACAGTGCGAACAGCTGATGTCGTGGATTGCGGACAATGCTTCAAGTAATTTGTCCACCAGTCAGTCTTCCACGCAGTCCACCCACGTTACCCAAGGGAGCACTCCTCTGGCTCCTCCACCTCAACCTCCTTCCCCCCAGTCTGCCCCCTCCCAGGAAAATTTGGAATGCGATCCGGCATACTCTCAGGAACTTTTTTCTGGACCCTTCCCAGAGTCACAAACCACTTCTCAGGTTGCTGCTGACCTCGTTCCCGATGCCTAAGTTTTCCAACTGTCGCAGTCTGTGATGATGATGATGATGATGACAATGTTGAGTTAGTGGAAGAAGTTTGTAAAGAGGTGTCGGACGATGAGGAGACACGGTTGTCAGACAGTGGTGAAGTTGTTGTCAGGGCAGGAAGTCCGAGGAGGGAGCAGACTGAGGAATCGGAGGATGACGAGGTGACTGACCCAAGCTGGGTTGATAAGCCATGTGAAGACAGTGCTTCTGAGGCGGAGGCGAGTGCTGCACCAGAACAGGTTGTAAGAGGCAGTGGTGTGGCCAGAGGGAGAAGCAGGGCCAGAGCTGGTGCATCAGCAGCAACTGTTTCACGTAGTGAAGCTCCCGTGGCGAGGCCTAGATGTTCGCAAGTGTGGAGGTTCTTTAAAGAAAGTGAGGATGACCGACGGACTGTGGTGTGCAACCTGTGCCACACCAGGATCAGCAGGGGTGCCACCACTACTAGCCTAACCACCACCAGCATGCGCAGGCATATGAGTGCTAAACACCCCACTCAATGGAACCAAGGCCGTTCACCACCTCCTGCGGGTCACACCACTGCTCCTTCCCCTGTGTCACTCGCTGCCTCTGCTAGTCAACCCCCTGCCCAGGACCCCGGCATGAGCGCCTCCCGCTGGAAAACCACACCTTCGCCTCCACGATCCTCCACAGCGTCCACCAATGTGTCCCAGCGCAGCGTTCAGCTGTCTTTACAGCAGACGCTGGAGCGCAAGAGGAAATACAGTTCCACCCAGCCACATGCCCAAGCCCTCAATGTCCACATCTCCAAATTGCTGAGCCTGGAGATGCTGCCCTATAGGCTGGTAGAGACGGAGGCCTTTCGCAATCTCATGGCGGTGGCTGCCCCTCGGTATTCGGTTCCCAGTCGCCAATATTTTTCCCGATGTGCCGTCCCAGCCCTACATCAGCACGTGTCACAGAACATCATCCGTGCCCTGACCAACGCTGTTTCTGAGAAGGTCCACCTAACCACGGACACGTGGACATGTGCTGCCGGGCAGAGACACTACATCTCACTGACGGCACATTGGGTTTACTTGGTGGAGGCTGGGACCGAGAATGACCCTGGGGCCGCTCATGTACTGCCCACACCAAGGATTGCGGGGCCTTCCTCGGTCACGGTCTCTCTGACGTACTATGCCTCCTCCTCCGACCCCTCCTCCACCTCCTCCTCCGAATTACCATCCGTGGGCACGGCGCCTTCAGTCGGTAGCTCTAGGCGCAGCAGCAGTGCCGTATGTAAGCGCCAGCAGGCGGTGCTCAAACTGCTGAGCTTAGGTGACAAAAGGCACACCGCCCAAGAGCTGTTACAGGGCATCACGGCGCAGACCGATCTGTGGCTGGCACCGCTGAACCTCAAGCCAGGCATGGTTGTGTGTGACAACGGGCATAACCTGGTGGCAGCTCTGCAACTTGGCAGACTGACACATGTGCCATGCCTGGCCCACGTGTTCAATCTAATAGTTCAGCGGTTCCTCAAGACATACCCCAATCTGTCTGATTTGCTCACCAAGGTGCGCCGCATCTGTGCGCATTTCCGCAAGTCGACCACAGATGCTGCCACTCTCAGGGCAGCGCCGCGCTGCCTACAACTGCCTGCTCACCGACTTTTGTGCGAAGTGCCCACAAGATGGAATTCGACATTAAACATGTTATCAAGAGTTTACCAGCAGCGCAGAGCGATTGTAGACTGCCAGATGTCAACTTCCACCAGAACTGGTAGTCAGGTCAGTCAGATTCCTCAAGTCTACAATGAGGAGTGGACGTAGATGTCTGATATCTGCCAGGTGTTGAGCAACTTTGAGGAGTCAACACAGATGGTCAGCGGCGATGCCGCCATTATCAGCCTCACCATCCCGCTGCTTTGCCTGTTGAAAAACTCACTGCTTAGCATCAAGTCGGATGCATTGCGCTTGTCACAAGAGACGGTGGAGGAAGATACGTCGCTTGATAGCCAGAGCATCCTCCGGTCTGTTTCTCAGCGCGTATCGGAGGAGGGGGATGAGGAGGAAGAGGAGGAGAATGTCGGCGAGACAGAAGAGGGTACCAGTGCTCAGTCCTTAACTCTTGATCGTGTATGGGCTGAAGAGGAGGACTTGGAGGAAAAGGAGGAAATGGAGAGTCAGGCCAGTGAGGAGAGGGAATTCTTACGTATTGGGACTCTGGCGCAAACGGCAGACTTCATGTTAGGCTGCCTATCCCGTGACCCTCGCGTTAGAAACATTTTTTTTCAAACACCGATTACTGGGTGTTCACTCTCCTGGAACCACGGTACAAGCAGAACCTTTCCACTCTCATCCCTGCAGAGGAAAGGAGTATGAGAGTGAATAGATATCAACAGGCCCTGGTGCACAAGCTGAAACAATCCATCCCATCCGACACCGCTAGCGGCAGAGGGCATGGTTCTGTGGGCCAAGTAGCGGGGGAGAGGAGCCGAGCAGGCAGCTTGTCCAGCACTGGCAGGGGAACGCTCTCCAAGGCCTTTGCCAGTTTTATGTCACCCCAGCAAGACACTGTCACCTGTCCCCAGTCTAGGCAGAGTAGGGGGAGCTGTACAAAAAGATGGTGAGGGAGTACCTAGCTGACCATACCAACGTCCGTAGGGATCACTCTGCTCCATACAACTACTGGGTTTCAAAGCTGGACACGTGGCCTGAACTGGCGCTGTATGCCTTGGAGGTGCTGACCTGCCCTGCCGCTAGCGTGCTGTCAGAGCGGGTATTCAGTGCAGCTGGTGGCGTCGTCACCGATAAGCGTACACGCCTGTCAACTGACAGCGCTGACAGGCTGACGCTTATTAAAATGAACAAAGCCTGGATTTCACCAGAATTCAAATTTCCTCCGGGGGAAAGCAGCTAAAGATTAACATTACTTATGTATCCGATTCCTCTTCTCTACTCCTCCTACTCCTCCTCCTCCTCCATATCGTCTTTGCCTAACGCTGACCAAAAAAACGCAATTTTTCAGAGGTCCAACTGGCACTCTTTTACCACAATTTTTCAGGAGGGCCCCCTACAGGCCCTCTCTTCAAACAATTTTTCCGGAGGTCCACCTACAGGTCCTCTCTCCAAACAATTTTTCCAGAGGTCCACCTACAGGCCCTCTCTCCAAGCAATTTTTCCGGAGGTCCACCTACAGGCCCTCTCTCCAGTTCCAGTTTCCAGTTTTATTTGCGCAAACTGCGTAAATTATTTTTTTGGGATAGGTGTGAAAAATATTACCTGCGTATCTATATTGCCCAACATTGGATACGGTAGCAACAAGAAGACCAAACACATGCTGCCCACAGGGTTCCGCAAATTCCTGGTCCACAATGTCAAGGAGCTCGAGGTTCTGTTGATGAGCAACAAATCCTTCTGTGCAGAAATCGCCCACAACGTCTCCTCAAATAACCGAAAGACCATTGTGGAGAGAGTGGCACAGCTCGCTATCAAAGTGACGAACCCCAACGCCAGACTGCGCAGCGAAGAGAACGAATAAATATTTCTGTGGTTATTTGTGCTAAATAAAAGTTAAATAAACACAAAAAAAAAAAAAAATTGATCTGTTCCTGTGCCTGATCCACCCAAGTTGAATCTGTCCCATCATGAGAAAGTCCCCCCAAGGAGTTCCCACTGTAACTTGCTTCCCATACAACTACCTCACCCCCCGATACCTGTGTCTCGACATTGTCCTCCACCTCCTCAGACAACACTGGGAAATCCCCATTGTCAGCACACGGAGACTGCAAAAGGTCTTGCGAATTGGGGCGGAGAATGTTCTGGGGTAGCACATCAGAGAAGGGGTGACTACGGGGTTCCAGGGAGTACGTGATCACATGCAATCTCCATCTAAAAAGTTATACTGAGGCTCACCACCATGCTTTACACTGCAATCTTATTACTGAGGCTCACCACCATGTTTTACACTGCAATCTTATTGAAAGACAGACAATCAGGGGTTCACCGCCAGGTTGTCAGGCAGCATTTTTAAGTGGGTCACCATTACCGTGTCCCTGAATATTGCCTTGGGGTCATCGCCAGACTATTTTTATGAAAGGCCATGGGGTTCTATGCACACAGTGCTGACGGAAGCCCATCAGCCTTTCTAAACACAATTGAATCTGTCCCATCATGAGAAAGTCCCCCCAAGGAGTCCCCAATGTAACTTGCTTCACTTTCAACTACCTCACCCCCCGACACCTGTGTCTCGCCATTGTCCACCACCTCCTCAGACAACACTGGTAAATCCCCACTGTCAGCACACGGAGACTGCAAAAGGTCTTGCGAATTGGGGCAGAGAATGTTCTGGGGTAGCACATCAGAGAAGGGGTGACTATGGGGTTCCAGGGAGTACGTGACCACATGCAATCTCCATCTAAAAAGTCATACTGAGGCTCACCACCATGCTTTACACTGCAATCTTATTGAAAGACAGACAATCAGGGGTTCACCGCCAGGTTGTCAGGCAGCATTTTTAAGTGAGTCACCATTACCGTGTCCCTGAAAATTGCCTTGGGGTCATCCCCAGACTATTGGCCAGATTTAGAAAAAATGGTGCAATTAGGGAGCCTCAGAGGCATCCCTACATGCTGCCCCTGCTGTTTCCTGTCCATTTCCGTGGTGTTTCCATCATTTTCTGAGGTTTCCAGGTTTTCACCCAGCCTTCCCTAGGCAGAGCCCCGGTCCCCTGCAAAAAATGCTCGAGTCTCCCATTGACTTCAATGGGGTTCGTTATTCGAAACGAGCACCCGAGCATCGGGAAAAGTTCGACTCGAATAACGAGCACCCGAGCATTTTAGTGCTCGCTCATCTCTAATGATTACACATTATTGAATTCTCTCATCCGCTCCCAGGTTCCCCATAGGTTCGGTCCCGACATTTTCCATCTTTTGCCGTTTGGAGGGTCCAGCCACCAGAGCAATGCTGATCACCTTCTTCAAAGGCTGCCCGTGTACTGACTTATGACTGTTCCCCACATTTGACTGAGCCAACTGACCTGACCTCTGCCTGATCTCCATTCTGATCCTCAGCTGCCTGCCCTGACCTAGGATTGTTTATATACTTGCAAAAAGTTTGCCTGCTCTGACCTAGGTTTGTCCCTTACTACCATTTTTACCTGGTCCTTCGTTGTTCCACTCAGGTGTTTCTTGACATCTGTGGGTCAACCGTCAGTTGAACAGAGACTACTCTAGAAGGTAGTGGCCTGGTGGTTCTCCTGCACTAGTCCAGATCCCTGTAGAGGGTTTAAAATCCATACTGACCCACTTAATGAAGTTAACTTGTCAGTTTTTCTGCTTAGGGAATGCTATAAAAATGAAATCCATAAAATTATGGTGGAATTTTTATTTTGAATTCCATTTAATTTTTTTTCCGCTTCCCACTATATTGTTTGCAATTTTAAATGGTGCCATTAGAAAGTAAAACTTTTCCCGGTAAAAAACAAGACCTATGGCTATGTGAATGGAAAAATAAAAAAAGTTATGGCTCTGGAAAGGCAGGGAGTGAAAAAACTAAAATGAAAAAATTGAAAATTGCTGCATCAGGAAGGGGTTAAAAGGTCAGTTTCAAATTCTTGCACAACAGATGGCCAGAGGCATCACTGTGCAGGAGACAGACCAAAAGTGAATGTAGTCCTTTAATTCTCTGGGTCAGCAGATTTCCCAGATGTCATGCCCCCATCGATCAGAAGGTTATAGAAACATAAAAAGTCGTCAACTGTTATGCCAGTAAACCAAAGGTTTTAAGCAATCATAAATCTATCAATGAAAACATCAAGTTTAGTTTGAGGTCTATATACAAACTAACTGCTACATTGATCATTTTGCCTATAAAATTATAAAAAATATCAATTTTGCTTGTGGTTAGGATATGAACTGCAATACAACAAATATTGTTTTATCATATGACAAACATATTTGTGCAAACACCAAGGTTATCACAGAGTTAGATCACAGGTATATAAAGCAAACATATCGTCAAGAATTATCCTTTTTCATCTCAGATTTATTTAGTAATAAAGTCAAGTACATGAGAATTTTCCAGGTTATTGGATTGCATGATGTGTAAGAAATCCTAATAAAATACTTTCATTGGTTTTCAACCAGTAAAAGGTAGAACAACAAGCCTAGAGGGCAGCTTAGTTAATTAAATTCAGAAACCAATCACTGTACTTCCTTTAGGCTATCACTGAAAACCTGAGGTGCTTTGAAATGAGTTTTAGAGTAAAGCTTGAAAGAGCAGTGGTGTGACGATTTGCCTAGGAAACAATTATTATGAATGAACTAAGATATTTACTATATACAGTAAGAAGGTGTGATTTTTACAAATACAGTCAATAATCTCACATGCATTAATATTTTATTGACATGTTCTGCTTTTGACTATGTAGAGGTGGTATTTTTAAAAGTAATGTCAAAAACATTAAATGATAGCCACCAGGTCTGGGTTGTGTTAGTGTTGCGGCCTGTGCCTCCTCTCTCCTAGGCAGGTACAGGCACTGTCTCACTCACCCCTCTCATCCTGGCTAGCGGCCAAGTCCCACTGCCCCTCCTCTACCTCACCCACAGTGGACTCTGCCAGTGGTGTCTTGCGCTCTGACCCCACACCAGTTTCATGGATATGCATGAACTGTACCTGCCCTGAACTTGGCCTGTTTCCTGGCTACAAGTATTGTCTGTTGCCTTGGTGCTTTGGACCAGTGTCTCTGACCCCTGTGGGTCAGCTTTCAACTACACTGGAACTATTTTAAGAAGTTGTAGCCTGGCAGCCTAGGTATAATTTTGGTCCACATCCACTGTCCATTACAGCTTGTAAGGAAAGTGTCTAGAGTACTTATCCTGGAGCCACCACTGCTGGATGTAGAGGCCTCCACCAAAGCCCAGCAATACTATCAGCTCAACTTCAGGTCGAGACTGAATGGAGTCAGGACCCTATATGCAGTGTTGCCTTGAGCTGAAGAGCAGGGAGCATTAATTCACAATGCAATATAAAGAGAGGGGCTAAGCGAAAGAATGGGGACATTTGCCTTAAGTGGGCCGCGTGATGACTTCATATGTCACCGGGCACAAGATTTCATGCAAGATCTTCAAGCAAGATGGAGGCGGCAGGTCCATCGCGAACAAATAGATCAGGTATGTATGATTTTTTTTAATGCTATTTCAAGTTAATTCAATTTGCTACCACAATGCACAAGGAAATTTGGCTTCACAGCGAATCAAATTTATCATGAAATTTGGATCAAAATCTACTAGCCATCACTCATCCCCATCCAGACTTGTTTTTTGCCAGCAGTGGAGCGTGTTTAGACAGTATGATCTGCTGCCGGAAAATGACAATTTAGGTGCCTACACAAATGATTAAATTACCTGACGAACTAGCATTTCGTTTATCAGTTCATCAGGTAACCGGCGGCACCTTTACACCACCAGATAATCACTAATGAGCGTTCTTATGAACACTCATTACTAATTATCTAATGGATTCTCAGCCCGTCTAAACAGCCCGTTCGAGGATCCACTGCTGCACACTACACCGAAACACAAAGGAGGGAATGGGGATCATTCTGTGCAGCATTACTTAGGCTACTTTCACACTTGCGTTGTAAGAATCCGTTTGTGAGATCCGTCACAGACTCTCTTAAACGGTCCTGAACTGATCAGTTTTGTCCTAATGCATTCTGAATGGAAAAGGATCCGTTCAGAATGCATCAGTTTTGCTTCAGTTTGCTTCAATTCAGTCAGCAGTCCGTTTTGGAGGCAGACACTAAAACGCTGCTTGCTGCGTTTTGGTGTCCGCATGAAGAAACTGATCCAAACTGATCCGTCATTACTCATAATGTAAGTCAATGGGGATGAATCTATTTTCTCAGACACAATAGAAAACGGATCCGTCCCCCATTGACTTTCAATGGAGTTCATGACGGATCCGTCTTGGCTATTTAAAAGATAATACAACCGAATCCGTTCAGAACGGATGCAGACGGTTGTATTATCATGACGGGAGCATTTTTGCTGATCCATGACGGATCCAGCAAAAACGCAGGTGTGAAAGTAGCCTTACTTGTAACACTATTACTTTATTTAGGTACTTGGTGGCACTGTTCTTTGTGGGGCCCAAGCAATTCCAGCAATTTCCTGTGTGTGTCAAACTAAGGGCTTGTTCACACATCAGTTATTTCCATCAGTTATTATCAGCCAAAACCAGGAGTGAAGCCTACACAGAGATCAGGTGTAATGAAAAGATTTGCACCTGTTCTGTGTTTTGACCCACACCTGGTTTTGGCTCACAATAACTGATGGAAATAACTGATCAAATAACTGATGTGTGAACAAGCCCTAAGGCTAGGAAATGGAAAGGAGCCAGGATCTGATTAGCATTGGGATGACAATGGTGGGGGATGGCTTATCTTTTTATATTCCATCTATGTTGGACCTTTTTAAAGCAAATTCATTTAATGTATATTATAGATTTAAAGGGTTTCTACAGTTTTTAAAAACTGATGATCTATCCTCTGGATAGATCATCAGCATCTGATCGGCGGGGGTCCAACACCCGGGGCCCCTGCCGATCAGCTGTTTGAGAAGGCAGTGGCGCTGCAGGAGCGCCGCGGCCTTCTCTGTGTTTACCGCAGGCCCAGTGACGTCACGACTACTATCACTGGCCTGGGCGTGGCTAAGCTCCATTCATGTGAACAGAGCTTAGCCCCGCCCAGGCCAGTGATAATAGTCGTGATGTCACTGGGCCTGCGGTAAACACAGAGAAGGCCGCGGCGCTCCTGCAGCACCGCTGCCTTCTCAAACAGCTGATCGGCGGGGGCCCCAGGTGTCGGACCCCCGCCGATCAGATGCTGATGATCTATCCAGAGGATAGATCATCAGTTTTTAAAAACTGCAGAACCCCTTTAATATTGGATATCATCATCAGTATCTCTGATATAATTGTAAAATGGCCACCCAGGTATGTTCTAATGTAAATGTGGACAGTCATAGAAAAGTAAATAAAACTCAGTTTCTACTCAGTTTTCTGGAATTCAAGATTATTGTTAAAGGGGTGGTCCACTTTTTTTATATTGATGACCTATAGGATAGGTCATCAATATGAAATCGGCGGGTGTCCGATTCCCAACACCCCACCGATCAGTGTTTGAAAAGAAAGCAGCACTGGTGCGAGCATAGCCTTCTCTTCCCTGTTTACATGCTCGTCATCGACATTGCAGGTGAGCAGGTGTAATTACAGTACAGTCATGGGCAAAAGTTTTGAGAATGACACAAATATTATATTTTCACATGATCTGCTGCCCTCTGGTTTTTATGTGTGTTTGTCAGATGTTTTTATCACATACAGAAATATAATTGCAATCATATTATGAGTAACAAAAGCTTATATTGACAGTTAGAATGAGTTAACGCAGCAAGTCAATATTTGCAGTATTGACCCTTCTTCTTTAGGACCTCTGCAATTCTCCCTGGCATGCTCTCAATCAACTTCTGGACCAAATCCTGACTGATAGCAGTCAATTCTTGCACAATCAATGCTTGCATTTTGTCAGAATTTGTAGGTTTTTGTTTGTCCACCCATCTCTTGATGATTGACCACAAGTTCTCAATGGGATTAAGATCTGGGGAGTTTCCAGGCCATGGACCCAAAATCTCTATGTTTTGTTCCCTGAGCCATTTAGTTATCACCTTTGCTTTATGGCAAGGTGCTCCATCATGCTGGAAAAGGCATTGTTGATCGCCAAACTGCTCTTGGACGGTTGGGAGAAGTTGCTCTTGGAGGACATTCTGGTACCATTCTTTATTCATGGCTGTGTTTTTAGGCAAGACTGTGAGAGAGCCAATTCCCTTGGCTGAGAAGCAACCCCACACATGAATGGTTTCAGGATGCTTTACAGTTGGCATGAAACAAGACTGGTGGTAGCGCTCACCTCGTCTTCTCCGAATATGCTGTTTTCCAGATGTCCCAAACAATCGAAAAGGGGATTCATCAGAGAAAATGACTTTACCCCAGTCCTCAGCAGTCCACTCCCTGTACCTTTTGCAGAATATCAGTCTGTCCCTGATGTTTTTTCTGGAGAGAAGTGGCTTCTTTGCTGCCCTCCGGCCTTGCTCCAAGAGTCTCCGCCTCACAGTGCGTGCAGATGCACTCACACCTGCCTGCTGCCATTCCTGAGCAAGCTCTGCACTGCTGGTAGCCCGATCCCGCAGCTGAAACACTTTTAAGAGACGGTCCTGGCACTTGCTGGTCTTTCTTGGGCGCCCTGGAGCTTTTTTGGCAACAATGAAACCTCTCTCCTTGAAGTTCTTGATGATGCGATAGATTGTTGACTGAGGTGCAATCTTTCTAGCTGCGATACTCTTCCCTGTTAGGCCATTTTTGTGCAGTGCAATGATGACTGCACGTGTTTCTTTAGAGATAACCATGGTTAACAGAAGAGAAACAATGATGCCAAGCACCAGCCTCCTTTTAAAGTGTCCAGTGGTGTCATTCTTACTTAATCATGACAGATTGATCTCCAGCCCTGTCCTCATCAACACCCACACCTGTGTTAATGGAGCAATCACTGAAACGATGTTAGCTGGTCCTTTTAAGGCAGGGCTGCAATGATGTTGAAATGTGTTTTGGGGGATAAAGTTCATTTTCTAGGCAAATATTGACTTTGCAAGTAATTGCTGTTAAGCTGATCACTTTTTATAACATTCTGGAGTATATGCAAATTGCCATTATAAAAACTGAAGCAGTAGACTTTGTAAAAATTAATATTTGTATTATTCTCAAAACTTTTGGCCATGACTGTACATCTCAACCATCCCATTCACTTCTATGGAAAGGCTCTTTCCTGTTCAAGTGAATAGGAGGGGGTGCCAGGACTCAGACCCCATCAGATCTGATATCGATTACCTATCCTGAAGGTAGGTAATCAAAATTAAATTAGCTGACAACCCCTATAAAGGGAAAGTGTTATCACAAAATGAACAAAAGTTTAAACCACATTTTTTACATTAAACCTATTCTTTTAAGAATTGTTGTCAAGTTTTTTTTTTCCATGTCAATATCTACATGTAAAAAAGAAAAATGAATAAAATCCTACAGTTGTCATGCTGGCCACAAGACTTAAAGGATATGGACACCTTTGTAACAATTTTTTTTTTTTTTTACACTAATAAATTTATTTTGTGGAGAAAGTTATTTCTCCAATTGGTTTTGTTTATCTATCTTTTTTTTGTTTTTGATCTACAGCCTGCTATGCTTCCTATGCAAAGCAGACAGTTCTGAGTGAGTTTACAGAGAATGCATCATCTGTCGCGCACTGTCTCCCTCTCCCTCCTTTACCTGCAGAGGAATCAGCACCCCCCCTCCCCCGTTCAGGATGGCCTGCGTGACAAGCCCCACTCGCCCCCCCCTTCCCCAAGTCAGGATAGTGCTGAAAAAAAATTCTTATATCCGCACATATGGTTAGTTACAAATGTAAAAAATAAAAACAATAATACCTAATGTTGTTAGGTATCGCCACATCCGTAACAACCTCTATTATTAGGCGGACAGACAGGGTCATCTGTCGCCGAGACCATGAATGCCGAACAGTGTGTTGTAACCCGGGTTACCCGGGTGCTTGGGTTTGGCATATCGCGGATCGGATTGACAGATTGCTGGGTGGGGCTGGGGAAGACCCGGCGGTCATGGTATACTTTGGCACAATGACAAAGTCAGGGGGAGATGGAAGGTCCTTAAAAATGATTTTAGGGAACTAGGAGAGAAGCTCAAGTCCGGGAACTCCAAGGTAGTGTTTTCAGAAATACTACCAGTGCCACGTGCATCACTAGAGAGACAATGGGAGCTTAGGGAGTTAAATAAGTGGCTAAAGGTCCTTTTACACGGGCCGATCATCGGCCGAAAAATCGTTCCTAGGAACGCTAGTGCCGATAATCGGCCCGTGTAAAAGTGGCCCTAATCAGCCGACGAACGAGCAAAACGCTCGTTCGTCGGCTGATTGGATCTTTTGGTTTCTACAAAAGATCCAATCTGTCGGGCGCACATCGGCCTGTGTAAACAGGTGATGTGCGCCTAACAGTATGGAGCTTCCCGGCCGAACGAGTGATACAGCGATCACTCGTGTGGCCCGGCGCTTGATTCATCGGGCCGTGTAAAGGCTCCCTGCCCGAGCGCCGATATCGCTGATCGGCGCTCGGGCAGGGAGACACATCGGCCCGTCTAAAAGGGCCTTAAGAGGCTGGTGAAGGAAGGAAGGGTTTGGGTTTAAGGAGAACTGGGCCGACTTCTCTGTCGGCTACAAACTCTACAGTAGGGGCGGGCTGCACCTTAATGGGGAGGGTGCAACTGCCCTGGGGGAAAAAATGGTTAGACAGCTGGGGGAGCTTTTAAACTACAATATGGGGGGATGGCGGGGGGTCATACTAATAAAGAGGTAGATAGTGTAGATAGAGAGTTGGTCATAGGAGGGGGCAGTGGGTGTTTAGTGGGGGCTGGGGTTAGTGAGGAATGTAGGGAGAAGACTGGGCAAAACATCAATCAAAATAACTGAAAAAACCCAGATATTCACTTCATAGGTAATAGTAATTTAAAAAGTAGGGTAAAAAATATACATAGACCTCTTAATTGTATGTACACTAATGCCAGAAGCCTAACTAATAAAATTGGTGAACTGGAATTAGTGATGTGTGAGGAGGACTATGACATAGTGGGAATAACTGAGACATGGCTGGATGATAGCAATGACTGGGCAGTTAATGTACAGGGTTACAATCTTTTTAGAAAGTATCATCAAAACCGGCGAGGGGGAGGGGTCTGCCTTTATGTAAAGTCCTGTCTAAAGCCCACACTCCGGGAAGATATAAGTGAGGGACATGAAGATGTGGAGTCTTTGTGGGTAGAAATAAATGGAACCAAAAACAATAATAAAATACTAATAGGAGTTTATTATAAACCACCCAATATATCAGAGACCACAGAAAATCTACTTCTAAACTAAATAGACGAGGCGGCAAATCATAATGAGGTCATTATTATGGGGGACTTCAACTACCCAGATATAGACTGGGAAACTGAAACCTGTGTATCTCATAAAGGAAACAGGTTCTTGGAAATAACCACAGACTATTACCTTTCCCAACTGGTTCAGGACCCGACTAGAGGGACAGCCATACTGGACTTAGTATTAACCAATAGACCTGACAGAACAACAGATGTGCAGGTTGGGGGACACCTGGGAAATAGTGACCATAATATAATAACCTTCAAATTGTCATTCAAAAGAGTGTTTCTTCAGGGAGGAACAAAAATACCAAACTTCAAAAAAGCAAAATTTAGCCAACTAAGAGAGGCCATAGGCCTAACTAACTGGGAAAAAGTCCTCAAAAATAAAAATACAGCCACAAAATGGGAGATTTTTAAAAGCATCCTAATATCTAATTGTGAGAGGTACATTATGGGAATAAAAGGATAAGAAACAAGAAAAAAACAATGTGGATAAATAGAGCTGTAAAGAAAGCAATAAATGACAAAAAGAAAGCATTTAAATCACAAAAAACAGGAAGGTGGCGAGGAAACATTGAAAAACTATAAGGAAAAAAATAGAATATGTAAAAGACAAATAAAAGCAGCCAAACTTGAGACTGAGAGATTAATTGCTAAAGAGAGTAAAACTAACCCTAAAATGTTCTTCAATTATATAAATACTAAAAAGTATAAATCTGAAGTTGTAGGCCCCTTACAGAGTATTGAAGGGGGAGTTACAGAGAGCGATGAGGAGAAAGCAAAACTATTAAATATTTTTTTCTCCATGTCAGATGAAATGCAGAATATAAAAGTAAATTCCCCATTAAAAGTGCCCTGTCTGACCCAGGAAGAAGTACAGCGACGTGTTAAAAAGATTAAAATAGACAAATCACAGGGACCGGATGGCTTACACCCCCGTATCCTAAGAGAATTAAGTAATGTCTTAGCCAGACCCTTATTTCTAATATTTAAAGACTCTATACTGACAGGGAGTCTTCCACAGGATTGGCGCATAGCAAATGTGGTGCCAATATTCAAAAAGGGTCCAAAAACAGAGCCCGGGAACTATAGCCGGTAAATTTAACATCTGTCGTGGGTAAACTGTTTGAAGATTTTCTAAGAGATGCTATCTTGGAGTTTCTCAATGAAAATAAGCAAATAACTCCATATCAGCATGGCTTCATGAGGGATCGGTCATGTCAAACTAATTTAATCAGTTTCTATGAGGAGGTAAGTTCTAGGCTTGACCGCGGTGAATCGATGGATGTCATATATCTGAACTTCTCCAAAGCATTTGACACTGTACCACATAAAAGGTTAGTGTGTAAAATGAGAATGCTTGGCCTGGGAGAAAATGTCTGTATGTGGGTAAGTAACTGGCTCAGTGATAGAAAACAGAGGGCGGTTATTAACGGCACATACTCAGATTGGGTCACTGTCACTACTGGGGTACCAAAGGGGTCAGTATTGGGCCCTATTCTCTTCAATATATTTATTAATGATCTTGTAGAAGGCTTGCACAGTAAAATATCAATTTTTGCAGATGACACTAAACTGTGTAAAGTAATTAACACAGAAGAGGACAGTACACTGCTACAGAAGGACCTGGATAGATTGGAGGCTTGGGCAGAGAAGTGGCAGATGAGGTTTAACACTGACAAATGTAAGGTTATGCATATACGGTAGGAAGGAATAATGCAAGTCACCAGTACATACTAAATGGTAAAACACTGGGTAACACTGACATGGAAAAGGACCTAGGAATGTTAGTGAACAGCAAACTAAGCTGTAGAAACCAGTGTCAGACAGCTGCTGCCAAGGACAATAAGATAATGGGTTGCATCAAAAGAGGCATAGATGCCCGTGATGAGAACATAGTCCTGCCACTTTACAAATCACTAGTCAGACCACACATGGAGTACTGTGTACAGTTCTGGGCTCCTGTGAACAAGGCAGACATAGCAGAGCTGGATAGGGTTCAGAAGAGGTCAACTAAAGTCATAACTGGAATGGGTGGACTACAGTACCCAGAAAGATTATCAAAATTAAGGTTATTCACTTTAGAAAAAAGATGACTGAAGGGTGATCTAATAACTATGTATAAATATATCAGGGGTCAGTACAGAGATCTCTCCAATGATCTTTTTATCCCAAGGACTGTGACCATGACAAGGGGACATCCTCTGCGCCTGGAGGAAAGAAGGTTTGTTAACAAACATAGAAGAGGATTCTTTACGGTAAGAGCAGTAAGACTATGGAACTCTCTGCTTGCGGAGGTGGTGATGGTAAGTTCACTAAAACAGTTTAAGAGGGGCCTGGATGTATTTCTGGAGGGTAATAATATTACAGGTTACAGTTACTAGAGATGGGTTGTTTATCCAGGGAGTAATTCTGATTGCCTGATTGGAGTCGGGAAGGAATTTTTTCCCCTAAAGTGAGAAAAATTGGCTTCTACCTCACAGGGTTTTTTTGCCTTCCTCTAGATCAACTTGGAGGATAACAGGCCGAACTGGATGGACAGATGTTTTTTTTCGGCCTTATAAACTATGTTACTATGTTACTATGTAACCTGCTCTATAAAAATATCACATGAGCTAACCCGTCTGGTAAACGTCGTAAAAAAAAATTAAATAAAAACCGTGTCAAAAAAGTTATTTTTTATAACCTTACAACACAAAAAGTGTAAAACCAAGCGATCAAAAATTCATATGTACCCCATTATTGTACCAATAAAACCGCCATCTCATCCGGAAAAAATTATCCCCTACCTAAGACAATTGCCCAAAAAATAAAAAAGATGGCTTTCAGAAAATGGAGACACTAAAACATGTTTTTTTTTTTTTCAAAAATGCTCTTATTGTGTAAAACCAAAATATATTCCTAAAAAACAGACAAATTAGGTATCGCCACGTCCGTAACAACCTGCTCTATAAAAATATCACATGAGCTAACCCGTCTGGTAAATGCCGTAAAAAATTTTAAATAAAAACTGTGCTAAAAAGACATTTTTTATCACCTTACAACACAAAAAGTATAATACCAAGCAGTCAAAAATTCATATGTGCCCCAAAATGGTACCAATCAAACCACCATCTCATCCTGCAAAAATTGAGACCCTACATAAGACAGTCACCTAAAAAATAAAAAAAAATATGGCTTTCAGAAAAGGGAAACATGATTTTTTATTGTGTAAAATGTAAAAAATGCACATATTAGGTATCGCCGCATCCGTAACAACCTTCTCTATAAAAATAGCATGTGATCCAACCCTTCTGGTGAACACAGTAAAAAAAATGAAATAAAAAATATGCCAAAAAAAGCCATTTTTTAAATCATCTTACATCACAAAAAATATCAAAAATTCTATGTACCCCAAAATGGTACCAATCAAACCGTCATCTCATCCTGCAAAAAATTACACCATACCTAAGACAATTGTCCAAAAAATAAAAAAATTATGGCTTTTTTTCAATAAATTTTTTATTGTGTAAATTCAAAATAAAATAAAAAATAGACATATTA
>ONZH01025397.1:0-19288 GCA_900303285.1 Rhinella marina | reverse complement strand
TCTTACATAGTCATGTGTATATGCGCACATCCATCTCCTGGTCTTACATAGTCCATGTGTATATAGCAGCACATCCATCTCCTGGTCTTACATAGTCCATGTGTATATAGCAGCAACATCTATCCTTCTTTGGGGGATCTTTACATAGTCCATGTGTATATAGCGGCACATCCTATCCTCTGGTCTTACATAGTCCATGTGTATATAGCGGCACATCCATCTCCTGGTCTTACATAGTCCATGTGTATATAGCGGCACATCCATCCTCTGGTCTTACATAGTCCATGTGTATATAGCAGCACATCCATCCTCTGGTCTTACATAGTCCATGTGTATATAGCTGCACATCTATCCTGGTCTTACATAGTCCATGTGTATATAGCGGCACATGCGTCCCGATTAGAGATGAGCGAACATGCTCGTCTGAGCATTAGGGTATTCACATATGCTCGCTGCTTGGACGATCATATCGCGATCTTCAAGGAAATTGCAACTTCCTCTTCCGGCATGTTAGTCGCCTTTGTTCAGCCAATCAACATGCAGGAGAGTCTTTGGTACCTCCTAGCATCACGTGGGGCCCCTACAAGTCGATAGCAGGGATTGGCTGGCCAGATCAGATGACCTGGGAATATAAGAATCTGGTCCCGCGCTGCTCGTGTCAGACGCCGCCTGCATGAGATTAGGGATAGAGCTGCTGTCTGTCAGGGAGAGTGTTAGGGCCTGAATTTAGTTCTCTGTTAGGCAGGAATCACCCACAAAGAACCCAACAGCCCTTCTAACGGCTACAAGCACCTTTTTTTTTTGGTCTCCTCCAGGCTGCTGGCTGGGACTTGTAGTGCAGCTACCGCCATCTTGGCTGCATGCTGTGCTCAGCGACTGGTGGCAGAAGGGACAGCACGTGGTCCACACAGACCCAAAAGAAATTGCCCAAAGTCCTCTCAGTACTCATTTTTGCTGCTGCTGAGATCTGTAGTGCAGTCTAGGGAATACGTTTTTTTCTCATTTCTATACACTACAGTCCAGTGAACAATTATGTAGTGTGCTGTACAGCAGCGTCAGTCTAGGGAATACGTATTTTCTTTCAGTTTTATGTACTACAGTCCAGTGAACAATTCTGTCGTGTGCGGTATAGTAGCCGCACTCTAGTGTTGACACCAACAAGTGACCAAGTTAGATTGAGGTAGCAGGTGAAGCACATAAAATTTTACACTGACACGGCATGGCGGTGAACCCAGAGTGACCAAGTGAGACTGAGATTGCAGTCAAATGGCTGTAGGTGAGCCTCCTAAAAATTTGTTTTAGAGTGTCTGAAGTTGACGCTCCTAAAAAATTGATTGGAGAGAGAACCTGTAGGTGGCCCTCCGTAAACATTGCCTGTTGGCTCAGCGTTTGTGTAAGAAGAGGAGTAGAGAAGAGGAATCGGATACATAAGTAATGTAAATCTTTAGCTGCTTTCCCCCGGAGGAGATTTGAATTCCGGTGAAATCCAGGCTTTGTTCATTTTAATAAGCGTCAGCCTGTCAGCGCTGTCAGTTGACAGGCGTGTACGCTTATCGGAGATGACGCCACCAGCTGCACTGAATACCCGCTCTGACAGCACGCTAGCGGCAGGGCAGGCCAGCACCTCCAAGGCGTACAGCGCCAGTTCAGGCCACGTGTCCAGCTTTGAAACCCAGTAGTTGTATGGAGCAGAGTGATCGCTACGGACGTTGGTATGGTCAGCTAGGTACTCCCTCACCATCTTTCTGTACAGCTCCCCCCTACTCTGCCTAGACTGGGGACAGGTGACAGTGTCTTGCTGGGGTGACATAAAACTGGCAAAGGCCTTGGAGAGCGTTCCCCTGCCAGTGCTGGACAAGCTGCCTGCTCGCCTCCTCTCCCCCGCTACTTGGCCCACAGAACCATGCCCTCTGCCGCTAGCGGCGTCAGATGGGAAGAATTGTTTCAGCTTGTGCACCAGGGCCTGTTGATATCTATTCACTCTCATACTCCTTTCCTCTGCAGGGATGAGAGTGGAAAGGTTCTGCTTGTACCGTGGGTCCAGGAGAGTGAACACCCAGTAATCGGTGTTTGAAAAAATTCTTCTAACGCGAGGGTCACAGGATAGGCAGCCTAACATGAAGTCTGCCATGTGCGCCAGAGTCCCAACACGCAAGAATTCCCTCTCCTCACTGACCTGACTCTCCATTTCCTCCTCCTCCTCCTCTTCAGCCCATACACGCTCAAGAGTTAAGGACTGAGCACTGGTACCCTCTACTGTCTCGCCGACATTCTCCTCCTCTTCCTCCTCATCCTCATCCCCCTCCTCCGATACGCGCTGAGAAACAGACCGGAGGGTGCTCTGGCTATCAAGCGACGTATCTTCCTCCACCGTCTCTTGTGACAAGCGCAAAGCATCCGACTTGATGCTGAGCAGTGACTTTTTCAACAGGCAAAGCAGCGGGATGGTGAGGCTGATAATGGCGGCATCGCCGCTGACCATCTGTGTTGACTCCTCAAAGTTGCTCAACACCTGGCAGATATCAGACATCCACGTCCACTCCTCATTGTAGACTTGAGGAATCTGACTGACCTGACTACCAGTTCTGGTGGAAGTTGACATCTGGCAGTCTACAATCGCTCTGCGCTGCTGGTAAACTCTGGATAACATGTTTAATGTGGAATTCCATCTCGTGGGCACGTCGCACAACAGTCTGTGAGCGTGCAGTTGTAGGCGGCGCTGCGCTGCCCTGAGAGTGGCAGCATCTGTGGTCGACTTGCGGAAATGTGCACAGATGCGGCGCACCTTGGTGAGCAAATCAGACAGATTGGGGTATGTCTTGAGGAACCGCTGAACTATGAGATTGAACACGTGGGCCAGGCAGGTTTTATATGCAGTGTTTATATGGGTTGTTGTTACTTTGGGAAATAGTATTGGTGTATAATGGCACATGTGTCAGTCTGCCGAGTTGCAGAGCCGCCACCAGGTTACGCCCGTTGTCACACACAACCATGCCTGGTTTGAGTTTCAGCGGTGCCAGCCAAAGATCGGTCTGCGCCGTGATGCCCTGTAACAGCTCTTAGGCGGTGTGACTCTTGTCACCTAAGCTCAGCAGTTTGAGCACCGCCTGTTGGCGCTTACCCACGGCACTGCTGCTGCGCCTGGAGCTACCGACTGAAAGCGCCATGCTCACAGATTGTATTTGAGAGGAGGAGGAGGAGGTGGAGGAGGGGTTGGAGGAAGAGGCATAGTACGTCTGAGAAACCGTGACTGAGGTAGGCCCCGCAATCCTCGGTGTGGGCAGTACATGAGCGGCCCCAGGGTCAGTCTCGGTCCCAGCCTCCACCAAGTTAACCCAATGTGCCGTCAGTGATATATAGTGTCCCTGCCCGGCAGCACTTGTCCACGTGTCTGTGGTTAGGTGGACCTTCTCAGAAACAGCGTTGGTCAGGGCACAGATGATGTTCTCTGACACGTGCTGGTGTAGGGCTGGGACAACACATCATGAAAAATAGTGGCAGCTGGGGACCAAGTACCGAGGGGCAGCCACCGCCATCAGGTTGCGGAAAGACTCAATCTCTACCAGTCTATAGGGCAGCATCTCCAGGCTCAGCAGTTTGAAAATGTGGACGTTTAGGGCTTGTGCATGTGGGTGGCTGGAATTGTATTTGCGTTTGCGCTCCAATGTCTGATGCAAAGACAGCTGAACGCTGTGCTGGGACACATTGGTGGAGGTTGTGGAGGATCGTGGAGGTGAAGGGGTGGTTGTAGGGCGGGAGGCGCTCGTGCCGGGGTCCTGGGCGGCGAGCCAGCATGTGACACAGGGGGAGGAGCAGTGGTGTGACCCGCAGGAGGTGGTGAACGGCCTTGGTTCCATTGAGTGGGGTGTTTAGCACTCATATGCCTGCGCATGCTGGTGGTGGTTAGGCTAGTAGTGGTGGCTCCCCTGCTGATCCTGGTGTGGCACAGGTTGCACACCACAGTCTGTCGGTCATCCTCACTTTCAAGAACCTCCAGACTTGCGAACATCTAGGCCTCGCCACGGGAGCTTCACTCCGTGAAACAGTTGCTGATCTACCTGCTCTGGCCCTGCTTCTCCCTCTGGCCACCCCACTGCCTCTTCCAACCTGTTCTGGTGCTGCACTTGCCTCCCCCTCAGAAGCACTGTCTTGACTAGGCTTATCAACCCAGCTCGTGTCAGTCACCTCATCATCCACCAGCTCTTCCTCTGATTCCTCACTCTGCTCCCCCCTCGGACTTACTGCCCTGACAACAACGTCAATGTCTGACAACCATGTCTCATCATCATCATCATCATAATCCGACACCTCTTCACGCACTACTTGCACTAAGTCTACACTCTCATCACCCACAGACTGCGAAAGTTCTAAATTTTGGGCATCGGGACAGAGCAACTGCTCAGGTTGCTGTTGAGCAGTGGTTTGTGTCTCTGTGTAGGGTCCTGAAAAGAGTTCCTGTGAGTATGCCGGATCTGAATCCATACTTTCTGTGCGGGGGGGGGGGGGGCAGGCTGGGGTGACAGACAGCAGCTCTATCCCTAATCTCATGCAAGTGGCGTATGACGTTCACCGCCATTCCGTGTCAGGGTATAATTTTAGTGCTTCACCTGCTACCTCAGTCTCACTTGGTCACTCTGGGTTCACCGCCATGCTGTGTCAGGGTACATTTTTGGGTGGTTCACCTGCTACCTCAATCTAACTTGGTCACTTGTTGGTGTCACTACGCTGTCACCATGATGTGTCATGCTTATGCCTGCGTCGTGGGGAGGGGGATAGCACAGCAGTGCCAGCATGAGCAGTAGTGTTACCCGCCGGCGGTGATGGACCTTCGTTGCACCTAGTTGGGTGCTTCCCTAACATGTGATGGGCATGTGCCTTCCCCATCTTGGTCTGGGTGAGCACAATTGCCATGAGGGTCACCACCAGGCTGTTGCCCAGAATTTGGGGTAATGGTGGGATTAGGCAGCCTCAGAGGCATCCATGCATGCTGCCCCTGCTGTTTCCTGTCCATTTCCGTGGTGTTTCCATCATTTTCTGATGTTTCCAGGTTTTTACCCAGCCTTCCCTAGGCAGAGCCTTGGTCCACTGCAAAAATGCTCGAGTCTCCCATTGACTTCAATGGGGTTCGTTATTCGAAACGAGCACCCGAGTATCGGGAAAAGTTCATCTAGAATAACGAGCACCCGAGCATTTTAGTGCTCGCTCATCTCTAGTCCCGATGTAAACAATGTCGATCCCTCCATCTTCCAGACACTTTCAGATGTGCTATTTGTCATGTAAGATCCTGAGAACATTTCTTGGAGATGATTGGATGTGATGTTAACGACTTCTTGCTCCCGGCTGCTTCGTCTTTTGAGCTGAAGTTCCCGTGACTGACTGTGATGTATCAGAAGAGGATGGCGCAGAGCTTCTAGATTTTGGCGGACTTTCTCTCCTGTGACGCCTTCTTTTTACTTGTATGAGAACCTGAGATTAATGGGATTTGTCTTTGGTGAGGTGTCAGCCAGAGCCAACGGATGACGTCTCGTCCGCCAAGATGGAATCGGTCAGTGATTGTCACCTGGCCATCAATCAGAGCCGTGACTTTGGCGCAGATATCAACATATTCCCAGCTGGTACCATTGGGTTATGAACACTTGACCCGTGGCCTATCTGCCCCATCTCCAGATGCCGTGTCCAGTTTACTGACTGGTGACCAGTGAGCACTGCACGTACCGTCATACCTACACAGACCACAGGTAATAGAGCGGGGACCATCTGTGTGTCCTCCAGCATTCATACATCGGCATCTGTCAGGGAGGGATATATCCGTGAGCAGTTCCGGATGTTTTCCATGGAATCTGGAATTCCAATTCCAAAATGGGCCATAATGTGATGTGCAATCTGGCCACCATTACAGCTCCTCCATGCCACCACCTCTGCTAGCCTCCCCCCCCCCCTGCTTTCCCAGCCGCATGAATGTAAATTCCCTTTAAAGCGGCCATTTTGGTGGTCACCCAGCCTTCCCTGAACCAGATACACAGAAAAGACGTCTGGACGTAATGGCGGCTTTGCTGGCTGGATTAATTTTTCCATTAAATTATATACTGCTCGTTTCCATGGTTACGACCACCTTCAATCTAGCAGTAGTGGTCGTGCTTGCACACTATAAGATAAAGCACCAGCTTATCTGCGCCCACACGGTCCCAGTCCCCAGAGAAGCTAGTGCTTTTTCCTATAGTGTTCAAGCGCGACCACCACTGATGGATTGAAGGTGGTCGTACACATGCAAACAAGCAGTGTATAATGTGATGGAAAAATGATTCCAGCCAGCAAAGGAAGCAATATGGAGAATCACAATTCATTAATAAGTGCCTGGTATTAACCTCCTCTACATGATAAACGCCAGTGAGAGAACCCCTTTAAATTTCTCCGCTCTGACATCCCATTAAGATGTCACGGGGATGATCTTCTCTCATCTTGCTCATCCTGAGTAGAATCCGTGGACTGTTCAACGTGAACGTCGGTAAGTGACCCCCATGTACTGATCCACCATGTTTGTCCTTGTAGACACAATCAGTATATAAGATGTTATCAGCAGAGCAAACAATCTGCCATTGGCTTCTCTTAGACCAAGTCTTCAGGGTAATATAGCTCAGCTCCACAGGCTGTGAGGAGCTCCGTACAGTACTAGAATGTATTGGCTCCGATGAGCCAAAGCTATTACTTCACAAAGTCTCACGAGACTTCGCATAATAACTTCATAAATTTATTTCAACTGTAAAAAAACATTTCCCAAACTTGGGTTTGGTTCCAGTCTCGCGAGACTTGGCGAAGTAATAACTTCCGCTCATCGGAGCCAATACATTCTAATGCTATATCTGAGGAGGGTGACTTTCTCCCTGCAACTCAGACTGCACAGTGCTGCTGTCTGAGAGTGAGCTGTTCAAAAGGACATCTCTGTGTCCATCCAGGCCCTGCGCATGACAGAGGACAGGGAGTCTGAAAGCCAGAATGTCCAGCCTTACCCCAACATGAAGCCGTGCCACCGGTCCCCCATAAAGCCACACCCCTAAACACGAGGCTACGCCTCCTGTGTCCATCCAGGCCCTGTGCATGACAGAGGACCGGGAGTCTGAAAGTCGGACTGTCCGGCCTAAAACCAGACCTCTGGCCAGCCTAGGGGCAGGCTGCTGTGGAGGTCACAGTTAAGGGGACGGTCCACCTTGGAGGTTAGTGTTAAAGAGGACCTCTCACCGCTCCTGACGCCTGTTTTAATAGCTTCATGCATTCCCCATGTAATAACAATTCTGGAACATCTATTCTTACGGCTCTATGTTCTGCCGTTCCTCTGTTATTTCTACTAGAAGTTATGAATGAATTGCTAGCAGTCTGCAGTAAGGGTACAGAGGGGAGGTGACCAATTGGGGGTGTGTCCCTGCACAGACTCACTCTATCCAATCAGTGCTGCCATTTTCAGAACGTGCAGGTACACACCCCCAACTGGTTACCTCCCCTCTGTACCCTTACTGCAGACTGCTAGCAATTATTCATATTTTCTAGTAGTAATAATAGAGGAATGGGACAACATACAGATATAAGATATAAGAATAAAAATTCCAGAACTGTTATTACATAGGGAATGCACAAAGCTTTTAAAACAGACATGTCAGGAGAGGTGAAAGGTCCTCTTTAAGTGGCAGATTGCTGTAGAGGCCACTGTTAAGGGGGCTGGGTGTTGTGGTAATCACAGTTAAGGAGATGGGGTACTGTGGAGGTCACTAATAAAGGGGTGCCCACTGTGGAGGTCACTGTTAAGGGAGCAGGTTATTGTTGAAATCAATGTTAATGAGATGGTGTACTGTGGAGGTCACTAAGAAAGGGGCGACTGCAGTGGAGGTCACTGTTAAAGGGGAGGGTGCTGTTGATGTTATGTTAATGGGCAGGCCGCTGAGTAGGTCACTGTTAAGGGAGGAGGGGACTGTGGAGGCCACTATTAAAGGGGCAGCGGGGGTACTGTGAGGTCAGTGTCAAGGTAGCGGGGTACTGTGAGGTTATTGTTAGGGGAGTAGGATACAATGGAGGTCACTATTAAGGGAGCAGGGTGCTGTGACAGTCACTGTTAAAGGGGCAGTAGCTGTGGGGGTCTCTGCTAACGGGGCCGGGAATGGTGGAGGTCAGTTAAGGGGACTGTAACCTATCCTCAGTGTTAAGGGGCAGTTGCTGCAGAGGTCAATGTTAAAGGGGTGTGTCCCTGTGGAGATCACTATCAAGGGGATGGGGTGCTGTGGAACTCACTGTTAAAGGGGCAGGCTGCTGTGAAGGTCAAAGTTAAGGGGGTGGGCTGCTGTGGAGGTCCCATTTTAAAGAGATGGGACATTGTGGGGGGTCGGTATTAAAGGGTGGGGGCTGTGGAGGTCACTGTTAAGGGGGCGGGGTGCTGTAGATGTCACTGTTATAGTGGATACTGTCGACACACACAAACATTAAATGAAATAGATTAAATATACCCGTGCAAAGCCGGGTCATAAAGACCAATTGATAAAGTGATTTTTAGGTCAAAATAAGTACAATGCAATAATAAAAAAAATTGCCCCCAAAGGTGTGCATAGCCTTTAAGTCTCCTGTGCAGCAAACTATACAAGACTATGAAGTATGGAGAGGCAGTTTACTGTATAGTGAAGTCTACTGTAGAGCAGACAATACAAGCCTAGTAACATAGAGAGTCAGTCTACTGCATGGTAAAGTCTACCGTATAGCCAACTATACAAGCCTAGTAACATAGAGAGTCAGTCTACTGCATGGTAAAGTCTACCGTATAGCCAACTATACAAGCCTAGTAACATAGAGAGGCAGTCTACTGCATGGTAAAGTCTACCGTATAGCCAACTATACAAGCCTAGTAGCATAGAGAGGCAGTCTACTGTGCACTAAACTCTACTGTATAGCAGACAGTGGAAGTCTATGTAACATGGAGAGGCAGTTTACTGTATAGTGAAGTCTACTGTAGAGCAGACAATACAAGCCTAGTAACATAGAGAGGCGGTCTACTGCATGGTAAAGTCTACCGTATAGCCAACTATACAAGCCTAGTAACATAGAGAGGCAGTCTACTGCATGGTAAAGTCTACCGTATAGCCAACTATACAAGCCTAGTAACATAGAGAGGCAGTCTACTGCATGGTAAAGTCTACCGTATAGTCAACTATACAAGTCTAGTAACGTAGAGAGTCAGTCTACTGCATGGTAAAGTCTACCGTATAGCCAACTATACAAGCCTAGTAGCATAGAGAGGCAATCTACTGTGTACTAAACTCTACTGTAGAGCAGACAGTGGAAGTCTAGGTAGCATGGAGAGGCAGTTCACTCTATAGTAAAGTCTACTGTACAGCACATGATACAAGTCTAGTAGCATGGAGAGGTGGTTTACTGTATAGTAAAGTCCACTGTACAGCAAACAATAAAAGCGTAGTAGAATGAGAGGCAGTCTACTGTACAGTAAAGTATACTGTACACCAGACAATACAAGCCAATGAAGCATGGAGATGCAGTGTACTGTATTGCAAAGTCTACTGTACAGCAAACAATACAAGCATATTAAAATGGAGAAGCTGTCTACTGTATACTAATTTCTAATGTACAGCTGATAATACAAGCCTATATAGCATGTAGGTGCAGTGTACTGTACAGCAGACAATATTGGTTGTGCAGCATACAGGGACGGCATACTGTGCAGCATGTAGAGGCAGTGTACTGTGCAGCATGTAGAGGAAGTGCACTGTGCGGCATGTAGAGGCAGTGTACTGTGCAGCATATAGAGGCAGTATATTGTGCAGCATGTAGTGGCAGTGTACTGTGTATACTGTGTAGTATGTAGGGGGCAGTATACTGTGCAGTTTGGGGCAGTTTACTGTTCAGTATGTAGGGGCAGTGTACTGTGCAGTATGTAGGAGGCAATATACTGTGCAGAAAGTAGGAGCAGTGTACTGTGTAGCATGTAGGGGTGGTGTACTGTGCAGAATGTAGGGGCAGTGTACTGTGCAGAATGTAGGGGCAGTGTACAATGTAGGGGCAGTGTACTATGCACAATGTAGGGGCAGTGTACTGTGCAGTATGTAACATAGTTTATAAGGCCGAATAAAGCACTCTGTCCATCCAGTTTGGCCTGTTTTCCTATAAGTTGATCCAGGGGAAGGCAAAAAAAACCCTGTGAGGTAGAAGCCAATTTTCACCACTTTAGGGGGAAAAATTCCTTTCCGACTCCAATCAGGCATCAGAATTACTCCCTGGATCAACGACCCCTCTCTAGTAACTATAACCTGTAATACTGTGCTTTATAGTGAACTTACCATCACCACCTCCTAGGAGAGTGTTACTGTGCAGTATCTAGGGGGCAGTATGTAACTGTGCAGAATGTAGGGGCAGTGTACTGTGCAGTATGTAGGGGGCAGTGTACTGTGCAGTATGTAGGGGCAGTGTACTGTGCAGTATGTAGGGGCAGTGTACTGTGTTGTATGTAGGGGCAGTGTACTGTGCAGTATGTAGGGGCAGTGTACTGTGCAGTATGTAGGGCAGTGTACTGTGCAGTATGTGGGGGCAGTGTACTGTGCAGAATATAGGGGCAGTATACTGTGCAGAATTGTGCAGTATGTGCAGTATGTAGGGGGCAGTGTACTGGCAGTATCTAGGGGCAGTATACTGTGCAGAATGTAGGGGCAGTAATACTGTGCCAGTATGTAGTAGTGGCAGTGTACAGTATGTGCAGTGTATGTGCAGTATGTAGTGGGGTAGGGGCAGTGTACTGTGCAGAATGTAGGGGCAGTGTACTGTGCAGTATGTAGGGGGCAGTGTACTGTGTGCAGTATGTAGGGGGCAGTATACTGTGCAGTATGTAGGGGCAGTGTACTGTGCAGCATGTAGGGGCAGTTGTACTGTGCAGTATGTAGGGGGCAGTATACTGTGCAGAATGTAGGGGGCAGTGCAGTACTGTGTGCAGTATGTGCAGGTGGGGGCAGTATACTGTGCAGAATGTAGGGGCAGTGTACTGTGCAGTATATAGTGTACTGTTGCAGTATGTAGGGGCAGTATACTGTGCATATGTAGGGGCAGTTGTACTGTGGCATGTAGGGGTAGTGTACTGTGCAGCATGTAGGGGGCTGTGTATGTGGCAGTATGTAGGGGCAGTGTACTGTGCAGTATGTAGGGGGCAGTGTGTGCAGTACTGTGCAGTATGTAGGGGCAGTTGTACTGTGCAGTAATGTTTAGTGTAGGGGCAGTGTACTGTGCAGTATGTAGGGGCAGTGTACTGTGCAGTATGTTAGGGGCAGTGTACTGTGCAGGCATGTAGGGGGCAGTGTACTGTGCAGTATGTAGGGGGCAGTGTACTGTGCGTATGTAGGGGCAGTGTACTGTGCAGTATGTAGGGGCAGTGTACTGTGCAGTATGTAGGGGCAGTGTACTGTGCAGCATGTAGGGGCAGTGTACTGTGCAGCATGTAGGGCGTGTACTGTGCAGTAGTAGGGCAGTGTAGTGGCTGTGGCAGTATGTAGGGGCAGTGTACTGTGCAGTATGTAGGGGCAGTGTACTGTGCAGCATGTAGGGGGCATGTAGGGGCAGTGTACTGTGCAGTATGTAGGGGCAGTGTACTGTGCAGTAGTATGTAGGGGCAGTGTAGCTGTGGCAGTATGTAGGGGCAGTGTACTGTGCAGTATGTAGGGGCAGTGTACTGTGCAGTATGTAGGGGCAGTGTACTGTGCGCTATGTAGGGGGCAGTGTTACTGTGCAGTATGTAGGGGCAGTGGTACTGTGCAGTATGTAGGGGCAGTGTACTGTGCAGTATGTAGGGGGCAGTATACTGTGCAGAATGTAGGGGGCAGTATACTGTGCAGTATGTAGGGGCAGTGTACTGTGCAGTATGTAGGGCAGTGTACTGTGCAGTATATAGTGGCAGTGTACTGTGCAGTATGTAGGGGCAGTGTACTGTGCAGTATGTAGGGGCAGTGTACTGTGCAGTATGTAGGGGGCAGTGTACTGTGCAGTATGTAGGGGCAGTGTACTGTGCAGTATGTAGGGGCAGTGTACTGTGCAGTATGTAGGGGCAGTGTACTGTGCAGTATGTAGGGGGCAGTATACTGTGCAGTATATAGTGGCAGTGTACTGTGCAGAATGTAGGGGGCAGTATACTGTGCAGTATGTAGGGGCAGTGTACTGTGCAGTATGTTAGGGGCAGTGTACTGTGCAGTATGTAGGGGCAGTGTACTGTGCAGTATGTAGGGGCAGTATACTGTGCAGTATGTAGGGCAGTATACTGTGCAGTATATAGTGGCAGTGTACTGTGCAGTATGTAGGGGGCAGTATACTGTGCAGAATGTAGGGGCAGTATACTGTGCAGTATATAGTGGCAGTGTACTGTGCAGTATGTAGGGGCAGTATACTGTGCAGTATATAGTGGCAGTGTACTGTGCAGTATGTAGGGGGCAGTATACTGTGCAGAATGTAGGGGCAGTGTACTGTGCAGTATATAGTGGCAGTGTACTGTGCAGCATGTAGGGGCAGTTGTACTGTGCAGTATGTAGGGGCAGTTGTACTGTGCAGTATGTAGGGGCAGTATACTGTGCAGTATATAGTGGCAGTGTACTGTGCAGAATGTAGGGGGCAGTATACTGTGCAGTATATAGTGGCAGTGTACTGTGCAGTATGTAGGGGGCAGTATACTGTGCAGAATGTAGGGGGCAGTGTACTGTGCAGTATGTAGGGGCAGTGTACTGTGCAGCATGTAGGGGGCAGTATACCATCTGGCAGATTATATAGATTTGTGCACAGTGGGGGGGCAGTGACATTTTTCGGTGGTTGATGCTCAGTGTACGCAGCTCCTGTGCGCTGTGGATTGGAGATTGTCTCCTCTCCCCCCCCCACCTCGTCCGATGTTACAGATGTTTTATAGATGAAAGGAGGCGACATATTTGTATGTGACCCCCGTGGTCCCCAGGGGCCCCTCGACCCTCCATCCACCAGTTACTGTTCACATCTGCTGGGAATTCTCTTCTGTGGGAACCAGTTTTATATTAACTCATTTTATAAAAATGCTTTTCAGATGAAATGCGGAGGTCGTGCAGTGTCCCGGGGGTCTGCGTCGTCACGGCCTCATTCCGGGGCAATAACTGCCGCTCTGCGGGGTTCACTAATGTGCTGATGAGAAGCTCTGCCCACTAATTGGGCCCCCTACCCCAGTCTAGGTGCAGAAGGGCCCAGTTGATTTCTTTGAAAGACAGTGCTGCAATCTAAAGTATGAAGGAAATCAGCGCTGCAGTGTAAAGCATGAAGGAAGAAAGCTGTAGTGCAAAGCATGAAAGAAGAGGGTCCTGCAATCTAAAGTATGAAGGAAAACAGCGCTGCAGTGTAAAGCATGAAAGAGGACAGTGAGAAGGAAAACAGCGCTGCAGTGTAAAGCATGAAGGAAGAAAGCTGTAGTGCAAAGCATGAAAGAAGACGGTCCTGCAATCTAAAATGTGAAGGAAATCAGCGCTGCAGTGTAAAGCATGAAGGAAGAAAGCTGTAGTGCAAAGCATGAAAGAAGAGGGTCCTGCAATCTAAAGTATGAAGGAAATCAGCGCTGCAGTGTAAAGCATGAAGGAAGAAAGCTGTAGTGCAAAGCATGAAAGAAGAGGGTCCTGCAATCTAAAGTATGAAGGAAAACAGCGCTGTAGTGCAAAGCATGAAAGAAGACAGTGCTGCAATCTAAAATGTGAAGGAAAACAGCGCTGCAGTGTAAAGCATGAAAGAGGACAGTGAGAAGGAAAACAGCGCTGCAGTGTAAAGCATGATGGAATAACGGAGCAGTCGCCGGAGCCTCTGATGAGATGGAGCTCACGGACGGTCTCATATCACATGGCGGTGGTCGTCGGCCCCAGCCTGACCTCAGCTTCATCATCACTGAAAACTTCTGCAACTTTCTAATAGATTTTGAGTTTCATGTCTTCGCCATTTTCAAGATCTCTGCTTACTGTCAGTGAATAAGTGCAAATTTGTTTTACAATCAGAGGCTGACAACCGTCGGGGTTCAGCTCCCAGAATATACTCCTCACCGATGGGTCAGGACGACTTGTGGAGGATAATGTTTCAATTCACTGAAAGCAAGCAGATGGTCATACATGACAGCAGCGGACGGACCGCGCTCTGGGGACGGGGCCTGACACTGCTTGGTGCACAGTATTGGAGCCGGGGGTTCACATACTTTCCGGGCTCGCTGGCTGATTTTTGCTGTGATGTTGCTGTCAGCGTACTTCTCAGCTCTGCTGTGCGGCCCTGACACCCACCCCATCCACCGGAGGGTTGTCAGCCGCACGGTGACTCTATCAATTTCACGGGTAATTTCAGATAAAGTGGCGACTAATTCCTTATCAGGAATCAATAAGCGGAGCGATGGAGTGGGAGCGGGGGCGTGACGTCACAGGGGTCAGGGGCCCCGCGCTGTGGAGCCAGCGAGGGACATAATTGGAGAGATAAGAGGCGGATCGGCCGCCGCCGCAGCAGGTGCCAAGTTCTCCATTAGGCAGTAATGTGTTTGCCAAGCGTGTGTTTGGCTGATGACTGATCTGCGGGGAGAGGAAGACGCGACCCCGGCCTCTCCTCGTCTCTTGGGGGCCACATCGTCTTAAAGAGCCGCTCAATCAGTCATCTGAATGTCCTCTGCAGAATGTTCCAGAATGAGAGACTTCCTGTGATTAGCACAACCACTGCCATCAGGTGCAGCGTCAGGGATGATGGGAGTTCCAGTTCAGTTAGCTGTGGTTTCGGTCGTCATCAGGTCTCAGGTCCCGGTTACTCATCACACGCTGGTCACGTTAACCCCTTAGATGATTTCACAGTCACCCTCCACATACCAGGCTGGACACCCTAATTAGTGGGCTCCCCGGGGCCCAGAAACTGCAGATGACACATTGTCTTGCATGGGCTGAAATACCAGACATGACCACGGATGGGGAGGGGGTGTTTTTCCTAGTCCTGGAAACCCTTGTAGACATGGATGCTGTGCCCCCAGAAGCAGAGGTCAGACATGTTCTTATCCCATTTAGCTTCACGTTGGGTGGAGTAACCTGGGACGTCTCTGATGATGATGATGATGACGAGTCTTCATTGCTCGGTGGAGCATTGTTGGTAAAACATGAAGCGACTGGTGATCAGTTCAGAAACCTCTCACTGCTCCAGAAGAGACAACCAGAGATCGTGCTCTAAATTTGCAGACCGCAGACACCACCATGACAACCACCACCAACAATTTCAAAAACACCATCACCACTGCCACCATTAGCACCACCACCACCACCATAATCAAAAATATGAAAATGGCTTACCACCACCCAAATACAAGCACCAATACCAAAACCACGACAATGTGAAAAACACCATCACCATGGTTACCATCAACACCACCACCAACAATATCAAATACCATCACCTTGCACCAACACCACACCATCTATCACCACCTGCAACCTCACCAATGCCATCATCCAATGCTACCAACAGTACATCACTTCCAACAAAGCCTTAACACCGCCACCGTGACAACCACCAACAATGTCAAAACACCAACGCCACTCCACCACCAACAAAGCCAAAGACACCACAAGCATGTCAACCACCACCATGACATCACCAACAACAATGTCAAACACTCCATCAACACTGCTACCACCAAGACCTCAGAACCACCAAGGCCAAAAACACCACCACCACTGCCAACAAGGCAAGAAAAATAAAAACACCACTGCCAACATCAACACCACCATGATAACCACCACCACCAACACTTCCACCATGACTACCAACTCCAACAACGTCAAAAATACCAACCCCACTGCTATTACCAACACCAAAGCCAAAATCACCATCCTGAACGCCTACTGCTACCAACACTACCACCACTGCCAACAAGTCAGAAATTACTATCAACACCACCACCAATGCCAAATACACCACCAGTGCTAACACAACTACCACAACTGTGACAGTGAACTTCATTATGACTGCCAACATCACCATTATCACCAGTACTACCACCATAATGGGGCCTCAATATATCACTCCACACTAGAGATGAGCAAATCTATTTGCCGTTTCGTATATTCGTTACGTATATTCCTTATTTCCTACTCCGAAGCGAATCCGAATTTTTCCAGATTCACTTCGTACAAATACTAAATGTTATTAAAATTTTGTACGCTAACGCTACGTACGCATGCATCATGTCTGCATCCGTGACAGCCCAAGCCCAGACCCTATGGGACTATAAGAAAGCGGTGGAGGACTGGGTCATCCAAGTGCTTGACCATCCGAGGCCGGGAGACCCTACACTGGAACGGCGCAAAGGACCTGTCATCTGGTTTTCAGTGGAGAGAGGCAGTGGCTTCATTGCGGACAACGAGGACGTGGAGGAGTACTTTGTGTGCCGCAGGTCTGTTAAATCGCCTTACCTGCCCCAAGCCCGTCACAGCCTATACGTGGGGGATCAGGTGGAATATACCCCTATGGCATCCCTGAAAGGCCCCTTTGCTACCATGGTAACGTTACTGACCAAGCCCCTGGTACCTGCATCAACAGCCGAGACCTGGCCGGAGGATCCAGCAGCCGCAGGACACGTACGCTGCCTACAAGAGACAGCAGATGGCACCCTCCATTTCAGAGAAAAACCACAGCCACAGCCGGAGCCTCTGATCCCTGGATTGCCACCACCACAGTCCTTTCACCTGGGTCAGCTGACTACCTCATACTTCACTTTCCAGCCCACGGTGATCCAGTACCAACTACCATGGAAAATAGCATCAGCAGCAGCCCGGGGAGCTGGCAGTTCTTCTTTGGGTGCAGCCTTGCCTGAACCGCTGCAGTCAGAAGTTCTTACCCCTGCTGTACCGGCAGGAGGATCCGGAGAGGTGAAGGCTCAAGTGGCTGCAGCGATCACCAGTGTGACCACCCAGTCAAGAGCCAATTCAACCAGCAGAGGGCAGTGGAGCTCAAGAACGGCAGCCAACGTGGTCTACAGGAGGCAGGAGCGTCCTCTTATTTAGTTTAGCAGCAGTAGAAGCGAGGAGGACTTCAGGTCCCTCATCTGAGGAACCCTTCTACAACTGGCTATCTGACTTAAAGGACACCTCTGGACCTATGGGAGCCACAACATGGACTGCACCTGACAGGTGAGAGCTAGTTGGCACTTGTTTTGTTTGTTTAGTTTGTATTGCCCCCTGTTTGACTCTCACCCAGACATGACTTGTCAGGACTCCCCCCCCCCCCATTCTGCAGAAAATTCCCAGTTGCGCCTAAGCGCGCCTATTTTCCTTCCACCCGCCACCTTCTCAGGTTATTTGGGATCCCCCTTTGCAAAGAGGGTTCTCTATTTGCTGCAATTTTATACTATCCACGTGGATTACACGTTACCTGTTTGGATTACAAAATTACCTCACGTGGATTACAATTGAATTTTGGACTGTGTTCCAGTGTTCTATGCCAAGCAGCCACGAGGAGAGACTCAAACGTATATCTGAGCTTATTATGCTTGCAAATGTGAAATTGATTGCGCTAAAATGTTTGCATAATTATGTCTCTGCTGTATTTTAGCAATACTGTTTTAACAGGTTCAGCAACGTTCAAGCACTTTTGCCCATTGTGTGTATTTTTTTTCAGGTTCTGCAATGTGTCCTATTATACACTTATTGTACGGTGTTTTTGGTAAATTATGCCCTTATCCGGATAGCTAGCACCTTACTTTTCTAGCTCATATGGACTGCCTCTGAGGACTGTACACCGCGGCCTAGCATCATGCGTGCGTATGACGCAATCACGAGTCAATAGTACACTAAGGATTCGTACGCACTTTGTACGCTAATGCTTACGTATTCAGTTCAGTAGCGTACTTTTAGCAACGCTTAGACTGTATGTTCGTAATTTGTGCAGGAATGGTCGCAGAACAACGATTAATTTTTAACACAACTCTGACCGAATAAATTCGTATTAAGATCTAATCTTGTTATAAATTCGTCGATTATTCGCCGAAGCGAATTTTTGAAGATTTGCTCATCTCTGTCTCCACACGAAGAGGAGATGGAGTAGACCTGGCCTTAATATGTTCCACCATAATATATCCAAGACAAAGGTTAAGACCGGGATGGCACTACAACAGTCCCCCAATCGCAGACAGCGTGTTACTCCTCCCGGGTCCCATGCTGGTTACACGGCTCTGGTGGTGCTCTGCCCTCTATAACAGTCCAGCAAATCCATCCATGCAATATGAAGTAAGAAGAAACAGGCGGCACTCACCATCCAAATCGAAGTCCTTTATTTTCAGACGGGTACACACTTCTCAATATAGTGCGCAGGCCGGACAGGCGATGGTCATGTCGCGCTTCCTCAGGCCAGTTGCGTGACGACGCATGTACATCCCACCCTTTAAAATCATCTGCTCCTCCGCGCATGTGTGGTACAAAGCACAGATCGATACATACTGTACAAAAACATCAAACATTCAGGTTGCACTTAATAACAAATATGTATACATATCACAAAAAATACTAAGATCATTCTTATCATTGAGCCCTGAAGGGCCCAGAGCCTCAGGCTTCATTATCCATCTTGCCTCTCTCCTAAGTCGACTCAAGTGTCCGCAAATGCAATATATCATATAAACCAGAAAGGTACTCCTAGAGGTTATTAAGTTCTTCACACTATGGTCAACACCTCCAACCTTTAGAATAGTTTTCTGAAAATGATATGAACAAAGCGCACAATTTCCACATCTACTATTTCCTGTGGTTACAAAATTCCTCAACCAGGTGCGTATATCCTCCTCTCTAAACCTACTCCTTACCAGTCTGTCCTCCTAAACGAAATCAATGGAGTCTGGTCGATCACTCTCCAAGAGTCTCATCTCTCAATAGAATGTCCAATTCTCTCCTATTATCTGCTCCTATTTCCCTGCCATAGGACTAAATTTAAACAAGAAGGGGCAGCATATGGGTCTATCTATTTTCCCGTCTTTTTTCTACTTTCCCATCACTACGGAGTATGTCTCTCCTCGAAATGGTAGGCGGCCTCATTAAGCATCATTAAGGGATACCCTCTTGCCAACAATCTCTTCTTTAAGTCCTCCGCCTGCTCCTGGAAGCCTATCTCCGTGATGTTAATCCTTCTGAGGAGCAGATCATTTTAAAGGGTGAGAAGTGCATGTGTTGGCACGCAACTGGCCTGAGGAAGCGCGATCCTGCGTGAAACGACCGTCGCCAGATGCTCACCTCGATGAGGTCACTGTCCGGCCCCA
>ONZH01025396.1:0-101378 GCA_900303285.1 Rhinella marina | reverse complement strand
TTAAAACTGACCAGTTACTTTCATTCTACTGGTCAATACGAATCCGGGCGATACCTAATATGTATAGTTTTTTCCTGCGTTTGATAATGATAAAATAATTATAAAGTTGGCCTTTTTTTTTTTTGTCATATCTTGAACCCTATAACTTTTTGGTATTTATGTGTACGGAGCTGTATGGGGGCTCATTTTTTGCGGGTGTGTATGACTTTTTGATCACTTTTTATTTACGCTTTTTTCCGCCACCCAATTCACCGTATTGGAATTTTTTTTTTATATTTTAAAAGTATGGGGCCGTTTTCGGTCACGGTGATACCCATGATACCCCGATTGGCCACACAGGGTGTCTGTACACCACCCGGAAGCGTACGGTTCCGGGTTTAGACGCAGCTAGAGGCCGTGATCACGGCATCTGAAGGCCTATGAAGACGCCGCCGATGGCGGTAAGGAAGTTAGAAACAGCAGAGACTTGCCGGCCATGACGCCCGCCGCACTTGCGAGCGGGCGCCATGTGTCCGCATCACCCCAGCGTCTAAGGGTTAACACGACCCTGACCATAACACTGTAGGAAATAACAAAGGAAAGAGCTGCATGGTTGCGTGACCCCAGAACAGAAGATAGGAGAAATAAAGGTTAAAGAAATACATTACAAAATCATAGATATCTAAATGATTATATTAAAGGCTATTAATGAAATCCAGAAAACACCTTTAAAAGGGTTCAATAGGGATGAGCTACAATTTAAAACAACCCTTTAAAGTTTAAAGTGTACCTCTATTTAAAAAAAAAAAAACTTTTTGATATGTCATAGTGACATATTACATGTTTTGATCTATGTGGGTGCGAGTACTGAGACGCCCACTGATCAAGGAGAAAGAAAGCATTCAAACAGAGATGTTTCTCCTTACTGCTGAAGATGGGTAGAAGGTAGGGATGCGCGAAACCGAACTGCAAAGTTCGGGGTCGTACCAAACTTTGCGAGTTCGGGTTCCCAGACTGGGTGATTTTATTACTTTCTGTTATAACACTGCAGGTCCTGCCAAAGGACCTGTGATGTCCATGTGGGAGAGCACGGTGACGTCATCTTGCACATCACAGGTCCTTTGGCAGGTCGTGCTGAATAAAGATAGAAGAGACTGCTGCAGAGCGATCAAGTGAATGAGGTAAGTCCTAAATGGCTATATTGTTTTGCATTCTGTCTTAAGATTGCTATTATTTTCGATATAACCATGTTATAATGGAAAATAATAAAGTGAAGTTCGGGTCCCCATTGACTTCAGTGGGGTTCGGATTCGGGGTCAAGTTCGGGTCCTAAACCTGAACTTTGACGTAAAGTTCGGCTGAACCCGGAGAACCCGAACTTCCACGGGTTCGCTCATCTCTAGTAGAAAGTCTTTGAGCCCATCAACTGCAGGGAGGAGAGATAGGGCTCTATGTGAGTGGTCCTATCTCCTCATTTTAGCGATCAATGGGGGTCTCAGCATTCTGACCTCCACCAGTCAAAACCTTTGATATGTCACTGACACATGAAACTTTTTTTTTTTTAAGTACAGGTACACTTTAAGGACCAATGAAATCAACGGTAACAGACTGAAAATGTACTCAGACATGCCAAGGCTCAAAAATGTAGATAATACAGACAAGTGTATGCACATTGTGTATGCACATTGTTACGAAGTACAGGGGTGTAGCTATGATTCCAGAGCTACTGTAGGAGTTCCACCTGTGCCCTGGAGCCTGAGGGGTCCCAATGGGCCCTCTGACACATAAGAAGACACCAGTATTACAAATGGCATATGATAGGTGGATGTCGCCTTACAGATTATGTATTGGAGCTCAGGAGTTTCAAGCAATGCTTCTGATGGATGGAGTGGAGTTTCCAAAATCTGGCATGCAACAGGACACATGTCAATGTAGTCATGGCAATTTTCAGGCAAATAACTGTGACAGAGTTACAGTATGATTCATCTGCACACATTACAGCCAAGGAGTGCATATATAATCACTTCCATGCAGGGGCGTAGCTATAGGGGGTGCAGAGGTAGCAGTCGCTACTGGGCCCAGGAGCCTGAAGGGTCCCAAAAACCCTTGTGCCGCATAAGAAGACACACAAAGTACTGAGGGAAGGGGGCCCAAGCTGAATTCTTGCACCAGGGCCCATGAGCCTTTAGCTACGCCCCTGCTTCCATGATCTTATTTGCGAACCTTAAATCCTAGTTCGCAGATTTCCTGAGAGAGCAAAAATGGTAAGGAGTTAAATGAAACAATCTTAGGTCTGCTCCCCATAATATTACCTCAAAATCCCCAACATCCTCAATTCTCCGGTGTACTTATACAGATACTACGTTCTGCATTTTGATATGGTTCCCAGAGATTTCTATAATTTTCATGCAACTTCTGCTCTGTAGATATACACTTAGTAAAAAGTACATTTTATAGAGTGCAGCTCCTTAACTCAGCTCTCCATCTGCCAATGCCTGTCCCATACCTAACATTTATTCATTTTTATATCTTTAGTTGTCACCTGAGAATTCTCACACTTGTAGTCAGCAGTACAGAGCCAAGCATATGGCAGGGGATAATCTTCCATCATAGCACTGAGGTAATTCATAAACCTTATACAGTACTATTTGCAGATAAAACACCCAGGCTGCACGTTTTTGGGTTTTATCTCCATAATACACATGGGCTTATAAATTGTCCTTATTGTTAAGTGATCCTTGGTCATCTCCTGTCATGTCGTATATTCCTGTTCCTGTTTTATTGTGCCTGGGTGCAAATGTAACATTTACTGTATTTACCAAGCATCTGCTACCATTTTCCATGCTATAATCATTGTTAGCTTCTAATATATTCTCTTGAGAGGATTTAATTAAATGAAATATTTTACTTTCTTAGCTTCCTGTTGCACCATTATCAGGAAACGTAAATTTAATGATATAACCTTAACAGTGCAAAATATTCTTACATTATCTTAAAATGTTTTGTACCAAATATAAAAACAGGTTTTAATTGACAGATGTTTATTAAATGCTTCAATGTCTCCAGATGAAAATAAAAATCTAATAGGTTTATTCATACATGGAGTTGACTACAATGGAGATGTTTTGGTACATTTTTTCTCGTGGCCAGACGGACCACGTTGAAATCAATGGGACCATTTTTAATGGCTATTTAACAGCCATTATCTCTTAGAGAACCCTGAGATTTTCCATTTTTGCATTTTCGTTTTTCACTCCCTGCCTTCCCATAGTCTTTTTTATTTTTCTGTTCACATAGCCATAAGAGGGCTTATTTTTTGCAGGACAAGTTGTACTTTCTAATGGCACCATTTACAGTTGCATACCATGTAGTGGGAAAGGGAAACAAAATTCCAAATGGGGTAGAATTGAGAAAAGTTTCTATTTATTTATTTTTACACAGTACACTATGCAGTAAAATTGACCAGTTATCTTCATTCTCCAGGTCAGTACTAGTTATACTAGTAACTAGTATAATTTTTCTTGCGTTTTAATACTGAAAAAAAAATTCAAACCTTTGAGAAAAAAAAAATATCACCATATTCTGACCCCTATAACTTTTTTGTAGTTATGTGTACGGGGCTGTGTGAGGGCTATTTTTTGCTGGGCGATTTGTACTTTTCAGTGATACCAATTTGAAGTTTGTGCGACTTTTTGAGCACTTTTTATAAATGCGGCAATGCCCATGATGTACATTTTTTTTATTGGTTAAGAATTTTTATTTTAAGGAAAGGGAGGTGATTTTAACTTTTATATTTTTTATTCTTTTTTATATTTGTAAAAACTTTTTTTTACTTTTTTTTCACTTTTTTTAAGTCACCCTGGGCGACTATAACTGGCAATTATTAGATTGCCCATTGTGTTCATTGATGGATATATAGCCATCATTGAACAATTATTTTTCAATATAACAATACAGTGCTGCCACCTAGTGGCCTGTATTGGTATATTCCTCTAATAGACTCTGAAGCCTGCTTGAGGCTTCAGTCTATTAGAGAAATGTAACAGGTTCCACGATCTCAGCCAGGAAACGCTTTTACCGGAGCAGAAGCGCCCGGCTTATGCTTCCGGTCTGCTCTGATGCCTTGGTCACATTTGACCACGGCATCTGAAAGGGAAAAGCCTTATGGCTGATCGCATACATGTGCTGCGGGTGTCTGCAATTAAAAATAGAAGAAACCGGGGGCGTGGCTAGCCATGGCTGAGTGAAGACGTGTCTTCTGAGCTCCTCTGCCTTCCTGCCTGTTTTACAGCCAAATCCCCAGCCATCATGGGCAAATCCATTAAAAAGGGTAGAGCCCGACCATCGGCTCCCCTTTCTGCATCCCAGGGGGACCTCAGCTCTTTTTTCCGCAAGCCCCCGGACTCTGAAGAGGGCCCTGAGCCTATACAACTGGAGCACGGGAGCGGCCTGCAGCATGGCGGCGGCGGCCGCCCGTCTTCCCCCAGTGCCTCCTCACCAGCCCGTTCCCTGGGCTCCTCTCTGCGGCAAGTCGGACCCTCACCTGCATCGGGCCAAACACACTCGGCCCCTCCGGCGCCCCGCGGTGAAGACACGGCTCTTCTTCTTCTTCTCCCGTGGAGCGGGAGGCGCTCGTTCAGCCCGCCACATTCCATCATGGCGGCGCCCCGCTCCACGCGCCGGATCCATCCACGCTGCCGGCTCGTGCCTCCCTGACGCCTGTCCACCAGATCCACCTCAGGGACATCGCTCCTGGAGCACAGGCAAGTCCCCTTCTTCTTTCCCAGTCACCACCTGGGTCTCAAGCGGCCCCATGCTCCCTGCCTGCTGAGTTTGCTCCTGGTGCCACCCCACTGCGGCCCTCTGCCTCAGTCTTCCACCCACAGCAAGTATACGCTGAGGGGCCTCATCCTCCTTCGCCTCACCAGAAACATGAAGCCCTGTTCAATCAGGGGGCTTCAAGCAACAACCCTCCTTCTAAAAGGGACCCTTGTCCTTCACTGCATGGACATCAGCCTACCCCGATAGGCCGCAAAAGGGGGCCCCTGTCTCCACCAGACTCTCCTACCTCCTCTCTGGCGGCGTCGCCGCAGTGGTCCACTGGATCCTCGTCATCGGGGGGCCACAAAGGAGCGTATCCTAATTCTCCACGGGCCATTGCTCATCCCCCTCTAACCATCTATGGGGCGACCGCTACCACTCTTCCTCCTGGGTTGCTACCCGGATCTGCTCCACCTGCTCTCATAGATGACACTAGGGCTCCCACGGTAGCAGACCTACGTCAACTTCTCTGCTCTCTGCCCACTAAGGAAGATTTCTCTGTCTTTGCATCAAAAATCCTTCAAGAATGTAAGCAGGAATTTGCTCAAGTCAGAGCGGAACTCACTACTCTAAAAGAGCGGGTAGACACTGTCTTCGCATGATAACTCGGTCTTCGCTCAACGGTAAAGACGCTTCAAGATGTTACTCATTTACATGGGACTCAAATACACAACCTTCAACAGCACCTCGACGACCTGGAGAATAGAGGCCGCCGTAATAATATTCGGATCCGAGGTATTCCTGAGTCCTTACCTCCCGCTGACCTTTTTCCTGCTCTTCTCGGCATCTTCAATGATCTGCTGGATAGACCAAGATCTTCCCACATTGAGATAGACCGGGCTCACCGAGCTCTACGCCCCTCCTCCTCCAGATGGAGCACCACCCCGGGACGTCATCTGCCGGATACATTATTATGCCGTCAAAGAGCGAATTCTGTTCCAGGCTCGGCAGCGCCAGTCCCTCCTTTGATGGAGTACCTATAATGATTTTGCAGGACTTGTCCCGTTACACTCTAGCTCAAAGGGCGGCATTGAAACCAGTCCTCTCTCTCCTGCGCGAGCGGGGGATTCCCTATCGCTGGGCTTCCCCTTTGCCCTGATAGCTGGACACAAAAGCAACTCCACTATCCTCCGCAGTATTGAGGACCTCCCTGGGTTTCTACAAGGACTCAACCTCCCTCCGGTGGACCTGGGACAATGGCCCTCATTTGACCCCTCCAATCCGTCCCCTCCACAGGGACAGCTTCCTTCTCAACGCTCTGCAGGGTGCTCTCAAGGCCTCCCATCCCGCACTGCCCGCAACCGCCGCAGACGTCAAGATGGTACCTGGCGGGACTCTCAAGCTTCCCGCCCCTTCTGAGGACTTTACTCTCCGAGCTGAGGTGTATACGTTTTATTCTACTTCGCTCTTCACTGTTTACTTTGTTCCCCTTGTTAACAAGCACTAACTGAGGATTGTGTTGTTTCTAACTGACGTTTTCTTCGGTTTATTCTTTCATCGCAGGGTAGGCAGATGGTTCTCTGCTGTACGGCTAACACTTCCCCCCACATAGGTTAAGACACCCTCCTGGGAGCTTGCTCCTCCCAGGTGACTGTCTTGGTGGACCGTTTGGTCCGTACTTCACTGTCTACTTCTCACTGATTAGGGGCTCTTCCTGCCCTTAGCCCTCTCCTCCCGTCACCCCCTTCTTTCTTTCTCTCTTCCTTCTCTCTCCTTCAGTTCTCCTCTTCCTCTTTTCCTCCTTCCTCCCCTCCCCCTTGTTCCTTTTTTTTTTTTTTTTTTTTTTTTGTTGTGTTCTCTCTCCTTCCCTTATAGGATTTGGACATGTCATCGCTCAAAATTGCATCGTATAATGCGAATGGCCTGAACTCGCCACAAAAACGCAACCAAGTGCTTCACCACTTTCATCGGCAAAAGGTACAGGTTGTCTGCTTCCAGGAAACGCATTTCAAGGAGGGTTCCTCCCCGGGCCTTCGTCATCGTCACTACGCAACCTGGTTTACTGCTAATAACCAGCTTAATAAATCTAAAGGAGTCGCCATAGCGATTCATAAAAACCTGCCTTTTCAAATGCTAGATTGCGTGGCGGACCCTGATGCCCGGTACTTGATTCTGATCTTGAGCATTGAGGGAAGGGAATTCACTATTATAAACACGTATGCTCCAAATCAAAACCAAGTCACCTTCCTAGTTGGCTTGATAGACAAAGTTATCCCCCTGGTGAAAGGTACAGTGATTTTGTGTGGGGACTTAAATCTTACCCTTGATCCCACCTTAGACAACTCCTCTGGATGAGCTACTCTCTCATATGGAGCGATCAAGAAGGTTAAAAAATCCTTGCTGCAGTTGCAGCTTTGTGACCCATGGCGCCTGCACCATCCTGCCGATAGGGACTACACCTGTTACTCTCCCCCCCATTCCACCTACAGTAGAATAGATTACATTCTGCTCCAACACCGGGCTCTGTCCTGGGTGGACTCCACGCGCATAGGCTCTATCTTATGGTCTGACCATGCCCCTGTGTACTGCTCTCTACAGCTTCCTAATCTTTCTAAGACTGAATGGATGTGGAGACTTAATGAATCCCTTCTTTTGGATTCGGTGTGTGCAGCAGACATTTCTCAGTCTATCACTGAGTTTCTCAGTACACATCAGTCTGATACTACTCCCCTTCCCACCCAATGGGAGGCTCTTAAGTGTGTGCTCAGAGGCATTCTGATCAAACATGGGACTAGGCTTAAAAGGGAAAAAGCGCATTCTCTATCTCTTGCTCTTCACAAAGTGACTAGGCTGGAGATGGCCCATAAACGTGCTCTTACTCCGGACACCCTGCGGGCTCTACAAGAGGCCCGCTTGGATGCCCGACGCCTTTTAGATAAATCCTACCAGAAGATGGTGCAAAAATGCCGTAGCTCATTTTATGAGTTTGGTAATAAGAGCGGAAGGATGCTAGCCAGGGCATTACGGCAAAAGATGGCATCCTCACATATCCCCCTTATCAAATCTCCACAGGGGACACCAGTTTTCACTACTTCAAATATCGCTGCCTCCTTCCATTCCTTTTACTCAGACCTATACTCCCTACCTACCCCGCCCAACCCAGTAGATACGCCCCTATCCTCTGCCTCACGCCTCACGGCAGAGCAGTCTGCCTCATTAGAATCTCCCTTCACAGCTGAGGAGCTTCAAGGAGTGATTAAGTCCCTACCGGGTGGTAAAAGCCCTGGACCCGATGGGTACACAGCTAGGTTCTATAAAGACAACGTTGATAAGCTATCTCCCTTTCTCCTCCAAGTCTTCAATACAGTGTCCGCTGGGCTCCCCTTCCCGGCACAGACCTTAGCCGCCCATATTGCAGTTATCCCGAAACCAGGCAAGGACCCTCAGGTGTGTGCGAGTTATCGTCCCATCTCTTTGTTGAATGTGGACCTCAAAATTTTTGCTAAGCTCCTGGCAAATCGCCTGAATGCTTTCATGCCCTCTTTGGTCCATTCGGATCAGGTGGGGTTTGTGCCGGGGAGGGAGGCCAGGGATAACACCCTTAAAACTTTAGACATTATCCATCATGCCAAGAAGCACCGTATCCCCTTGATGATCCTGTCTCTAGATGCTGAAAAAGCATTTGACAGGATTTCCTGGTCCTCCTTGATAGCAACCTTGACTCATTTGGGCCTTGGCCCATGGATTACCTCGAAAATACTCTCATTATACACCTTGCCGTCAGCCCGAGTCAAGGTAAACGGCTTTCTATCTGCACCCTTCTCCATTCATAACGGCACTCGCCAAGGCTGTCCACTGTCTCCCCTTCTATATGCTCTCGTTATGGAACACCTCTTGGCGACTATTCGAGATAATCCTGACATTACTGGAATACAAATTGGAGGGCGGGAGTATAAGTGTGCAGCCTTCGCAGACGACCTTTTACTATATATTACCAACCCAAGAATATCACTTCCATGTCTTCAGCGGGAGCTTGCTCACTTTGGGGCGTGGACTAACTTTAAAGTTAACTTATCCAAGTCTCATGCCTTGAATGTGTCTCTTGCCCAGGATCTGGCACACTCCCTTAGGGCTTCCTTCCCGTTCTCTTGGCCTTCTGGAGGGATTACTTACCTTGGAATTAAACTGAGCAGTGATCTAACGCGCCTATTTCAGGATAACTTTCTCCCCCTGGTTACGCGCTTTGAGAAAGATCTCGAGTCCTGGCGTCGTGGGGATTTTTCATGGTTTGGGAGAGTTAGTATACTAAAAATGAACGTCCTGCCCAAGCTCCTCTACCTCCTGCAGACCATCCCCATTCGAATACCGTATCCATTCTGGAATAGGATCCGTAAGTGCTTTCTAAAGTTCGTTTGGTCTCCTAGCTGGCCCAGAATTAAATGGAACGTTCTGATCCGTGCGAAGGATGCGGGTGGGGTTGGTCTTCCGGACTGTAAACTTTATTATCGAGCTGTGATGTATGCTCGACTTCTCGATGCCTGTAGGGGATACTCTCAAAAACAATGGGTTGTCTTAGCCAGAACTCTCTCTCCTATAGCTCTGCAGGTTATCCCTTGGCTGCAGAGTGTGCCGGCCTCGGTTCGTTCTGCACTCACCTTCACTTTTTCTCATACTTTTGCAGCCTTGAGGGGGATGCGTGTGGAGTCCCCCTGATAGATGCTAAAGGACCCCTGACCCCAATAACCGACCATCCTCACTTCCCTCCCGGTGCCTCTGTTAGATCATTTCTAAAGGGGACGAAACTCTCTCCCCTTCGCTTCTGTCAGGTCATCTCTGGGTCCACACTAAAATCTCTGCCTGCCCTGATAGGATCCACTCCCCACTCTTCCAGGGCCCAATTTGAATACACTCAGCTCCAACACTTCTTCTCTACCCTACGTGCTTCTCATAAGCTCGACAGGAATCTCACATCTTTTGAAAAAGCCTGTCTTGCTCCATCAGCAATCTTCAGGGATATTTCTTTTATTTATAAATTGCTCCTGGAGCAACACTCGTCCCTGCCCCTTCCATTTTGCTCGAAATGGGAGAGAGATTTAAACATCTCCATTTCCCCTACTCAGTGGCGTAGATGCTTTCTGTTTACGCATAAATCAATTTTAACTACGAAAGCGCAGGAAACCTGTTATAAGCTACTATCTAGGTGGTACAGGGTGCCCTCATTACTCCATAAATGGTTTCCTTCGGTCTCTGTTAGGTGCTGGTGCTGTGGGTCCGCAGAGGGTACACTATTACATGTTTGGTGGCACTGCCCTAATTTACGCCCATTTTGGGACTCGGTCCACACAACTATTCAAAAAATCACTGGCTTCCCAATGCCAAACTCCCCGGAAGCATTTTTCCTATTCATCTTTGACCTTAATGTACCTGCTTATAAGAAATCTCTCTTGAAACATCTTATACAAGCAGCTAAGACCGTGATCCCAAGACACTGGAAATCATCCATATCCCCGACTCTAGAAGAATGGTTTGAAGAAGTCATGTCTAGCCAGAGAATGGAGGAACTAATTGCTCATACTTCTCAGAAATACGTGCTTTTCCTGAAAGCCTGGGAACCATGGGAGACCTTCCGCAGTTCGGGCTCTTATAGACGCTCCTGATACTGTCTTTTGGGGCTTAACATGTACCTTTTGGCGAATAGGGCTATATAAATTTGTCCTTCTCCGAGGATATGTTCATGTCCAAACCCTTCCTCCCCCCCCCTCTCCCCCCCCTCTGTCTACTCCCTCCTATCAATCCCCCTCTCTCCTTTGTGTGGCTTCAAACAAGCATTTTCCGTTATTACTCAATGGGTCTCCCCAATTAGACTCTTCACGCATTTGACTGTTTTGAATTTTCTTTATTGTAATGTTGTACACTTTGCTTTGTTATGCAACAGACATCTGTACAAACTTTATATAAAATCCAATAAATATTTGAATTTGAAAAAAAAATAAAAAAAATAAAAAAATAGGCATATTAGGTACCCTTAATGCTCTAAAAAAATAAAATAGAAACTGTGCCAAAACAACCAATTTTGTCCAATAAAGTGTGATATTGAATGGTCAAAAAATATTATATACCAAAAATGGGACCAATGAAAATGTCAACTAGTCCCGCAAAAAATTAGCCCCCACACAAGACAATCAGCAGAAAAATAGAAAAAATATGTCTTTCAAAAAATGGAGACACAAAAAGCATGATTTTTATCAAAAATGCTTTATTATGTAAAACGGAAGCAAACAAATAAAGTAGACATATTTGATATCACGTCCGTAACAATATGCTCTATAAAAATAGCACATGATCTAACCTGTCAGATGAACACTGTAAAAAATAAAAAATAAAAACTGTGCCAGAACAGCCATTTTTGGTTACCTTGCCTAACAAAAAGCGTAATATAAAGTGATTAAAAATCATATGTAACCCATAATAGTATCAATAAAACTGTCACCTTATCCCTTAGTTTCCAAAATACTGGCCCCTTATGGTTTTTTCTACTGTGCATCAGGGGGGCTTCAAATGGGACATTGTGTCTAAAAACCAGTCCAGCAAAATTTGCTTTCCAAAAACCATTTGGCGCACCTTTTCTTCTGTGCCCTGCTGTGCGCCCATACAGTAGTTTACGACCACATGTGGGTGTTTCTGTAAATCACATAATCAGGGTAATAGTTTATGAGTTTTGTTTGGCTATTAACCCTTGATGTGTTACAGGAAAAAATGGATTAAAAAGGAAAATGTGCCAAAAAAGTGAAATTTAGAAATGTCATCTCCTTTTTCCTTTAATTCTTGTGGAATACATAAAGGGTTAACAAAGTTTGTAAAATCAGTTCTGAAAACTTTGAGGGGTGTCGTTTCTAAAATGGGGGCATTTATGGTGGTTTATATTATATAAGCCCCACATAGTGACTTTAGAACTGAACTGGTCATTAAAAAAAATGGTTTTGGAAAATTTCTTAAAAATTTTAAGAATTGCTTCTAAAATTCTAAGCCTTCTAACATCCCCAAAAAATAAAATTATAAAATCTAGAAAATGATGCAAACATATAGTAGACATATGGGAAATGTAAAGTAATAACTATTTTTTGAGGAATCACTATCTGCCTTAAAAGCAGAGAAATCCAAATTTTCTGTAAATTTAGGATTTTTTTTATAAATAAAGGTGATTTATATTGATTCAAATTTACCACTGTCATGAAGTACAATATGTCACGAGAAAACAATCTCAGAATGGCTTTGATTAGGCCTCTTTCACACAACAGTATTTTTTGTGGGCTCCGATCTGCATTTTTTGCGGATAGGATGCGGACCCATTTATTTCTATGGGTCCGCAAAAAAATCCGTATGTCCGTTCCGTAGCCCACCCAAAAAAATAGAACATGTTCTATTCTTGTCCGTATTATGGACAAGAATAGTACTGTTCTATTAGGGGCCAGCTGTTCCGTTCTGCAAAATACGGAATGCACACTGATGCCATCCGTTTTTTTTGCGAATCCGCAATTTGAGGACCGCAAAACACAACGTTCGTGTGAAACTAGCCTTAGTAAAAGTGTTCCAAAGCTATTACCACATAAAGTGATACATAACAGATTTCCAAAATTTGGCCTGGTCCTTAAGGTGAAAAATGGAGGGCAGTGGCGTAGCTACCGGGGGGGCAGGGGGGCGACGGCTCCGGGCCCAGTGACTCAGGGGGGCCCAGCAAGGATGACCTTGCCTACTATCAGACGAATACAAGTTAGCGCTTCCATTATGGAAGCGCTCACTTGTATTTAGGGACCCCCATCAGACCTCAGATCAGCCCACCCAGCGTCAGGTCATAGTGTGCGCGGGCCAGGGAAGAGAGCAGAGCGCGGACCGGAGGGCAGCCGCAGCGCAGAACAGGTAAGCAAGGTTTTTAATCCTATGTGGCTGGGTGGGCTGATCTGAGGTCTGATGGGGGCACAGTAGGCTGATATGAGGTCTGATGGGGGCACAGTCTGCTGATCTGAGGTCTGATGGGGGCACAATACGCTGATCTGAGGTCTGATGGAGGCACAATACGCTGATCTGAGGTCTGATGGGAGCACATTAAGCTGATCTGAGGTCTGATGGGGGCACAATACGCTGATGTGAGGTCTGATGGGGGCACAGTAGGCTGATGGGGGCACAGTAGGCTGATGTGAGGTCTGATGGGGCACAGTAGGCTGATGTGAGGTATGATGGGGGCACAGTAGGCTGATCTGAGGTCTGATGGGGGCACAATACGCTGATCTGAGGTCTGATGGGGGCACAAAACGCTGATCTGAGGTCTGATGGGGGCACAATACGCTGATCTGAGGTCTGATGGGGGCACAATACGCTGATCTGAGGTCTGATGGGGGCACAGTAGGCTGATGTGAGGTCTGATGGGGGCACAGTAGGCTGATCCGAGGTCTGATGGGGGCACAATACGCTGGTCTGAGGTCTGATGGGGCACAATAAGCTGGTCTGAGGTCTGATGGGGGCACAATACGCTGATCTGAGGTCTGATGGGGCACAATACGCTGATCTGAGGTCTGGTGGGGGGCACAATACACTGATGTGAGGTCTGATGGGGGCACAGTAGGCTGATGTGAGGTCTGATGGGGGCACATTCTGCTGATCTGAGGTCTGATGGGGCACAATACGCTGATCTGAGGTCTGATGGGGGCACAGTAGGCTGATGTGAGGTCTGATGGGGGCACAGTAGGCTGATCCGAGGTCTGATGGGGGGCACAATACGCTGATCTGAGATCTGATGGGGGCACAGTACGCTGATCTGAGGTCTGATGGGGGCACAATACGTTTGTCTGAGGTCTGATGGGGCACAATAAGCTGGTCTGAGGTCTGATGGGGGCACAATACGCTGATCTGAGGTCTGATGGGGGCACATTCAGCTGATCTGAGGTCTGATGGGGGCACAATATGGTGATCTGAGGTCTGATGGGGCACAGTACGCTGATCTGAGTCTGATGGGGCACAATACGCTGATCTGAGGTCTGATGGGGGCACAGTACGCTGATCTGAGGTCTGATGGGGCACAATACACTGATGTGAGGTCTGATGGGGGCACATTCTGCTGATCTGAGGTCTGATGGGGGCACAATATGCTGATCTGAGGTCTGATGGGGCACAATACGCTGATCTGAGGTCTGATGGGGGCACAGTAGGCTGATCTGAGGTCTGATGGGGGCACATTCTGTTGATCTGAGGTCTGATGGGGGCACAATACGCTGATCTGAGGTCTGATGGGGGCACAGTAGGCTGATGGGAGGACTAATGGGGGCACATTCTGCTGATCTGAGGTCTGATGGGACACAATACGCTGATCTGAGGTCTGATGGGGGCAGGGGACTGTTAGTTTAGTGATGTAAAAACTGGGGACAGGTTTCCTTTAACATAGGAGTCCCGTTGTTTTTTAATCCTATTACTCCTATATTTTACTGCATTATATGGTAGAGTATTTAGAGTAGGGTAGGTAAAAAGTCTATTGTACTGTACTTAACAGCATAGATGATCTAGCAGTTTATATAGTCATCTTTCTAATACAATATTATAACCACAACTAGTAGTATGTGCCTGTGAAGTTGGAAACGTGCGTTTGGGAAGCCAAGTGGGGGGCCCACTCAAGTATGTTTCGCCCCCCCTGTGCTGAACCTCTAGCTACGCCTCTGATGGAGGGGTTAATTTTATGAACTGCCACGGTCTTAATTGTAACACTGAGACTGAACAGAATATTTCTGGATACTGTAAAACATATGAGATTAGAACATGAATATAAAATTATTTTGACTTGCACATCTAAAGAAGATTATATTAGGTGAGAGAAATATCAGACATATTTACATTCTTTCCTGTCCAAAATCCTGTTCAGTTCATTTTTGTGCCACCCACCCAGAAAAAATATACCCAAAACATGAAAAAATAATCTGATATGTAATATTGTGCATTATGTATTAGAATAAAAATGCCTAAATTAACACAAATGTGTTTATAGGCTCAGAGAGATGAGAGGAGGTAAAAAAGTGAACATGAAGCTAGGAATGCTGTGCTGCCAACCTACCTCAGAGAGGTTAATGGGACTCCGCCATCTGGCCAAATTTCCATCTCAAATTAGCTTTAACTAAAGAGCATCCTTCTGCAGTGACATTACCACCCTCTGGAAATCCAGTACAAGCATCTAACAGTTTGGGAAATTTCATTTTCTAAACCTAAAGAGAGGTCATTGCAAGGATAAAGGATGTTCATCTGTCACTGACTGTCACATCAAAGACTTACACAGCTGAATGCCAGATATGCAGAGGAGGTAATTGAAATTATGAAAATAGCAACGTGCATAATGAACACTAAATGGATTTTTATTAGATAAAGGGTTGATAACTCCAACATAGGTTCATAAGATGTTAAATTCAATCCACTTCCATCAGAAAGGGAATTTTAAAAAAAACACCTCAATATTTATAGCATACACATTTGGGGGGAAAAATTTAACGGTTCTTCTTTTTCATTTTACCAAAAATTATATACCACATATTGTCAGTCTTTAGCAGTCAGCACAAATGTTAAGTTCTATAAAGATAGGCAATACTTTGTCAGTTTACTTATTGCTAAGGAGATGTTTTCTGAAGGGTAATCCTCTATTGGTCTCCTGATAGGCCTAGATAAAGATGTCCACTGAAGAGCATTGCATTGATTAGTGTAGTGTGTGATGTGCTGATTGAATGGTCTGGCTGAAACATGTGAGACTGATGTACTAGAAGTCCAAACAAAGGAGAAAGTTAAAGAGCCAGGGTAGGAAGTAGAATACATAGAGTGACTTAAAAAATTATATCCAAAAAACCAACATAGGCTATTAATACATATGTAGACAAAATTGTTGGTCCCCTCTGTTAAAAAAAAGTAAAAACCACAATGGTCACCGAAATAATTTGAAACCAAAAAAATATGTAGTAGTGGAAAAAGTAATAGTAAATAAAAATTTATTTAAAATCAACTAATGAAAATTAGACATTGCTTTTGAATCGCCATTCAAGAGAATAATTTTAGAAAGCAAACTAATGAAACTGGCCTGGGCCAAAATGATGGTATGCCTAGAAAAAATAATTTGACCATAGGGACTTGTTGAACTAAGGTATGTCCTGTAATTAGCATCACAGGTCTCTTCAAACTTATAATCAGTCAGTCTGCCTATTTAAATGGTGAAAAGTAGTCACTGTGCTGTTTGGTATCGTGGTGTCTACCACACTGAACATGGACCAAAGACACCTAAGGGGAGAGTTGTCTCAGGAGATTAGAAAGAAAATTATAGATAAGCATGTTAAAGTTAAAGGCTTTAAGACCATCTCCAAACAGCTTGATGTTCCAGTTTTTTTTTAAATTCTTTTATAGCTTGATGTTCCAGTTACTACAGTTGAACATATTATTCAGAAATTTAAGGTCTATGGGACTGTAGTTAACCTGCCCAGATGTGGCCACAGAGGAAAATTGATGACAAATGGAGGAGACGGATAAATATGAATGGTAACCAAAAAGCCCAGAACAACTTTCAAAGAGATTAGAGGTGAACTCCAAGGTCAAGGAACATCAGTGTCAGATTGCACCATTCTTCGCTCTCTTAGCCAAAGTGGACTTAATGAAAGATGACAGAAGAAGAAACCACTGTTGAAGGCAAATCATAAAAAAGTGAGACTGGAATTTGTCAAAATGCACATTGACAGTTTCCGGGAGAATGTCCTTTGGACAGATGAGGCAAAACTGGAACTTTTTGGCAATTTACATAAGCTCTGTGTTCAGACACAAAAAATTAAGCATAGAAAGAAAAAAACATTGTACCTACTGTAAAACATAGAGGCAGCTTGGTGATGTTTTGGGGCTGCTTAGCTGCATCTGGCACACTGTGCCTTGAATCTATGCATGGTACAATGAAATCTCAAGACTATCAAGCCATTCTGGAGCAAAATGTGCTCTCCAGTTTCAGAAAGTTTGGTCTTAGTCACAGGTCATGAGTCCTCCAACAGGATAATGACCCAAAACATGCAGCTAAAAACATCCAAGAATGGCTAAGAGGAAAGCATTGGACTATTCTGAAGTGGTCTTCTAAGAGCCCTGATCTACTTCCTATTGAACATCTGTGAAAGGAGCTGAATAAAGTCTTGAGAAGAGGTCTTCACACCTGAGACAGTTGGAGCAGTTTGCTCATGAGTAGTGGGCCAAAATACCCGTGGACATGAGCAGAAGTTTCATTGAGAGTTGCAAAAATTGCTTGACTGCAGCCTCAAATGGTTGTGCAAAAAAATATTAAGTTAAGGGTACAATCGTTTTTGTCCATTCCAGTGTCATTAGTTTGTTTTTATAAATTATTCTGTTGAACCACAATTCAAAAGCAATGTCATGAATGATTTTCATTAGTTGATTTTCAATACATTTTTATTTATTATTACTTTTGTCAGTTTGAAGTTATTTCAGTGACCATTGTGAGTTTTGCCTTTAATGAAAGGATACCAACAATTTTGTCCATGTGTGTATGTGATACACTTTTTAATGAAATGTCCCTTTTGTATTTTTCATTGCAATAAAACTATACTTGGAGATCGTGCAACAACTTATAAAAATCCAGCACTCTGTATGGTGAATAAAATTTTTAATGCTTTGAGTAGAAAAACATGGATTCTGTCTGCAATAAACTTACTTATGTGTTTAATCATAGCATATCGCACACTGAACGTTGGTTCGGTGTGCAATATGCTATGACTAAACACATAACATCTTTTTTTGATCAAAACACTTGTAAATGATTTTATTGAGGACAGAATCCATGTTTTTCTACTCCTAAGGCATTGAAGATTTTATTCACCATATGGTATGCTGAATATTCAGTCAGTTAAAAAAGCACCTTAACGCTAAATGACCTCTCAGATGATGTAGCTGCAATTGTCCAAGGCATTTGTGAAATTAAAATTTTAAAAAGGTATTTTATTAACCCAGTGTTCACAGAAATCTATTTATTGGAATGTTTTGCTTTACTTTTTCATTTTGGCAGTACAATAGCATTGAAAATTAAATACAAAAATTTTCCTTCTATAGCAGTCAGCGCAGAGAATTAAAACTCCTATACAGATAGGTAATTCATTATTTAGTTTACTACTGCTGTCAAATTGAAGATGTTAAGATAATAGTAGATTTTAGAATTCGGTTAACTATAAATGCTCTGTTGTTTTCTTGTTAGGAGCATTGCACTTATCAGTGTAATTTGTAATTTGTGAGTCACTCATCCCCTTCCTTCTCTAGCCATAGTAAATTCACTGAGAAAGTCAAGCGAGGATGTTTGCTGTGCTAAAAGTCCAAAGAAAAGAGGAAGAATAGAGCCAGGACAGAAAGCAGAAAACATGAAACGCAGAGTTGAGTGAATGATGTTATACAAATCTATTTGTTCCTCAAACAGACTTTCCGAGCAGCAAGAGGCTGGCCCTGCAGCTCAAGAGGCTTCCCCTTTAACTGACAGGACCGTACATCTTGCCTGGCCTTGTCAATCTCGCACCTGCAAAGTGTAGAGGCACATGCACAGTCAGCATCTGCCCTGCTCCAGCAGCAGTAGCAGAGCCTCTGCACTTGTGCCACAACATGGAGCAACAGTGCAGGCATGCGGTTGACAGGGCCCTTGCTACTCAAGAAGTCTGTTTAATGAATGAATGAATGAATTCATTCATCTTTAATGGAGTGATTTATATCCAGAAAACCACCCATCATTTTTTTTTGTAAAAATAATCACATAGAAACGTCATGTATAGGTTGTTAATATGTACCATATTTTCTGGACTACACGAAAAAATCTTTCTAAAAAGTGTATGCATCTTATAGTCCACAGTCAGTGTGGTCCAGCAGTGCCAGACCTTGCTGACTGCTTCCTTAATGATCTAGCAGAGTGCTCATACAGTGCTTTGCCTGATCAGTGAGAGAGCTGTGAATCTGCACACTTCTGTCTCTTGCTACCCATCACTGATCTGTGTGAGGTCAGTGCAGGCAGAGAGAAGGCTAAATGATCATTCAACACATGCAGCAAGAGGACTGTAAAAAACAAACAAAAAAAAACTCTGGCCAACGGTCCACCCCAAGCTCTAAGATGAAAGCTGAGATGAAAGCTCTGTACTTCCATGATGTCACCATTGGGTGGGACCAGATGGGAAATACAGAAAATTTAGTAAAGCTGTACCATATGTTTATTGTTGAGTAGGGAGGAAGTTGGGGTTCGCCAGGTTCGGCCGAACATCAGGTCAAAGTTTGGGTTCGGACCCGAACGTGACCCGAACTTCATCCCGAACCTGGACCCCATTCAAGTCAATGGGGACCCGAATTTCACTTTATTATTTTCCGTTATAACATGGTTATAACGGAAAATAATAGCATTCTTTAGACAGAATGCTAAATAAAATGGCCATCCAGGGTTTAAAAATAATTTAAAAAACTCACCTCATCCACTTGATCGGGCAGCCGGTGTCTTCTTCTTAATTCTTCTTGCAGGACCTGCAAAAGGACCTGCGATGACGTCAACGTGCTCACCACATGATGACGTCATCGCAGGTCCTGCTGAATGAAGATAAAAGGATCAAGTGGATGAGGTGAGTTTTTTTAAATTATTTTTAACCCCTGGATTGCCATTTTATTTAGCATTCTGTCTTAAGAATGCTATTATTTTCTGTTATAACCATGTTATAATGAAAAATAATCAAATCACCCGAACACCGAACTCAAATCTGAACTTTAGTGAAAAAGTCCAGGTTCAGGTCCGGGTACCCAAACTCGCAAAGTTCTGTACGCACCCGTTTTTCCTCATGCCGAATTTTCTCATGCTTTGTGGTAGCAAAAACATTTTTCCTGAATGGCAGTAAAAAACAAAACAAAAATCATACTTACCTCATCCATTTTCTTGCGACGGGCAAGCCACCACTATCTTGATTGAAGATCTCACACAAAAATGACAGCGGCCGTTCCATCGCAAGCAACCATCATTACCCTTCTGGGGAGGGTAATGATGGTCTTGAATTTCCTCCATTTGTACACAATCTGGCTGACTGTGGATTGGTGTAGTCCAAACTCTTTAGAGATGGTTGTGTAATCTTTTCCAGCCTGATGAGCATCAACAACTCTTTTTTTGAGGTCCACTGAAATCTTCTTTGCTCTTGCCATAATACACTTTTACAAACAATATGCTGTGAAAATCAGACTTTGATAGATCCCTGTTCTTAAAATAAAACAGGTTTCGCTTTCACACCTGATAGTCATCCCATTGATCGAAAACACCTAACTGTAATTTCACCTTCAAATTATCTGCTAATACTCAAGGTTCACATACTTTTGCCACTCACTTACATGTGCTTTTGGATCATTTTCCTCAATAAATAAATGATCAAGTGTAATATTTTTGATACATTTGTTTAATTTGGTTATTTTTATACATAGGTATTTGTTTTCTGATTGGTATTTTAAATAGCACCAAAAATGTGAGCTCTAGTACTACTCTTTCAATACCTTCACTAGTCTTAGTTTGATATTCAGATTTACTTAATGACATGTTTTCATTATCTAAGAAACCTGTGTACTACCTCTCTTTCCCTGGATATTGGATTGTTAATGGAAGGGGGTATCCTGGAATGTAATGCTCACTCAGTTGATCCAGCTGGACCCAACCCCTAGTTCTAGAAGTTTACAGTCAGAGTAGCTGTAGAGATGGAAGTGGAAGGGAGCAGATGTCCATGTGTTCCTCTCTCCCAGACTCCAGCTCCAAGCCCTATCACCTCCACAAGCTCCAGAGGATGAAAGGTAGGAAGAACTACAGGAGGAGGATTTGCATGGCTATAGCAATAGAGAGAAAGCAAGGTAACCCAGCTTTAAAAACTCCAGACCCTGCTTCTGCAAAGGGGAAAAAAGTTACCACATCCTATTCGCCCCCAGAATAGTGGACACCACTGCCACAGTTGCCAAAACACAGCTATTAGCCAGAGATTCCTGTAACAGATATTTTAGCTAGAGTAATCTGCAGGCCAATCCCATACTCATCTGCTTAGCTCATGCTTGGACATCTGGGAGGACTTTGCACTGTGCAAAGAGATTTGCTGGATGTACTTCAACTTCTATGTTCACTCCACAGGGACTTGCTGCTTATACAGATACCTACCCTTGTCAACACTCCCCCAGTAGCATCAGTATCAGCTTAAGGGTTCATTCAGATGGCCGTATGAATGAGTCTGCATTCAATGGGGCCTCAAAAGATGCGGACATCCGTGATTCCGTTCTGTGGCTCTGCAGAAAATATAGAACTCGTCTTATTCCTGTCCACAATCGCGGACAAGAATAGGAATTTTCTATTATGGTTGCGGCCATGTGTGGTCCACAAATTGCAGAACGCACACGGCTGGTATCCGTGTTTTGCGGATCCTCAAAGCACTACAGCCATCTGAATGGGCCCTATCTTTAATTTCCATCATTTGATTTTAGGAATCGTATTTAAGGGATTTTTATGGGATTTTCATGATTTTTTTGACAGTATGTTCATGTAGTTGATTACTTCATGTGCATCTTTCTTTTTCAGTTTGGACTCTCCTGACCTGTTATTACGGTGTAAATCAATCATTGTACCATCCTGTTTGTAACATTTTCTGTTGCTGTATCAAACCAAACCCATGATGCATTTCTCCTTTCTTTGCTACAGCCCCAGCACCGCCCCTAACACCACCCAGCTACTTTATAGCTCCTCCCACCCAATTACCTTCATAAATGATTATATTAAAGGATATTTATGTAAACCATCAAAACCCCTTTAAAGCATTGCATTTTCTATCAAATAATAACATGAAGATAAATGATGTGCTTATGACTGCACCACATAGAGCTACAATCAATACAGCAGCTCTCTTACTAGAGTAAAGATGCTGGATTTGCGAGTTACCACTTTGGAAATTTGCCAGGCTACATTAATGAGACTGAAAATACTTGGAGCCAGAGAAATGTTCTTTTTCAGCTGAATCGTAAACACTATAATAGCACCTCTTCATCTGATTTGTGGGACCAGTGAGCACATTTGTTCCAGTTGAAAAATGTGTTTTATTATGTCAAAAATGTGATGCAAAGTGTATTTTAACACCAGGAGTCTGAATCTGGCAATCATGGCTAGTCTGTCCACTGAGAAAAGCACATGCTTGCTCAGTTGGCCTACTGGTTTTTGGCCTATATACTGGATTGTTCATCACCACTGTGATATGTACTCTCATGCCATTAGGTCTTTTAGGTAAGGATTTATTTCAATAAATGTGAAACTTTGGGCAGTGCAATCTTCTGATTCCAGGTAAACAGGGTGCTGTGAGTTGACAACAATTGTTCATCATGCGCGATACAAGAAATAAATACACAGATGTACATAGCCCCAATTAAAGGAAGATTGAACACAACAGCTCTCTCAAAACTCAAAAATCTAGATATTAAATAATACTGTATTTGATATGATACAATAAAATATAAGGTTCTTTGCAAATATATTTTGATCAAAAATATCTGAGCCAACCTACCCTGGCAAGGTGACCTGACTTTCGTTATTTTGTGTTTTTTTTCTTTGTAGACTTGGCTGCCTCCAAGTCTGAATGCACTGTTGTTATCCTACCTATTCCACAGGCTGCTTTAAATTTGGTGATGTATATAGCTGAGTTTGCTTCCTCTCATTGGATGCTTAAAAGCACGAGGTATGTAACAAGTAGCAACACAGTATATGTGCAAATTCTGATTTCCTGAATGTAGATGCCCACTGGCATAGATATAGGTTTTACATAAAGTAGGTTCCTGCCTGGAATGAAGTCATCTTGCTGGGGTAGGTTAATATTTTTTATATTTGCTAGAACCTCATATTTTTTATCATATCAAATGTGGTATTAGTTAATATATACAATTTGCATTTAGAATATTGAGAGTGCAGTTGTGTTCTTTCAACAATTGTTCATCCAATAAACATAATTTTACTAAATAGTCTGACGACAAAATGATTTTGTTATAAAAATATTTATCTAGTATAGACTAATTAAAATATGTTTTATTAGAAGGCCTCTCAGCTATTCAACTTTTGATGACTTATGACTATATTCCATCTAAACAGATATATATAGCCTCTACTAACAGTGGCATAGTGGTAGCAGTTTCACCCAGGCTGGTGATTTAGGAGAACCAAAAGCTCCTTTCCTGGTAGGGGTGCTGTTATAGATGTTGCATTAGAACCCAGTCACAAATGCTATTATCTTCTTTACCCTCAATCTCTATTCTTTCTTGGCTCTCCCCTTCTTCTTACTGTCTCTGGAAGGGATGTATTTCACATGCTGGGCAGCAGGTCAGTGGCAGCAGGAGTGTGTCTTCTTTTAAGACAGAAAGTAATGCCTTACACCTTGTAATTGATGAGCCCTCATTCGGCTGTAGATAGAAGCAATGTCTTTATGAGAAAGTCATGGATTTGTAGTCCCTAAAGAGGACCTTTCACCTGAAAATGTAATGCAATATGAAAGTACCATGTTATATGGACACTGAGCAGATTGATATACAGTTTTGTGGGAAAAGATTTAGTAAAATCTGTAAATTACACATTGATATCTTTGCTTTTTCCACTTTCTGTTAAAAGGTATTGGTACAGGGAGGAGGTGTTACCAGTGACTGACAGCTATCTCTCATACACACATACACTACTACATGCACTCTAACCTTTACAGGTGAATTTAATGTGACTTTCTCTAAACTTCTCAATGCACATGTCCAACTGTTCAATGTTTCAGTACTTTTTGCACAACTTGCTGTTCTGTAACAAGGAGCTTGATGGCAAAATTCAGATCAGGTGTTTGATTCACGAATTGCCCAATAAATTTCCTGGTTCAATTAGAATTAGTCTTTAAACAGTCCTCCTCATCATGCTCACATTTTAACATCATGAGACCAAGACGACACCTAACAATTGATCATTAGTACCTCGCCATTGCAAGGCTTCAAGCAGGATGTTCTCAAACAGAAGTGGCCACTGAGCTTAGAGTGTCACAGAGTGTCATCAGAAGTTGCAACAGAGATACAGAGAGACTAGAAGAGTCACAGAAAAGCATAGAAGTGGATGGCCTTTGGCCACATCCACATGCCACACAACTCGAAGCACATTTCAAGAAGAACTCCCGCAAAAAATTGTCCTGCTAGAAATGTATATGATGTAATCTGTAGTGAATGTCATTTTCTTACCATTGTTTGTATTTTTGAGTTATATCTCCCTGATGTTTCTCATCTGTGTCATGTGACTAGGAATCAGACCCACCAACTCACACAACATCTTATGTATGGACAGGAAGTCTATTTCTCTATGAATTCCTATGGGAGCCTCACTTTCAGTCTCATAGGAATTAATAGAGCAGTAACTGGCTTCCTGTCCTGGGTCAGTTGGAGGTCAGGGAGTTGGTCACATGACCCATCTACAATAAGAAAAGAGGTGGATAACTCACAGATACCAGTGACTGTAAGAAAATTACCTTCACTACAGATTATATCATGCACCTTTCTAACAGGTCAGAGAATAAACATTTTTGCGGGAGTTCTTCTTTAAGAGAGGTGAGAGACACCCAAGTGTCACGTCAGACCAATTAAAACCACGTGGTCTGCATGGTAGATGACCTGCAAGGGTACCTGCCTACAGACATCATTGTCTTGCATGAGCCAGGGAGCATCTATTCTGGACGTGGGACCAATCGATTCACCCTGAGCAGAAATTATGGCCACCAATGATGTTAGAAATGTCAAAGAGAGCACTATGCATCAGCCACTGTTTACTTTTGGTGGTGGTGGTGTTACAGTGGGGCAGGTGTGTCTAGTCAATATGGGACTGTCTTACACTTTGTGAGTGGTACAGTGACAAGCCCATACTACTTTAATAGCTTCATTATTCCAGTCATTGTGCCTCTGCATGAACAACAGTCCTAATTTCATCTTCATGGATGACAATGCACCAGCTCATCGAGGTCACATCATCAGGGAATGGCTGCTGGAGACTGGAGTGGCCTGCTCAAGTGGCCTGCTCTTTCTCCAGACCTAAATCCCATTGAAAACCTATGGGTTCAGCTGAGTCGCTGTGTAAAGGCTCATAACTCTGTACCCCAGAACCTCAATGACTTGAGGGCTGCCCTTCAAGAACAGTTGAATGCCATGCCTCAGCAGATAGTAAGTCGACTTGTGAACAGCATGATACGTCATTGTCAAGCTGTAATTAAGGCCACATGACAAGTTTTTGAGAAATTGACATTTTTTTCCTTCTACTTAAATGCCCTACTTTCATGATATAACATCACTGCAGAGTGAACTCTTTTACGCTTTCTATAAATTTTACCCAAAAGCCAAATATCCCTTACTTTTTGTGAGAAGTGGTATGCAAAATGCTATCCTGTACAGATAGGTATTCCCAGGAAATGAAAAAAGCAGAGATATAAATGTATAAAATACAGGTTTTACTGAATCTTTTCCCCCAAAAGCTATATATCAATCCGCTCGGTTTCTCCTGCTCTATAACAAAGTGCTTTCAGATTGCACTGCATGTTGTGATGCAGGTCCTCTGTAACATTAGTAATCTCATATGTATCAAACCCTTAGTGCATGAAAACAGCTGAGCTGCACAGTTGGACAAGATAATGAAAATAAAATAAATGGCATTCTGGACATATATAGGTACTATTCTATATTTTCTATTAACTGGAAAAACCCCTTTAAACCTTTTGCTGCAAGGAGTTATTAGACACTTTTGATTCAACACAAAAGCTGTTAAAAATCATATTAAAGTCCCATACCTATACATTTTCTGAAGGTAGACACTGTCAAAATGACACTCAATACTTTATACTCACTGTCACCTTCATGCAGATTTGAGTCACTGCAATAGTAATAGGCATGATGGTTGGCACTTAACACCCCTTCAAAAGAGAAGTTTGAGAGTTCATACCACTTATGCCTATGCTTACATGCAAATGTATACAAAACCACCACAACTAAAAATATCAAAATCTGTTTTGAAGCTGGAAATTGAAAAAAACAAGAATTTACACTCCTCATGCGACATACCGTCATTTAAAAAAAGTCTGACTAATAAGCTGATCCCAGCAGATCCTTTATTCACAAAAATAGAAGCATCAAATTTGTAGCAGTGAAAAGTTTATCAGAAATGCCTTATTTTTGCAGCTTGCCGAGTCTTGAAGGGACATCAATACGTGACATTTTTATGTGTATATATATTTATTTATTGGGGCTGTCTCTATTAAGCAAGTGGCATCATGTGGACAAAGTTAATACAAGGTACTTACTAATGTATTGTGATTGTTCATATTGCTTCCTTTGCTGGATGGATTAATTTCTCCATCACATAATCTCTGCTTGTTTCCAGGTGTTAGGGCCACTGCTTCAGACAGATACAAGGTGGCCTGGAGCTGCTGTGCATGTGTGCCTACACATGCTCCCATGGTACTGGGCACTTCTTCCTATAGTGTGCAAGCACAGCCAGGGGAGCACCCAGGAATTTTTTCTAGGAGGGGTCCGAAAAGGAAAAAGGGTGTGGCGTCTTGTGGGTGGGGCTATTTTTCTCCACGCCCACATACATTAAAGACATAATAGCAGAGTAAAGTTGCGGTGTGCGTAGCGCGCCGCGGCGAAAATTAGGCTCCGCCCGTTATTAAATGCCCCTCCCATATCTAATAAACCACTCCCAACAAACACTACAGCTGAAATGATATGGTTGAGGCCCAGTTCTATACATCATATGGAGAGGGGAGGACGTGTCCTGGCTGCACTGCCTGCTTCACATTATACAATATACAACAGCAGGCTACACACAGCCAGGAAGATCCTCCACTCTCCTCCCTCCCCAGATCCTGCTCCAGGCCTGAGTGTCCCCCCCCCACCATCTGCCACCTGCCTGTGCCTTGCTGACCCCCTTTGGTCATCCTCACCCAGCTCTGAATCCTCCTTCTGTAAATGGCAGAGGGAGGAGCCGGAGCATCGCCTCTCCTACACAGCGCCCCACATACCTCGTACATCCAGTGGTGTCTGCTCTGTTGTAGACGTTCTCTTTCCTCATCTTCTCCATTCGGACCAGACCGCCATGAAGATTTTTCAGCCATCTCTCGTCTCTGCAGAGATACAAACAGACATTAGTTTCCCACATTTCCATCATCTTTACATCTTCTGAACACCTCATCCTGCCACCCCCAATACTGTGCCCGCTGTGCTCCCCAATACTATACTGCAGAAACTGTCCCCTGAAAATACTACTACCACACAGATAGTGCCCCCTTTATTAATTATTGGCACACAGTGTTCTAAAAAATAACTGCGCCTAGACTAATGATATTATGCAGGGTGCCCCCCCAAAAGTAACAGTGCTCCCCAAAATCCCACCAATAGAAATAATTATCTGCCAGACCACACTTAGTAGTAATAATGTCCCCATAGTGCCCATACTAGACATCATGTTCCCCATAGCCCCCCCAGTAGTAGTAAAGCTCACATAATACCACAGCTTAGTGCCCGCAGTTGAGCTAATATCCCAATAATGTATACCAGTATAAAATACCCCCTATATAGTTGCCCCAGTAAATGCCTCATAGTGCTCTCTCCCCCATAGTGTTCCCCATAATATGCCAGTAAAAAATGCCCCTTCTTACTGCCCCCATCACAGGCCCCTATAGTGCTCCTCTCCCCCATAATGTGCCAGTAAAAATTGCCCACTTAGTGCCAGATGCCATAGTGCCCCCTATAAAGTACCAGTATAAAATGCCCCTTTAGAGCCACCAGATGACCCCATAGTGCCTGCAAATGATGCCCCTATAGTGCTGCTCTGCCCTATAGTACTCCCATAATGTGACAGAAAAAAATTACCCCTTAGTGCCAAATTCCATAGTGCCCCCCCCATAATGTGGCAGTAAAAAGTGACTCTTTAGAGCCACCAGATGCCCCCAAATGAGGCCCCTATAGTGCCACCACATGCCCCATAGTGCCAATCTCCTCTATCGTGCCCCCTATAATGTGCCAGTAAACAATATGCCCCTTTAGAGCCACCAGATGCCCCATAGTGCCCCCAAATTATGCCAATATAGTGCCAAATGCCAGTAAGGAAATGGCCAGGACCAGGGGGGGCACGGTACAGGGCAGGAGGCAAGGTACAGGGCAGGAGGCAAGGTACAGGGCAGAAAGCATGGTACAGGGCAGGAGGCATGGTACAGGGCAGGGCGGCACGGTACAGGGCAGGGCGGTACGGTACAGGGCAGGGCGGTACGGAACAGGGCAGGAGGCATGGTACAGGGCAGGAAGCATGGTACAGGGCAGGGCGGTACGGTACAGGGCAGGGAGGCACGGTACAGGGCAGGGAGGCACGGTACAGGGCAGGGAGGCACGGTACAGGGCAGGAGGCATGGTACTGGGCAGAAAGCATGATACAGGGCAGGAGGCACGGTACAGGGCAGGAGGCAAGGTACTGGGCAGAAAGCATGGTACAGGGCAGGAGGCACGGTACAGGGCAGGGCGGCACGGTACAGTGCAGGGTTGTCACGATACCAGAATTTTGAGTTCGATACCGATACGATACCTCGCCAAAATAAAGAAGAACCTGAGGTCTTATGAGGGCACGAGACGCCGACCTGAGGTCTGATGGGGGCACGAGACGCCGATCCCTGTACTGTACGTGTTTATTATCCCTGTACTGTGACATCACTGTGTTTATTATCCCTGTACTGTGACATCACTGTGTTTATTATCCCTGTACAGTGACATCGCTGTGTGTATTATCCCAGTGCAGGAAGAGGTAAGTGGTCTGTGTTTGTGTGTTTGTTTTCTATTTTTCAGGGTCGTGAATGCAGAGGACTACGTCGGATTCGGTGGACTACGTCGGACCAGCTTTTTTTTTTTTTTTTTTTTAATAAAATGGTCAAACAGGGGTCTGGGGAGTGTTTATTTCAATAAAATGTTTTATACTTGTGTGTGTGTATTTTTTTTTACAATACTACAGTTTTAGTAATTACGGCTATCTACAGACGGCCCTGATTACTAATACTGGGCTTAGTGCTTGCCGGTATGGCAGGCCAGCACTAACCCCAACATCTATTACCTCGGCACCCACCGCCACCAGGGGTGCCAGGAAGAGCCGGGTACCCGCAGGACCGGACCTTCTAAATTGAGGGTCTGGCTCTGGGGCGGCTTCAGGCTGGTACCATTAGGCTGGGAAGGGCCAATAACCCTGTCCCTTCCCACCCTGGTAGTGCCAGGCTGCAGCTGCTGGTTGTATCTGGCTGGTGAAGGAAAAAAGGGGGGGACCCCACGCCATTTTTTTTTAAATAATGAAATTTTTGAAAAAAAAATGGCATGGGGTCCCCCCCTTTTTTCCTTCACCAGCCAGATACAACCAGCAGCACGCAGCGTCAGGTCATAGTGTGCGCGGGCCAGGGAAGAGAGCAGAGCGCGGACCGGAGGGCAGCCGCAGCGCAGAACAGGTAAGCAAGGTTTTTTATTTTAATCCTATGTGGCTGGGTGGGCTGATCTGAGGTCTGATGGGGGCACAGTAGGCTGATATGAGGTCTGATGGGGGCACAGTCTGCTGATCTGAGGTCTGATGGGGGCACAATACGCTGGTCTGAGGTCTGATGGAGCCACACAATACGCTGATCTGAGGTCTGATGGGGCACAATACGCTGATCGTGAGGTCTGATGGGGGCACAATACGCTGATGTGAGGTCTGATGGGGGGGCTGATGGGGGCACAGTAGGCTGATGTGAGGTCTGATGGGGGCACATTCTGCTGATCTGAGGTCTGATGGGGGCACAATATGCTGATCTGAGGTCTGATGGGGCACAATACGCTGATGTCTGAGGTCTGATGGGGGCACAGTAGGCTGATGTGAGGTCTGATGGGGGCACAGTAGGTCTGATCTGAGGTCTGATGGGGGCACAATACGCTGATCTGAGTCTGATGGGGCACAATACGCTGATCTGAGGTCTGATGGGGCACAATAGGTCTGAGGGTCTGATGGGGCACAATAAGGCTGGTCTGAGGTCTGATGGGGGCACAATACGCTGATCTGAGGTCTGATGGGGGCACAATACGCTGATCTGAGGTCTGGTGGGGGGCACAATACGCTGATCTGAGGTCTGATGGGGCACAGTAGGCTGATGTGAGGTCTGATGGGGGCACATTCTGCTGATCTGAGGTCTGATGGGGCACAGTACGCTGATCTGAGGTCTGATGGGGCACAATACGCTGATCTGAGGTCTCATAAGGGCACAGTACGCTGATCTGAGGTCTGATGGGGCACAATACGCTGATGTGAGGTCTGATGGGGGCACATTCTGCTGATCTGAGGTCTGATGGGGGCACAATATGCTGATCTGAGGTCTGATGGGGCACAATACGCTGATCTGAGGTCTGATGGGGCACAGTAGGCTGATCTGAGGTCTGATGGGGGCACATTCTGTTGATCTGAGGTCTGATGGGGGCACAATACGCTGATCTGAGGTCTGATGGGGCACAGTAGGCTGATGTGAGGACTAATGGGGGCACATTCTGCTGATCTGAGGTCTGATGGGGCACAATACGCTGATCTGAGGTCTGATGGGGAGCAGGGGACTGTTAGTTTAGTGATGTAAAAACTGGGGACAGGTTTCCTTTAACATAGGAGTCCCGTTGTTTTTTAATCCTATTACTCCTATATTTTACTGCATTATATGGTAGAGTATTTAGAGTAGGGTAGGTAGAAAGTCTATTGTACTGTACTTAACAGCATAGATGATCTAGCAGTTTATATAGTCATCTTTCTAATACAATATTATAACCACAACTAGTAGTATGTGCCTGTGAAGTTGGAAACGTGTGTTTGGGAAGCCAAGTGGGGGGCGCACTCAAGTATGTTTCGCCCCCCCCCTGTGCTGAACCTCTAGCTACGCCTCTGGTCTAAGCATGTGGGGCGCTCACTAGTCAAAGCAGTATGTGAGAAACATAGGGGTCAACACGGGGAACAATATGTAAAAAAAATAGTAAAACTGCTGAAAGGCTACAAGCAGTCATATGAGAGTACATATTGAGTTAAGGCAAAGTCACGTGTGTCCTGTGACCAAAAAAACAAAAACAACAGTGTAGATCTTGTTTTGGCATTTGTGATGCTGGAGTCACAGCCGATCACTTGTCACACATTACATAACATGTAATATATCAATAGGCCTTTGCAATCTTTATGGCAAGAAACAACCATGTAGCACCAGCCTTTTGTTAGTGATGTGTGCGTGCATTGGAGGTACATGGGGAGCTTTGGGTTGCTTGCTAGTGGTGTGTTGTAAGTAGTGTGTGAGTCTAACCCCTTAGTGCTTTAAACAATTTTTATTTTTTTGGAATAAAATGATTAATGGGGTGGAAAAAAATGCAATTTGTTTTATAGGTTTGGCATTGATGGCACTCATATTTTTTATGTTTAATATTTAATATTAAAAAAAAATCTTTGCAATAAATATTTCTATGCATTTACATATTCTAACTGATTGTATAACCCCTTTAAGGAGCAGGACTTAATAACAATTTTACTGTTGCAGTCCTGGTAGCCTTCGGGAGACACCAGTCTGCCATAGAAACCTAATAGCCCCCGTAATCTTGTTATGGAGGGACACTTAGTCACCAAAGGAGCTTCCACCAAATAACTGCTAAGATACCAATTGGCGATGACATCTGATGGGTTAGGCTACTTTCACACTAGCGGCAGCACGGATCCGGCACCTAAAGGGTGCCAACGGATCCGTACTGCCGCTGATACATGTGTGGAGCCGGAGCAGCGCTCCGGCCCCACACATGTTACCACACAAATTGGAACAAGACATACAGACATACATACATACACACATACACACATACATACTCACATACTCCAGGGACGCCGGCAGAACGTCTTCACGCGCCTCCTGCGCGCAGTGATGACGATTCCCCGCAGCGCACTGGGTGGGGAAATGTCATAGCTGCGCGCAGGAGGCGCGTGAAGTCATGCTGCCGGCGTCCCTGGAGTATGTGAGTATGTATGTGTGTATGTCTGTATGTATGTCTGTATCTCTGTAGCCGGATCCTGAATGACCCCCCATTGCAAATCAATGGAGGACAGATCCGGATTACTGGTGTGTCCACACCAAACGGATCCGTCCCCATTGACTTGCATTGGGGGTCATTCCGGATCCGTCTTGGTGCGGATGCCTGGACCGGAGAGCAAACCGCAGCATGCTGCGGTTTGTTCTCCGGTCTGAAGACGGAACGGAATGTTTTCAGGAGCATTCCGTTGTCTTCAGTTCAGTTTTGTCCCCATTGACAATGAATGGGGACAAAACTGAAGCGTTTTTTTCCGGTATTGAGCCCCTATGACGGAACTTAATACCGGAATTTAAAAACGCTAGTGTGAAAGTAGCCTTAAAAGGAATCTTTCACCATAACTTGGGAATGAAGCCTTGGATCAACAAAAGGAAAACTGCATTTTAATCAGGTGAACCACAGCTATGCGTCTATGAACAGTTTTATAGGGAGGTCACTTCTGACAGATTCTCTTTAAATGTCTGTGATTGGAGTTGTCTCTGATCAAAAGAATACTATATTAAAATAGATCCCTGTCCAATATACAAATTGCTGGCTGCAATCTATTTTAATATAATTGTCTTGGATTACTCTATATGTAGTAGATTTTCTGTGTGGGATATGTCTGATGAAAGCATCAAACTTGGCTCTCCTTCACTACATTCTAAACCTTTTAACTCACAAAATTTTAAATCACAAGCATTCTACAAATTGAGTTGTTGAGACTCCAAATTAAACGGTGAGCTCTTCAAGTGTTTATTTGGTTTCCGCAAAGTGTATCAGGTCTCCGACCTTTGTGATCCCCCCTCCCTTTTTAATTTGGTGACAAAGCCCTTGATATGTTTTGGAGCATTTCTAGTTATTTCAGGGCATACATGTGGGGAAAAAGGAAGTCAAAACAGCTATTATGTTGATGATGTCTTGCTGTTCATGCAGTGCCCAGAGGAACGCCTACAGTCTGTTTTTGATTTAAAGGGGTTTGTGCCACTAAAAACATGTATTCATTATTCACATGATAGGGGATTGTTGATGTTTGATCTCTGCAGGTCCGACCTTTGGGACCCCCATCTATCATTAGAATGGGGGTCCAACGAACTGTCCCATTAGAATACCACTCCATTCTCATGTGCAGTTTGGCAGCACTTGTGGATACCCATTCTTATGATCACTTGGGGTCTCAGCAGTCAGATCCCTAGCAATCAAACACTTATCTCCTGTCCTGTGAATAGGTGATGTGTTACTAGTGCAGAACCCATTTAATAGCAAATATTCGGTACTTTTACAGAATTTAAAAATCAACATGAATAAATGCGACCATTTCGGACTTTCCAAGTGGGCCTATGTGCAGGATTCTAATATATACGATTTTCGTCACCCCGCCAATCAGCTGTTTAAAAGGGCTGTAGTGCTGTGGCCTCCACACAGAATAACAGTGCTGTGCATTGTATAGAGCCTGTGCTTGGTATTGCAGCCCTGGCCCATTCACTTGAACATGACATCACAGGTCTAGGAAGAGGCTGCAATGCAAAATGACAATGCAGCCTATTTAAATGCTGATCAATGAGTGATTACTCTTGGAAAACCCCTTTAAGTAATGATTGTATTGGTATTTTTGCCATTTTATGAATATTTTTGAATAGTATGCCCTTGGTTTGGCACAGATCTGCGTGCCATCTGTATGTGTATAGGTAAGCTACAAATGGTGTAGCCAAATAAATTAAAATGATTAGAATTAAAGTTGATTTTTTGTCTTATAAACTGAGTCATGTCCAGACATCATTCTCAGCTCTAACATTGCAGACCAGAGCTCCTGCAGAGCAAAGCAGCAGCTACGACTGATTTACTATTTATCTGCTTACTTTGGTAGCTACAGATTAAAAAACTGATTTATATCTCAGCTGGTCAGCTGTATTTTGTGTCCTTGTCTAAAACTTACACAGATCCATTGAGGACTGAAGCAATAAATTAGGAATTAGTTTTGTAAAATCACATACATAGATAACATACGTAGTTTTCCTTTGATCCTGCACCCTAGCTGTGTTTGGCAGCAGTGGCACTCATGACCCTATCTATGGCCTGGCCGGAAATAAACATGCCTCAGCCCAGAAGTTCACGGGACTGGAGAACCAGGGACCAGGTGAGTATGATTCTTGTATTGGGTCAACCATGCTAGGGGGGCTAACTAAAATCCAAGGGGATCCTGATTCTGGACAACCCCTTTAATTATATTCATATTGATATTGCAATCTGTTACATTTGATTTTAATTTATTGTATTATAGAAAGAAACACCTACAATGGCCTCTCAAGATACAATATTAATTGGTCTTGGGGAGGCCATTGTAAGTTGAAACCATTGTAACCAGAGACCAAGACTTTATGGAAAACTGTTTTTTGGCTCTAAAGCCCCAAAATATCAACCTAAAAGAAGATAAAATTAAGAGGCAAGGCAGTTAAGCATCAAACTACTAAAGATAAAGCAATCTCTTACATTTTATAGTCAGTAATAGGTTCTGGAAGCTGTAAAGCACTTTCTATGTAGAGGATAAGAGCTTCTTCAGGGTCTGGTACAGTACATACAAAAGTACCAAAAGAATAAAATGGAGCCGCCCTCACCTGATATCCAAAGAAGAAACTGATCCTGACGCAAGTAAAGAGCAGTGCAGAACATGTAGTACCATACTCTACTGTAGAGAGGTTCTCTTAGACAGCCGGCACAGTATTTTACCAGTGAAATGCCATGTTGATTGGTTGGATCGTCCAGTCAATCGCAAACCACAGATCAGCATTGTCTGAGATATTGATGGACATCTATCCGCCAGTCTTGATCTCCCTGCACAGGCGTGAGATGCGCCAAATTTATTTATTTATTTATTTAAGAGACAGATGCCTAACAAATCAGGCGTATCTCTGCTCTGCTGTGTGCCAGAAACTAAAGTCTACACCAGCTACAGGCTCACATAGACTTCAGCTATAACTTCCACCACTTAGTGGCGAAAGTTATAGTAAATGTGGCAGGCGGCACAAAGCTTCAACCTCTTCTTCTAAGCCCAGCTCCTTTTTCCCCAAAAGAGGCGAGAAACTTAAAAAGACATTCAAGACAATGGGATTGAGCTCCAATACCAGACTTAGCCCATGGATAATAGGGGTGTTTATTGTGTTTTATATGGAAATAACAGATGCTGTAATTATATGGTATAACCTTTGCTTACTTAACTTTTACTTAATTTAGGTCATGTTATTTTATTTAAATTCATGCTTCATTATGTGACATTTGGCAAAGGTCATAGAGGCAAAACTAATTACAGTCAACATTTATTCTGATCACAGTGACAGTTGTAGGTCACAAAATCACAGTGGAATAATCCCTGAGAGGCACAAAAATGGAAAACGTCTTGTATTGTCTGCAAACCTTTCATCAGCATTTTAAATATTGATCATTCTGTTTAATAAATGTATCTAATATGCATAAATACATAATATTGGACAATTAAATAGTAATGTAAAAAAGCTCAGCGCTCCATATAACATGACATAAAAATAATGTGCTAAATAAAGCAGTTAAAATGTATAAAACAACTACAGGAATGATTCCAGTGTGAGATTGAGCTGCATAATTTGAGGCCACCAGATTAATTGCATTGTGGGCTTCCATTCTACTGAATATATGCATGTCTCCTAGTTCTTACTTCTCCAGATTTGATATAAAATCTGATAGAGCATGATACTACCATTTTATTTTCTGTCAGATTTACCTGGAATCTGACAGTAAAAAAAAGACCTTGTGTCTCTGTATAAATTCAAAGGTAAATGGATGCACAGTAGAGGACCAATAAACCTCTATGGAAGACCCATTACAGCTCTATTCCCAGTGTTGGACTGGGGTGCCTAGGACCCACCAGTAAAATTTACTTTGGGGGCCCACCGTACGGATACATCAAATATTATCTGCTCACACAGCAGCTACCAGATGATTGAATATGGGGTCCCTGCAGCAACTTTGAGAAGGTAGGTCCTGGGGAGAAGAGGACACTGGCTAGTTTTCCTCTATACCTAGAAGTCATCTCAGCTCTATAATAATAAAATGGGGAGTTTCTTTAGTAATCTATTAAGTTTTTTATATGAACATGAGCTGGTTGAGGTGCTGTACATTGAATATATGTATGTAGTGTAGTAGGTCTACTGGGTTATGTGCCACTTGTGCAGGAGGTGGGAGACTAGAAGCCCATTTTGCTCAGAAGCCCACCGGGGGATTCACCCCTGTGGGCCAATCCGAGCGTGTCTATACCTAAAGGATCCAGGTTATGGTCATGTGAATGAGCCCTTACTACTAGCACTGGGGGTATTGTAGTGAATGTGTGAGGACTATTATGAGATCAGCATTAGTACTTGAATTGTATGGTATTCACAGCATAAAGAGGTTATCCACCTTCTATTAAGTGATGGCCTATCCTCCCTAGTTGATTGGTAGGAATCCGACACAATTGATAGAGCTGTCTACTTCTGGCACTAGAGCTATTGCTGAACAGCTGATCGGCAGGGGTGCGGGGTGACAGATCCCTGCCAACCAGCCCGTGATGGCGAATCCTGCGGATAGGCCATCACCTAATAAAAAATGCACAAACCCTGTTAAGGGTGTCAAGAGTGGGTCTTATGGTGAAAATTCTGTTTGCCATGCATACTTGTTCATTTTCTCCATTACCAGTTGAGGACAGGGCAGAATGGTAGCTCAGCTGTTAGCACTGCTGCCATTGTACCCACTTGGGTTAAAAAGAGGGTCTAGATTATTTATAAATGCATGCAAATGATGTAAAAACGGACTGTGCAGGATACAAGAACATGGTGTGCTGCATTTCTGTATCCTTTCTTTTTCTAACGTATACGTCAGAGGCATAAAACGTGATGTGGACCCACCCTTAGCTGTATGTATTGGCTGCATTAGTGGGCGACATCACTATCTGCTTTTGTTGCAGCCTCACACAACAACTTACCCTATGGTCTAGTCCGTCTCTAGCTCTTTCTTTTCTTTCTTTTCTTTCTTTCCCAGTGTTTGCTTGATAAATCTCACCCCTCTATTACAACCCTATACATCTGGCGCGTCTACACAACACTTGTAGGAGTAGCGGTCTCTTGACTGATTAATGATAGTGGAGTGTGTCCTGTATGGTTTCTTAAAGGGAACCTGTCATCTCCGAAACACCCCCTGAACTACAGTAAGCGGTGTATAGTGTAAGTGATTCTGAATCTGATTATGTAAGTTTTATCTTCATACTCACTTCCATTCCAGCGCTGTGCTCTCACAAACCGGCAGTAAAATGCATTGAGAGGACTCTTCTTTGAGTCCTCTCCATTATGTGACTGAGCACTGGAGTCCAGTGAGTGCATTTTACTGCTGGTTTGTGGGAGCACAGAGTCAGAATGCAAGTGAGTATGAAGATAAAAGTTACATATTCGGATTCAGCATCACTTACACTATACACCGCTTACTCTAGTTTAGGGAGTGTTTCGGAGATGACAGGTTCCCTTTAAGATGTTTTCAAGCACCATCTTCCAGAATTACTGTTCCTATTGCACATGGTCGCCTGATTACACTTACCAGGGGTGACATATTGAAAATTACATTTTTAAAGTAATGTAAGTTTTGTTTTAACGCTGTCCCCTTTCAGTTAGCTATACTTACAGTATGCAGCTATTGCAGTGAAATGTGTTTTCTGTAACTGCACTGCACTGTCTTGAAGTAATATGTGTTAACTAACATACGTATACCAATGTAGCTATTGTATCAAGATGCACTCACACGATATACCAATGCAGTTATTGCAATAAAATGTGTTTGCTATAACTGCAGGGCACCTTGAAGTAATATAACCAATTAATGAAATGCCCTAAAATGCCCAATTACAACGGTAGATAAATTCAAGAAACTTTTTTTTTTTTTTTTTTTTTTTTAGAAAAAAAGGGGCACAATTACTTAGCGTTTGCAGCAGCTATTGATGCTAGCAATAAGCCTATGAATTGTACAAACTTGAGGTTTTAAAAAAAAAAAAAAAAAGGCTGGCTTGTTATCCATTTACAGAAAAAAATGATTTTTTTTTCAGGATTTTAGAATGCAGAACTTTCCAGCAGCTGTGTGAAATTATGAAACACATCTCTGAGTGAACAGTTCCTCACTCTCTACGCTTTCCCTGTTAAAACCGTAAATCTACTTTATTATATCACTATACTCTCCCTATACTCCCTAAACCCTATGCTGTCAGATTGCAAGCTGCCCAAAGAATAGCATTTTGCTCATTTTGAGCAAAAGGACCTGCCAAAATCCTGCCCCCTGATTGTCTGTCAACCTCTGGGCCAATAAACGCAAACTGTCTCCCCACTCCCTCGCAGTGTCCTATGATTCTTTTATCTTCACCCTCCATCCTGTTTTCCCTGCCAATTCTTCTAAAACAAATCTCCAAAACTTTGGATTTGTCTGGCAGACTAATTTTTTTGTCAAATTCATAACAAATGTGATTTGTTTAGTGTGGACACATCTGTAATGAGATAGATAGATGGATAAATAGGTATATATGAGATTGATAGATGTAAGATAGATAGACATATAAGAGTTGCACTGTATAGCCACTATATAACACACTCCCCTCTAGTAACTTATTTTCCCCCTTGTTTTAATATTGCAGCTACAGGATCTCAGAATAGCTGAGAAGTTTTCAACGTGGGATGGAATTAAAGAGGTTTTCCACAGTTTAAAAGGCAGAAGATTGACAGCCGCATATGTAAATGAGCACATGAGATCACAACATTCCATAGCATCACAATGGTGGCATAAGTACACCAGAAACTATTGGGATTGCACATTCCTTTCCAGGAGGGTGACCTGTGTGGTCACATGGTACAGCAGGTGTGTTCACAGGTTCTCTGGCTTCCAACATGCTCAAGTGACACGTTGAGAGCGTTCTTTATTATATAGTTAGATGGATGGATGGATAGATAGATAGATAGATAGATAGATAGATAGATAGACAGATAGATAAAAGATAAATAGATAGATAGATAGATAGATAGATAGATAGATAGATAGACAGAGTGAAGGGTATACAGATTTAAGAGAGAGCACAGTTTTAAAATTTATATAAAAATGAGCCTGTCCTTGCTGGAAACATTTCTAGTATAAAACATTAGTTAGAACAAATTCGGTACCCTTGACAAACAAACAAAAGTAAATCATGCTAATGGTATTACACTGTTTTACAAGGGGCATCCCACTGTGACTATAATTCAATTAACTTGGCACCCAGATTTTCCTTACCGCTAAAATGGTAAGAATGTGATGACTTCCATCTTCATAAACTGTATATATTCATGGAATTATTAAAAGGGCCTTCAGATTGAACAACAATAATAGCAAAATATGACTGGGATTTAAATTCAGGGCTCAGTTCACACTCGCCATAGAAAAACATAAGGTTCCAGTTTTTATTAGCCATCAATAAAAACATAGTGAGCATGTATGACCAGCAGCAGACAGCTTAATTGCTGGACGTTCACCCTGCTATTCACTTTAAACAGCAGATTGTGCCATACTATGTAAGTACATAACATGTAAATGTCAGACTTTGTTAATTTTCTGTAGTTGATGTAGTGAATATGATATGTAATGTTACATAGTAACATAGTTTATAAGGCTGAAAAAAGACATCTGTCCATCCTGATGCCAGAATTCTGGAGTGAAGGAACAATAAATCAGGGTGGTCTGACCAGTGATTTGTAAAGTAGCAGGACTATTTTCTCATCATGGGCATCTATGCTCCTTTGATGCAAACCATTATCTTATTGGCCTTGGCAGCAGCCACTGTCAACAAAATTCCTAAGTCCTTTTCCATGTCAGTGTTACCCAGTGATTTACCATTTAGTATGTATGGGTGATTTGCATTGTTTCTTCCCATGTGCATAACCTTACATTTCTCACTGTTAAGCCACATTTTCCACTCCTCTGCTCAAGCCTCCAATCTATCCAGATCCATCTGTTAATTACTTTACACAGTTTAGTATCTTCAGCAAAAATTCATATTCTACTGTGCAACCCCTCAACAAGATCATTAATAAATATTTTGAAGAGAATAGGCCCCAATACTGACCCCTGTGGTACCCCACTAGTGATGGTGACTCAATCTGAGTGTGTACCATTAATAACCACCCTCTGTTTTCTATGACCTAGCCAGTTACTTACCCACATACACACATTTTCTCCCAGTCCAAGCATTCTCATTTTATGCACCAACCTTTTATGTGGTACCGTGTCAAATGCTTTGGAGAAGAGAGATGCTATCTTGGAGTACCTCAATGAAAATAAGCAAATTACTCCATATCAGCATGGCTTCATGAGGGATCGGTCATGTCAAACCAATTTAACCAGTTTCTATGAGGAGGTAAGTTCTAGACTGGGCCGCGGCGAATCAATGGATGTCGTATATCTGGACTTCTCCAAAGCATTTGACACGGTACCACATAAAAGGTTAGTATATAAAATGAGAATGCTTGGCCTGGGAGAAAATGTCTGTATGTTGGTAAGTAACTGGCTCAGTGATAGAAAACAGAGGGTGGTTATTAATGGTACATACTCAGATTGGGTCACCGTAACTAGTGGGGTACCACAGGGGTCAGTATTGGGCCCTATTGTCTTCAATATATTTATTAATGATCTTGTAGAAGGCTTGCACTGTAAAATATCAATTTTTGCAGATGACACTAAACTGTGTAAAGTAATTAACACAGAAGAGGACAGTACACTGCTACAGATAGATCTGGATAGACTGGAGGCTTGGGCAGAGAAGTGGCAGATTAGGTTTAACACTGACAAATGTAAGGTTATGCATATGGGAAGGAATAATGCAAGTCACCAGTACATACTAAATGGTAAAATATTGGGTAACTCTGACATGGAAAAGGACCTAGGAATTTTAGTGAACAGCAAACTAAGCTGTAGAAACCAGTGTCAGACAGCTGCTGCCAAGGCAAATAAGATAATGGGTTGCATCAAAAGAGGCATGTGATGAGAACATAGTCCTGCCACTTTACAAATCACTAGTCAGACCACACATGGAGTACTGTGTACAGTTCTGGGCTCATGTGAACAAGGCAGACATAGCAGAGCTGGAGAGGGTTCAGAGGAGGTCAACTAAAGTCATAACTGGAATGGGTGGACTACAGTACCCAGAAAGATTATCAAAATTAGGGTTATTCACTTTAGAAAAAAGACGACTGAGGGGAGATCTAATAACTATGTATAAATATATCAGAGGTCAGTACAGAGATCTCTCCCATGATCTATTTATCCCCAGGACTGTGACTGTGACGAGGGGACATCCTCTGCGTCTGGAGGAAAGAAGGTTTGTACACAAACATAGAAGAGGATTCTTTACGGTAAGAGCAGTGAGACTATGGAACTCTCTGCCTGAGGAGGTGGTGATGGTAAGTTCACTAAAAGAGTTCAAGAGAGGCCTGGATGTATTTTTGGAGGCTAATAATATTACAGGTTATAGTTACTAGAGAGGGGTCGTTGATCCAGGGAGTAATTCTGATTTCCTGATTGGAGTCGGGAAGAATTTTTTTTTCCCTAAAGTGGGGAAATTTGGCTTCTACCTCACAGGGGTTTTTTGCCTTCCTCTGGATCAACTTATAGGAAAACAGGCCGAACTGGATGGACAGATGTCTTTTTTTAGCCTTATAAACTATGTTACTATGCTACTATGTTACGTTTGCCACATTGGCTCCTGTCATTATAGAGTCTTTACATATCAGAAATAAGGGTCTGCCTGTTACATTACTTAATTCTCTTAGGATATGGGTGTGTATGCCATCTGGACCTGGTGACTTGTCCATTTTAATCTTTTTAAGATGCTGCTGCACTTCTTTCTGGGTCAGACAGGCCATATTAAATGGGGAATTTACTTAGACAACCTTGCATTTAATCTGACATTTCCTTTTCCTCAATGAATACAGTGGAGAAAAATATTTAATACATTTTCCTTCTCCTTATCACTCTCTATTACTCTTCTTGTAAAACTTTTGAAATGACCAACATTTTTAGGTTTAAAGGAAAACACATACAATGCAACGGCACACTGCCAACCAGATAGTGCACAAAATGCCATAGTGATATAAGGTATTCTGAAGCTAATGCTATGCTTGTTTAGTAAATTAGAGATTCTTGGCAAATATATTTTGTACAAAATTATCTGAGCCCGTCCAGCAAATCGTCAAGGTGATCTCTGTAGGACGGGAACCTAACACTATTTCCTACCTGTTATGTGCCAACCTTGGCTTCCGTATAATCAGGGGGTGTTGGTTCCACATGCATGCTGGATCCCCTCTGCCTTTTGCCATTTCTGGTGCTTCAAAGGCCTCCACTAATTCAGGGATGCAGGTACCAACATGCATGCCGAGTCCACTCAGCTTTATAGTTACACTAATTAAAATCAGCCTATGGGGCAGATGGGCTAGTCAGGAGTGCATGACCAAATGGAGTAGCCACACCTCCAGTACAAACTTACAAAGAAAAAAGAGAATTTCAGTCAGCCCATCCCAGTGCGCAGGTGCACGTTGCTATGGCTAAATGCACAAGGAAAGGAAAATACATACAATGCAACGGCACACTGCCAACCAGATAAAGCACAAAATGCCATAGTGATATGAGGTATTCTGAAGCTAATGCTATGCTTGTTTAGTAAATTAGAGATTCTTGGCAAATATATAAATATATATACAGTACAGACCAAAAGTTTTGACACACCTTCTCATTCAAAGAGTTTTCTGTATTTTCATGACTATGAAAATTGTAGATTCACACTGAAGGCATCAAAATTATGAATTAACACATGTGGAATTATATACTTAACAAAAAAGTGTGAAACAACTGTAAATATGTCTTATTTTCTAGGTTCTTCAAAGTAGCCACCTTTTGCTTTGATTACTGCTTTGCACACTCTTGGCATTCTCTTGATGAGCTTCAAGAGGTAGTCACCTGAAATGGTTTTCACTTCGCAGGTGTGCCCTGTCAGGTGTCACGAGTGGTCTTGCGTCTGGAATCAGACGTTCTGCGCGGCTTTCTAAGTGAGGTGGTTTAGGGTGTGGTTTGGGTGCTGTTCACCACACCCTTTTCCCTCAGCTGTTGCCGCTGGACAATTAGCTGTCTCCTACTTACCTCTTCCTCTTCCAGTATCCCTTGCGGTTTATATCTGCTTCATACCTGGTTGAGAGTGGTGTGGATCTCGGCTGAGATCCTGTTGCTGAGTTCTACTTAAAGTTAAGTGTTTTCCCTTCCTTTGGTTATTCCTGTTTGAGTCTCCTGTTCCTCCTTACGCTTGGAGGAACAGGTTACTCTCTTGTGTCATTAGACTGCAGGGTGTTCTAGGGTTTATTCAGATTAGGTTCCTGTGTATGAGCTTTCCTACCACCCGGGTTAGTTCATACTGGTAGCCAGCTAGGGCCTAGTCTTAGGGTCCCCTGCAGGAGGTGACCAGTTCCCTGGTTTTGTCTGTTCCCATCCCTCATACGCTCGGTGTGGCTTTTCCCCCACACCCGAGCGTGACATTATAAACCGCCACTAACAAAAATTTATGTCATTTTTGTGCTGACATGGATGCTATTGCTACACTGGCTGAACGGCTGCAGGGACTCAGCTTGGAGGTGGCTGACATCCGCAACCAGATTCAGAGACCACAGGCTGGTGGTTCTGGGGGTGCTGAGTGTCAGGCCTGTTTGGAGCCTAAGGTCCCCCTCCCGGATAGATTTTCTGGGGAATGTGATAATTTTGTTCTATTTAGGGAGGCGTGCAAATTGTATTTCAGACTGCGTCCACATTCTTCTGGTAATGAGGAACAGAAGGTTGGGTGTGGTCATCTCGCTGCTTAAAGGGGATGCACAGTCATGGGCCTTTTCTCTACCGGCCGGATCGCGGTCTCTCCAGTCGGTAGATGAATTTTTCAAGACCCTAGGGATTATCTATGATGACCCGGATCGTATCTCCCTGGCGGAGACCCAGATACGTAACCTTTGTCAGGGTGAGCGGCCGGTTGAGACTTATTGCTCTGAGTTTCGGAGGTGGGCGACCAATACTGAATGGAACGATCTGGCTCTACGTAGCCAATTCTGTCAAGGTTTGTCTGAAAGGCTGAAGGACGCTTTGGCCTTTCAGGAAACCCTGTGTCTTTGGAAGCCGCTATGTCTCTTGCTGTACGCATGGATAGGCGCCTGAGAGAGCGATCTAGGGGCCCCCGCTCTCAGGACGTACTATCACATAGTGTACCAGCTTCCTATGATACTTTGGGTGAATATTCCCCTAGGTTGATGTCTGGGGATGAACCTATGCAATTAGGGGGAGCCACTCCTGTAGCCACCCGCAATCATCTTGGTAATAAAAAGGGTGTGGTGTTTTTTCTGTGGTCAGAAAGGACACTTTATCAATGTATGTCCATGCTTCCTATCTCTAAAGGAGAGAAAAGAAAAGGGGGCGTTGAATTCTCATCTCACTCTTGGTGGAGTGGGTAGAGAGACTGAAAATGTGCATTTGTCTTCATCCTGCAGTACCCGTTTTCTCCTGACTGCCGAGGTGGCGCTAGAATCAAAGGTTGTGAAAATTGAGGTGTTTATTGACAGCGGGGCAGGGGTGAACTTGATTGATGCTCAGTTTGTCCGTATGCATGGATTGTCACCAAGTTCTTTGGATAAGAGGATTTCTGTGTTTGCCATTGATTCTGCACCTCTCTCTCAGAAGTGTTTGTCTCAGATGGTGCATGATATCAAATTAAGAGTGGGTGAATTTCATCAGGAGCTTATTTCATGTTTTGTGTTGGAAGGTCTTCCTGCTCCTGTGGTTCTGGGTTTACCGTGGTTAAGCAAACATAATCCGTCCATTGACTGGCATACTAGACAAATTGTGGATTGGGGCGATTATTGTGTTGACAATTGCCTTAATACATCTTTTTCTGCTTTAACCACTAAGACTCTTCCTTCTTTTATATCGGATTTCTCTGATGTATTTTCTGAAGGTGGATGTCAGGATTTACCCCCTCACCGGGAATACGATTGTCCTATCAATCTTATCCCTGGAACAAGATTGCCTAAATCTAGGCTGTATAACCTTTCTGGACCTGAGAGAACGGCCATGAAGGAATATATTGCTGAGAGTTTGGCCAAAGGACATATTAGGCCTTCCAAATCTCCTGTGGCCAGCAGGGTTCTTTTTTGTTAAAAAAAAGGACGGATCCCTTAGGCCATGTCTGGATTTCCGTGAACTCAATAGGATTACTGTCCGTGATCCGTACCCCCTCCCTTTGATTCCTGACTTGTTTAACCAGATTGTGGATGCCAAGGTGTTCTCCAAGTTGGACTTAAGGGGGGCATATAATCTGGTCAGGATCAAGGAAGGGGATGAATGGAAGACGGCCTTTAACACTCCTGAGGGCCCACTTTAAGAACCTGGTCATGCCTTTTGGGTTGACCAATGCTCCTGCTGTCTTCCAGCATTTTGTTAATGACATTTTTCATCATCTTGTGGGGAGGTTTGTAGTCGTGTATTTGGATGACATACTAATCTATTCTCCAGATATTGTGACACATCAGGATCACGTGAGGCAGGTGTTGCAAATCTTAAGAGATAACAAGTTGTATGCAAAATTAGAGAAATGTGCTTTTGCTGTACATGAGGTGCAATTCTTAGGATACCTGCTTTCATCTTCAGGTTTTCGTATGGATCCAGAGAAGGTCTGTGCTGTTCTGAACTGGGACCGACCTGAAAATCTGAAGGCTCTTATGCGATTTTTGGGGTTCACCAACTATTACCGAAAATTTATTAAGAACTATTTGACTATGGTTAAACCCTTAACTGACATGACTAAGAAAGGGACGGATGTCTCTGTGTGGTCTGATGCAGCATTGCAAGCCTTCTCTGCTGTAAAGGAGTGCTTTTCCTCTGCCCCTATATTGGTGCAGCCAGATGTGTCACAACCTTTCATTGTGGAGGTTGACGCATCCGATGTGGGGGTAGGAGCTGTGTTATCACAGGGCCGTCACCTGGTAAATGGCGCCCATGTGCTTTTTTTTCGAAGAAACTCTCTGTGGCGGAGAGAAATTATGATGTGGGTAACAGAGAGTTACTGGATATTAAGTTGGCTTTTGAGGAATGGCGTCATTGGTTGGAAGGGGCGAATCATCCAATCACGGTATTCACTGATCACAAAAATCTGGCTTACCTGGAGTCGGCTAGACGACTTAATCCGAGGCAGGCCAGATGGTCTTTGTTCTTCACCAGATTCAATTTCATTGTCACATACCGTACTGGGGTTAAGAATGTGAAGGCGGATGCCTTGTCACGTAGTTTTCCCGGGGTGGTGATTTTGAAGATCCTAGCCCTATACTGTCTGAAGGAGTGGTGATATCCGCTCTTTACCCTGATCTTGAGGCTAAAGTGCTTGAGGCCCAGGGAGATGCGCCGGAGTCTTGCCCTCCCGGGAAGTTGTTTGTTCCTTCTGATTTGCGTTATAAGGTTTTTGAGGAGCATCATTCTTCGGTGCTTGCGGGACACCCTGGGAGTAAATCCACTGTCGACCTCATCTCTCGTAGATTCTGGTGGCCAGGTCTGCGTAAGTGTGTTGAGGAATATGTGTCAGCCTGTAGTGTCTGCGCACGCTCTAAGGTGACACATACTCGTCCCTCTGGACCCCTACTTCCATTACCCATCCCGTCCAGACCATGGACTCACCTATCCATGGACTTCATCACTGATCTGCCTGAGTCGTCTGGTAAGACAGTTATTCTGGTGGTTGTAGATCATTTTAGTAAAATGGCGCACTTTATTGCATTACCTGGACTCCCCAATGCTAAAACTCTTGCACAAGTGTTTGTTGCCAATATTGTGAAACTTCATGGCATTCCCACTGACATTGTCTCTGATCGTGGGACTCAGTTTGTGTCCAGATTCTGGAGGGCGTTCTGTACTCGGCTCGGGGTACAACTGTCTTTCTCCTCTGCCTTTCATCCCCAGACGAATGGACAGACTGAGCGTACCAATCAGAATCTGGAGACTTATTTGAGATGTTTTGTCTCTGAGAACCAGGAGGAGTGGTCCTCGTTTTTGTCTCTGGCTGAGTTTGCCATAAATAATCGCAGACAGGACTCCACTGGTAAGTCACCATTTTTTGGTGCATATGGCTTTCACCCGCAGTTTGGCACATTTTGTGGTTCTGATACTTCTGGTATTCCTGAGGAAGAACGTTTTTCGTCATCATTGTCTTCCATATGGCGAAAAAATTCAAAGTAACTTGATAAATATGGGTAACAAGTACAAACGTGTGGCTGACAGGAGACGCATGAATGGTCCGGACCTAAATGTGGGTGATTCTGTGTGGCTGTCTACTAGGAACATTAAGTTGAAAGTTCCTTCATGGAAGTTGGGTCCAAGATTTATTGGCCCATATAAAATCACGGCCATTATTAATCCTGTAGCATTTCGTCTTGGACTTCCGCAGGCCCTGAAAATCCATAATGTGTTTCACAGATGTTTGTTGAAGAGGTATGTTGAACCTCTGGAGCCATCTCCCTTGCCACCCGCGCCTGTCTTGGTGGATGGTAATTTGGAATTTCAGATTGTCAAGATCATTGATTCTCGAGTTCTTCGTGGGACCCTTCAATATCTGGTTCATTGGAAGGGTTATGGTCCTGAGGAGAGGTCATGGGTACCGGCATCTGACGTGAATGCCAGTCGTTTGGTAAAAGCCTTTCACAGGTGTCACCCTGATAAAGTTGGTCCTGGGTGCCCGGAGGTCACCCGTAAAAGGGGGGGTAATGTCACGAGTGGTCTTGCGTCTGGAATCAGACGTTCTGCGCGGCTTTCTAAGTGACACGTTTGACAGGCTATTCCCTGTGGTTTGGGTGCTGTTCACCACACCCCTTTCCCTCAGCTGTTGCCGCTGGGCAATTAGCTGTCTCCTACTTACCTCTTCCTCTTCCAGTATCCCTTGCGGTTTATATCTGCTTCATACCTGGTTGAGAGTGGTGTGGATCTCGGCTGAGATCCTGTTGCTGAGTTCTACTTAAAGTTAAGTGTTTTCCCTTCCTTTGGTTATTCCTGTTTGAGTCTCCTGTTCCTCCTTACGCTTGGAGGAACAGGTTACTCTCTTGTGTCATTAGACTGCAGGGTGTTCTAGGGTTTATTCAGATTAGGTTCCTGTGTATGAGCTTTCCTACCACCCGGGTTAGTTCATACTGGTAGCCAGCTAGGGCCTAGTCTTAGGGTCCCCTGCAGGAGGTGACCAGTTCCCTGGTTTTGTCTGTTCCCATCCCTCATACGCTCGGTGTGGCTTTTCCCCCCACACCCGAGCGTGACATCAGGTTTAATAAGTGAGATTTCTTGCCTTATAAATGGGGTTGGGACCATGAGTTGTGTTGGGCAGAAGTCAGGTGGATACACAGATGATAGTCCTACTGAATAGACTGTTAGAATTTGTATTATGGCAAGAAAAAAAGCAGCTAAGTAAAGAAAAATGAGTGGCCATCATTACTTTAAGAAATGAAGGTCAGTCAGTCTTAAAAATTGGGAAAACTTTGAAAGGGTCCCCAAGTGCAGTCGCAAAAAGCATCAAGCGCTACAAAGAAACTGGCTCACATGAGGACACACCTCCAGGCTGTGTAAGGGCTATTTGACCAAGAAGGAGAGTGATGGGGTGCTACGCCAGATGACCTGGCCTCCACAGTCACCAGACCTGAACCCAATCGAGATGGTTTGGGGTGAGCTGGACCGCAGAGTGAAGGCAAAAGGGCTAACAACTGCTAAGCATCTCTGGGAACTCATCAAGAGTGTTGGAATACCATTTCAGGTGACTACCTCTTGAAGCTCATCAAGAGAATGCCAAGAGTGTGCAAAGCAGTAATCAAAGCAAAAGGTGGCTACTTTGAAGAACCTAGAATATAAGACATATTTTCAGTTGTTTCACACTTTTTTGTTAAGTATATAATTCCACATGTGTTAATTCATAGTTTTGATGCCTTCAGTGTGAATCTACAATTTTCATAGTCATGAAAATACAGAAAACTCTTTAAATGAGAAGGTGTGTCCAAACTTTTGGTCTGTACTATATATATGTGGAACCAACACCCCTGATTATACGGAAGCCAAGGTTGGCACACAACAGGTAGGAATAGTGTTAGGTTCCCGTCCTACAGAGATCACCTTGACGATTTGGTGGATGGGCTCAGATAATTTTGTGCAAAATATATTTGCCAAGAATCTCTAATTTACTAAACAAGCATAGAATTAGCTTCAGAATACCTCATATCACTATGGCATTTTGTGCATTATCTGGTTGGCAGTGTGCTGTTGCATTGTATGTATTTTCCTTTCCTTGTGCATTTAGCCATAGCAACGTGCACCTGCGCACTGGGATGTGCTGACTGAAATCCCCTTTTTTTCAGGTTTAACCTTTTTACCATTTATATAATTGAAGCACATTTACAGTTAGTTTTACTCTCTTTAGAAATGATCTGTCTCCTGATTGCCTATCTTTATCTGTCATTTACATATTCTGTTTTTCTTCCTTATTAGTACTTCTTTATGACCTTCCTGTTTTAGTAATTTAAATGCTTTCTACTTGTTTATTGCCTCATTTACATTTCTATTTATCCACATTGTTTTTTTCCTGATCCTAACCCTATTATTTCCAATAGGTATGTACCTCACATAGTGAAAATTTAGGATGCTTTTAATATCCCATTTTTGTGGCTGTATTTTTTTATTTTCAGGACATTGCCCCATTTGGTGAGGCTGGTCGACTCTCTAACCTGTTCAAATTTTGCTTTAAGTTTAGTGTTTTTGTGCCTTTCCAAGAAAATGCCCTAGATCGGGGATGCTCAAGCTGTGGCCCTCCAGCTGTTTCAAAACTACAACTCCCAGCAAGACCTAATAGCTGTGGGCTGTAGGGCCATAGGTTGGCCATCCCTGCACTAGACTATTGGAAGTTTATTATCTTTTTGTCACTATTTCCCAGGTGTCCCCCAACCTGTACCTCTGTTTTTAGTTAGTGCCAAATACCTGCTTCCTTAATGAGATCCATGGGTCTCAGTTTCCCAGTCTATATCTGGGTAATAACAACTTCATTATGGTTTGCAACATCATCTATTTCCCTTAGTCGTAGATTTTCTGTGGACTCTAATATTAGGTGGCTTATTTTATTATTTTTTTTATTCACCATATATTTCCACCAATAGTGACTCCACATGTTCATTACCCCTACTTATATCTTCCTGGAGTGTAGGCTTTAGATAGGACAGTGTGGGCTTTAGACAAAACAGGATGTTAAGACAACCCCTTTAATATCCCTATTACTCTCAGCAGTGTCACTATATTTTATAGTAATGCCAGTTCAGGCTGTTGGAAGAGCCTTTTGTGTCTTGGTCTCTTTGGCAATATTTCCTGTGCTCTTACAGCTCAGTGTATACTTGCCCGGAGCTGGCTACTGCAGAGTGGCTTCCATCGAAGTGAATGGAAGGAGCGCTGCAGTAACCAGTACCATCTATTACACAATCGATGGAATGTGTATAGTTCTGGCGCTGGAGCTTCTCCCAAAGTGCTGATCAGCGAGGGTGTCAGGTATTGGACCCCTGCAAGTCTGATACTAATGACCTATTCTAACAACAGGCCATCAATGTATAAATGCTGTAAAACTCCTTTACATCTATAGTGGTTAATCTATGTAGGGGATTTAGAGCTATGTATCAAGAAAACACATTTTTACTATTATGTAGATCTTTTAAGAAATTAACCAGTGCAGAATTTAGAACTTATTTAGATTAAAAATGGTATTCACTTGAAATGTTTGCTCAATTTCTACCATCGGATTTGTACAGCATGGCATTGTGCAATTTTACACTTGGTTTCTCTCTGATCTGCACACAGCCTTGGAGATTTCATTAAATAGATCCCAAGGGGCATCACTCATTCAGTCATGATAATAATTAGAAGATGGTTTTGTTCATTAAACAAAAGGACATTTAAATTAAGAGCAATTACCATACAGTGAATATAAACTGTCAGAGAAATTTAGAGGGAATAGACCATGAGAAATGCAACCAGTTCAAAGTGCAATAAACTGCTCTTCTTGCTTTCTTAAGCCCCAGTAGACCCAAACCGATTAGAAAAAAAGAACATTTCACAAATATACTTGTCAGGAAAGGTTTGTTTCTTAGGATTTATTCATTTGATATGTTCAAATAGCTTAGCAGGAAACACATTGTGTATCATAGGCCAATCTAAGGAATCCATTTACACAGGAAAAATTTGAGGGTTACATCACATGGCCCATGATAAAATAAAGAATAAAAAGCTTTATAGAGGAAAAGTACAATGAGAAATATAATGCCATGCATCAAGCTATGTTCACATCATGTGTTCATGAAAGCTACTGACATGCTAACATGACCTTAGGGGTACATGAGCCTAATGTAGACCAAAGAGTGTCTTTGTAGCCTCAGTCTGGCACGTATATTGCAAAAAAACTGTATGGAATAGCCTAGTACACTATGGTATTCCATTCACTGGCATCCAGTAAAAAATGTATATTTTTTTTACAATGGGACCTTATGAGTGATAGATGGTACTATATGGAACCTTTAAGAGGCATCCACGTAATGTATATGTTAACGGGAATGTACCATCAGGAAATGACCTATTGTTTAAATCTCTTTACGAATCACTAGTCCACACATGGAGTACTGTGTACAGTTCTGGGCTCCTGTGAACAAGGCAGACATAGCAGACCTGGAGAGGGATCAGAGAAGGGCAACTAAAGTAATAACTGGAATGGGTGGACTACAGTACCCAGAAAGATTATCAAAATTAGGGTTATTCACTTTAGAAAAAAAGACAACTGAGGGGTGCTAATAACTATGTATAAATATATCAGGGGTCAGTGCAGACATCTCTTCCATCATCTATTTATTCCCAGGAGTGTGACTGTGACGAGGGGACATCCTCTACGTCTGGAGGAAAGAAGGTTTGTACACAAACATAGAAGAGCATTCTTTACTTTAACCCTTTCACGACCGGAGGTTTTTTCGGTTCTGCATTTTCGTTTTGCGCTCCCTGCCTTCAAACAGCCATAACTGTTTTATTTTTCTGTTCACATAGCTGTATGAGGGCTTGTTTTTTGCGGGACAAGTTGTACTTTCCAACGCCACCATTTAATATTACATATGGTGTAGTGGGAAGCGGGAAAAAAATTCCAAATGGGGTGAAATTGCAAGAAAACCGCTATTCCGCTACAGTTCTACGGGTTTCTTATTTACAGCGTTCGATGTGCATTAAAACTGACCGGTTACTTTCATTCTATTGGTCAGTACGAATCCGGCAATACCTAATATGTATAGTTTTTCCTGCGTTTAGATGGTGATAAAATAATTAGAAAGTTGCCCTTTTTTTTTTTTTTTTTTTTTCCTTGTCATATCTTGACCCCTATAACTTTTTGGTATTTATGTGTACAGAGCTGTATGGGGCTCATTTTTTGCGGGGCCGGTCTGAAGTTTTTATTGATACCATTCTGGGGTGTGTATGACTTTTTTATCACTTTTTATTTAATTTTTTTTAGAAAAAAAAAGGGACAAAAAACTGCGAATCGCCATTTGGACGCTTTTTTCCGCCACACAATTCGCCGTATTGAAATTTTTTTTTTTATATTTTAAAAGTACTGGCGTTTTCGGTCACGGTGATACCCATGATGTCTATATTTATTGTTATTTAGGTATTTATTTTTTACTTATACGGAAAGGGGGGTGATTTGAACTTTTATATCTTTTTATTTTTTATATATTTTTTAACATTTTTTTTAAATTTTTCTGTGATTATTTTAAAGCTCAAATATCATCTTGATCTATGTGTTTTGTTTTTTTTCTTTATGAGCAATCATGGATTTACTAGATGCAGTTAAAACCATGAATTGCTCATTTCTTATCCTGGGCCTGCCATCTAGTGGCCAGAATAAGAATTGCAGTTTGAAAACTGTAATCCTCACCAGCGAGGATTACAGTTTTCATATGGTGTACAGACACCCCGATTGGCCAATCGGGGCGTCTGTACACCACCCGGAAGCGTGGGCTTCCGGGTTCAGACGCATGCTGATGCCGTGATCACGTGTGATCACGGCATCAGTAAGGCCCAGGAAGTCTCCGCAGACGGAGGTAAGATGCGGCAAGTCTCTGCTGTTAGAAACAGCAGAGACTTGCCGGCCATACGCCCGCCGCACCCGCGAGCGGGCGTCATGTCCCCGCACCGCCCGCGCGCCGTACATGTACGGCGGCGGTCGGGAAGGGGATTCTTTACTTTAAGAGCAGTGAGACTATGGAACTCTCTGCCTGAGGAGGTGGTGCTGGTAAGTTCACTAAAAGAGTTCAAGAGGGGCCTGGATGTATTTCTGGAGTGTAATAATATTACAGGCTATAGTTACTAGAGATGGGTCGTTGATCCAGGGAGTTATTCTGATTGCCTAATTAGAGTCGGGAAGGAATTTTTTCCCCCTAAACTGAGGAAAATTGGCTTCTACCTCACCAGGTTTTTTTTTTGCCTTTCTCTGGATCAACTTGCAGGATAACAGGCTGAGCTGAATGGACAGATGTCTTTTTTCAGCCTTACAAACTATGTTGCTATGTTAATTTAGGGGCTCTTCTGCTTTAAGGCTACTCACAACAGATACCAAAATCCACTACACTGATTAGTTGAGAACATTGTCACTGCACAAACTGTTGTTAAGCAAATTTCTGGGGTATTAAAAAGGGTATAAATACTACCTGCATGTCACAGAGGGTGAGCTCTAACTTAGGCGAGCAGCGAGATCTTTCCAAGATCTGATCCAAGCTATAACTGCAGCTGTATCTAAACAAAGAGTCACAGCAGCACTCTGGAAAATTCAATGGTGGGTACCAGCAAGCTGAACTTTGATAAAGGGTATACAGTCCAATATGCAAAGAATTTTCAGCACATCAGAATATCAGTGGGAATTTAGCAGTTTATTCCCACAATGGCATTGCTATTTCTCAGTAAATCAGGTATTCATTTAGACTTTGCTTGAGCCTATTTAAGCCTGTATCCCAGGATCCACGTAAAGCAATTTAAAAAGCATTTTACCTGCACTTTCTGCTGTGAAATAAAAATTGGAATTTCATTTTACATTTTCCCTGGTATAAAAAATGCAAAACAAAAAAATACTAATGCTTATCATCGATGAATAAGAGGTGCAAAAATGATTTAAATACTGAACAAAAGAAAAGTTATTGTCTTTAAAGCCACATATACTAAAAAAAAAAACAAAGAAAAAAAAAAGTAATGTTTGCGTCCACCATGAACTTGGGAAAATGGCTCAAGCTTAAACTGGCTAAAACATTAAAGGAGTGGTTCAGTTTAGAATGCACATTTTCATAATTTTCATAATTTTTTTTCTCTTATTTTATAAGAGAATTCTATAGTAGGGATCCCTCGGTTCCAGATGTTCATCTCTTGACCAGAGGGCAAAACAGTTGCAGTCTCTTGCTGTAGAAGACCTGTCCTGCACCAGCTCCTTTGCTGGCATAGATTTAGATAACTTTCTAAGCCTATAACAGGCATAGAAAATGATACATGAGATGGGCTAGCCGGCCCTCTTCCCCACCCATGCCATGCCCCCATTTTTAGACCCGACGTGACGGGAAAAGTTGCAGGTTCGGCCACAAATCCCCTTTGTGACGGAATCTGCGACAGTTGTTGCAAAACTACAACTACAAGCATGCTCTGATAGCTGTAGAGTGTCCGGGCATGCTGTGAGTTTTAGTTTTGCAATAGCTGGACTGATGGGCTGCAGGTTGGGCATTCCCAATGTAAACAGTTGGTACCTTCCATAAGGACATAAAAATCACTGAACATGATCCTTGGTTGTTCTCGGAACTCTCATAAAAGTAGATGGAGAGAGCCATGCATGTGTGGTCGCCTCTCCATGCACTACAGCTGGCAAACAGGGCCCCATTCTCGAGATAGATGGGAGTGCCAGTGGTGAGACCACTATCTATCTGACTTTTGTTGCATATTCTCTGGATATGCCATAAAAGTCTGAGATGGGAATATCCCTTTGATATGTGAAGATCCTGGAGGACCACCTGCTAATTAATCTGGCTTTCATTTGCAGCTTTATAAAGTAATTGCAGCATTACATATTATCTGTAGAGGAGTTATACATTTTAGCTTAGCATGAACTGATTCAAAGGAAACTCCCACAGGTTTGTACATGAATATCTCAATACATATAATAATAAATTGTTTGTTTCCATGGTTACAACCACCCTGCAATCCAGCAGCGGTGGTCGTGCTTGCACACTATAGGAAAAAGCGTTGGCCTCTCTGGTGGCCAGGACTGTATGAGCTCACATAGGGTGGTGCTTTTTTCTATAGTGTGCACAGCTAAAGCTGATGAATTGCAGGGTGGTCATAACCATGGAAACCAGCATGCATGTGGAACTTGCATTCCCTGAATTTTAAGGTGGCCATTATGGCACATAACAGGTAGCATTTAGTGTTAGGTTCCCATCTTACAGAGATCGCCTTGACGTTTGGAAGACAGGCCCAAACAATTTTGTACAAAATATATTTGGCAAGAATCTCAAATTTACTAAATATGTGTAGTATTAGCACCAGAATATTTTCTATTAGTATGGCATTTTTCTACTTTATTTGGTTTGCAGAGTGCTGTTGTATTGTATTTTTTTTTCCTTTGTGTTTTTAGCCATGGCAGTGTGCACCTGTGCCACCAAAGGAAGCAACATGGACAAACACAATACACTAATAAGTGGCTTGTATTAACTTTCTCTACATGAAAAATGCTATTTGCTGAAGTGACACAACCCCTTTAAGCAGCTGGATTCCCATTGGATTCCATTATACTCAATGGGGAACCGGCAGTCTGTCGTGGTGTCCTGTTATGCTGGATACGGTAAGTCCAGTAGTCCTCTGCTGAAACAAACTACTGAAATTCAATAACAGAGATGTGAACGTAGCCTAATGGCAACTTTCCAGACACGGTGTGGCCTATACATTTTAAATAGTGAATCAAACAGATCAAAGTGAATCAAAGTGTATCTTTGCTTTAACAGACTTATAAAAGGGTCATTCACTGTGAAGGCTCCAATTTGTGTGAATCTAAACACAACGATGGAGTAACTGGAAAGGGTGGAATGGGATAAATAAAAAAGCAGAAACTGCATAGGGCTGATTGAACAGACCCACATAAACAACCTTATCTCGGTAACAGGCAATTCCATCCAGGTCAAAGAGCAGAAAGAGATGTTTCCTATCCAGACCTGTGCAACTTCTCATTTACTTCACCACGAGAAAAACAAGATATGTAATCCAGAACACAGAGACAAGATAGGAATAGGGAAGTGGTTACATGATTTATTAATGTGCTGCACTGATAAGCTGTGCAAAAATAATAATATTATCTGTAATACACAGTCGAGTCACATTATTATGACCACAGGGCAATATCCAGATTAACCAAGTGAACGCTCGTTAGTGATTATCAGCCAAAAAATCAGCCACAGTAATACAGCCTTTAGACTATTAATGATGACAAGGAAAACAAGCAAGTGAATCTATGGCCAAATCAAACCGTAAAGGGGTATTTCAGTTTTTTATATTTTTTATTTGATTGTTTATATAATAGGAAATCATACCATTTATTAATGGTCATGCATTTAAAATTTTACTTCCACACCTTCCTCAGGCAGTTGAGGTGCTTATGCACAGTAGAATGAAATAGCCCAACTGAAAAATGGCATCAGTCAGGTTTCCTGATGCAGTTTTGGAAGCCAAAATCGGGAGAGGATCAAAAAATGAGAGAAAGTAAAAGGACAAATACAACTTCTCTTTTTTGAACTCATTCCTGGTTTTGGCTTCCAAAACTGTATGCACAAACTAGTGTAACCATGCCCTATGGCTGAGGGCTCATATACGGGCACCGGCTGTGTGCAGCCCACATCACAGATCACGGACCCATTCACTTCAATGGATCCGCAATCCGGGAGATGCGGAGCGGAGGCACGGATTGGAACACCATGGAAGCACTACGGTGTGCTTCTGTGGTGTTTCTGTCCGTGCCTCCGGACTGCAAAAAAGTAGTGCAAGCACTACTTTTTTGCGGTGCGGACCCTTGGATGCGGATCGCGGATCCCATTCAAATGAATGGGTCCGTGATCCGCATGCGGCGGCCCCAATGTCAGTGCCCATGCGTTGTGGACCGCAAATTACGGTCCACAGCACGGGCACTGACTGCACACGCTCATGTTCAGATTTTTTGATGCAGTTTTTGAAGCCAAAATCAGGTGTGGATCATTAAAAGGAGAGAAAGAATCTCAAAGAAACGCTACTTCCCCTCTTTTTGAATCGATAACTGGCTTTGGTTTCAAAAACTACATAAGAAAACCTGAACATTTGGCTGTACCCTAGTGCTTTTGATTTTAAAAAGTGACAGTTGCATGCCCAAGATTGCAAGTCACTTTACTGTTTTAGACCACATCTATTAAAATCAATAAATAAAAAAAAATTCAATGTGCAGCCAGCCCCATTAGTTCCAATGCAGTTTATAGCAGCCAGTCAACATTAGCTTGGTAATCTCCAGATGAAATTTGAAGAGGCAAGGGCACTGGGGGCTCCTCCATTTTAACAACCAATGGAGATCCTGCTCATGGACCCATATCAATGCAAATTTCTAATGTCTCTATGCAGGGGCGTACATATAAATCACTGGGCCCCACAGCAAGAATCTGAATTGGGCCCCCTAACTCCGCCTATTACCCAACCCCTGGCCCATCCCACCACCTGCCCTGGCTCCTCCCCTGCCACACCCCCGTTGTATTCCTACTGACCCAGAGAATAAAGGGCATAGGTCAGTTTTGTCGCAAAGGGACACCGTAGGAACAAAACCTGTAAATCGGTGGAGGAATTTTTTTTTCAGGACTGTAAGGCAGGTGCAGGGGAGTGAGGTAAGTAAGGTGCCCAGCAGGGGCATACTGACCAGGCATTTTGGGGGGCATTAACTCCTTGCCGCTGATGCTTAGTGGGCACATAGCCGCCCACCAATCTGTGCTGCATGATAAGAAGGTGTAGGACTACTGGGGATATCGGCGGCATGTAGGAATGGTGCTGGGCTTTGCCCATGTTAATAAAACTCACAGCCGGGTTGTGTGCAGATAGAGTAGATGTAGGGGGCGGGGCCTTCCGTGCGCTCCAGGCCCCCCTGTGCCACGGGCCCTTATAGCAGTGGTGTGGTCTGCCTATATTGGCGGTACGCCACTGTCTCTATGATATTTCAGAGTGTTTGACACAGGTAGAGTTATACTGTCTTTCCTTCAGGGCCTGCATGATTGCTTTGGCAACAGTTTGTCCAATCAAGTGAGCTACGTTATATAATGTCTATATGTCAATTTGACTGTCACATGGTATTTTAAAGGTTACCGTTTCTTATTTAGGACGTCTACAACAAAATGTTAAGTATTCAATTTAGCGAATAAAATTAGCTGCCCTAAAGAACAAAGCAATTTTCTGAAAATATGTATGAAAATAACTTATGTAAAAGCCTGACTCTTAACTATAGATTGCAGAACTTGTGATTAGTCCCATTAATGGTTCATTAACTGCATAAACACAGCAATAACTTGTCCAATTTTCCATTACTTAAAAAGGCTTCGGTGTCAAACCTTTGTGAGATTAAATAGATGCTGCTTCAAATTTCTAATTTCCGAAGAAGGACACAGCACAATGAACAGGGAGCTTATAATCATTTTCAGAAATGGGAATAAAATGCAAATAAACCTGAAAACATTTGAAGCCAATATGTAACATACGCACTTTAATCAACAGAATCTGTCACAGCGAAAAATTACATGCTTGAGGAATAAGGAGCTTTGTTTCTAAAACAATAAGACATTTTGTTGAAGAGATGAAAGAGACGAGTCAACCTGCTTGTTTGTTGGGTGATCACATTTATATGGGCCAGTTATTGTGAACAAGTAGTTATATGGAAGTGTGTTCCCAATAACTGGCCCGATCATAGTTACATAGTTATAATACGGTTGAAAAAAGACACATGTCCATCAAGTTCAACCAAGGGAGGGGGTAGGAGTGATGAAGGGAAGGGAGACGGGTAACCTTAAGACATGACTCTACATTTCTTAATATGTGGTGACCTTCTTTTTCTCTAAGAATTTATCTAATCCTGTTTTGAAGCCCTCAGCTGTCTTTGCTGTGACCAGCTCCTGCGGTAGACTGTTCCACAGATTCACAGTTCTTATAGTAAAGAAGGCTTGTCGCCCCTGGAGTCTGAACCTTTGCTTCTCCAGGCGGAGGCAGTGCCCCCTTGTCTTTTGAGGGGATTTTACCTGGAACAGTTTTTCACCATATTTTTTGTATGGGCCATTTACATACTTATACAGGTTGATCATGTCCCCCTTATACGTCTCTTCTCATGACTAAACAAGTTTAACTCCTTCAATCTTTCTTCATAGCTAAGATGCTCTATGCCCCTTATCAGTTTAGTTGCCCGTCTCTGCACCCTTTCCAGCTCCAGGACATCCTTCCTATAAACCGGAGCCCAGAATTGAACAGCATATTCCAGATGAGGCCGTACTAATGCTTTATACAGTGGTAGTATGACATCCCTGTCCCACAAGTCCATGCCTCTTTTAATACATGACAATATCCTGCTGGCCTTAGAAGCAGCCGATTGACATTGCATGCTATTCTGCAGTCTATGGTCTACAAGGACTCCCAGATCCTTCTCTACAAGTGACTCTCCCAGTGTTACTCCCCCTAGGACATAGGAGGCATGAAAGTTGTTAGTACCCAGATGCATAACTTTACATTTATCCACATTGAACCTCATTTGCCAAGAGGATGCCCAAACACTCAGTGTGTCCAAGTCAGCTTGTAACTTCTGCACATCTTCCATAGACTGGACTCTACTACAAAGCTTAGTGTCATCTGCAAAAATTGAAACAGTGCTGTTAATTTCTCCCTCTATATCATTAATAAATAAATTAAATAAAAGTGGACCCAGCACTGAACCTTGGGGTACACCACTTATAACTGGGGACCATTCAGAGTAGGAATCATTCACCACCACTCGCTGAGTACGCTCCTTCAGCCAGTTCTCAATCCAGTTACAGAGTAGATTTTCTAATCCAACCGACCTTAATTTACCCGTCAGACGTCTATGAGGGACCGTGTCAAACGCTTTTGCAAAGTCCAAATACACAATATCCACAGCCGCCCCACTATCCAGACTTCTACTCACTTCTTCATAAAAACCAATCAGGTTAGTCTGACAGCTTCTGTCCTTAGTAAAACCATGCTGGTTATCACTTATAATACTATTATCCAAAACATATTCCTGTATATAGTCCCTTATTAGACCCTCAAAAAGTTTCCCCACAATGGACGTTAAGCTCACAGGTCTGTAATTCCCCGGGGATGACCTAGAGCCCTTCTTGAAGATGGGCACCACATTTGCTTTACGCCAGTCCCTCGGCACTATGCCAGTCACCAGAGAATCTTTGAATATTATATACAAGGGCAAAGAAATTACTGAACTAAGTTCCTTAAGAACTCTTGGGTGTAACCCATCCAGTCCTGGAGCCTTATTCACCTTTACTTTGTTTAACTTAGCTTTGACCATATTTATATTGAACCAGTTGAGTATATTCCATGAAGTATCACCAGCACTTACTCTACCGACAGCAGCCCCCACCTCTTCATGTGTATATACAGAACTAAAGAACTCATTCAGTAGCTCTGCCTTTTCCTGATCCCCAGTAATCAATTCCCCATCACTATTATTCAGGGGTCCTACATGCTCTGACCTAGGTTTTTTTGCATTTATATATTTGAAGAATTTTTTGGGATTGGTTTTGCTATCCCTGGCCACCAGCCTTTCATTTTGAACTTTTGCTTCTTTTATAGACCTTTTACAATCTTTATTAACCCTTTTGTAGTTATTAAAGGCTATGGCAGACCCCTCTGATTTGTATGTTTTAAATGCCCTTTGTTTTTCATGTATTGCCCTTTTAACATCCTCATTAAGCCATGCAGGGTTTAATTTTAAGCGTTTGTATTTGTTCCCCCTAGGAATAAATTCTGCAGTATAGTTACCCAGTGTAGATTTGAAGGTCTCCCATTTATCATTTGTGTCACTACTTGACAACAGCTGCTCCCAGTCTATGTCCTGGAGTGTGGCCCGTAACCCTGGGAAATTGGCCTTTTTAAAATTAAATGTTTTTGATCTCCCAGCATGTTTATGCTTTCTACACTTTAGGATAAAAGTAACTATATTGTGGTCACTATTACCAAGGTCATCTGCCCATGTAAGAGGGCCCTAAGGTCATGTTCACACTGAAGATTGAAAAAATATATTTGCACTGTACAGTAGGTCAATATGGTTTTTAAAACACGATTTCATACATTTGTGGAAAAAAATCTGCACATGATTTGAAAGCTTGGGCCTGCTTTCCAAAAATTGCAAAATAAAATGTGAGTAGCTATACAATAATCAGGGATGTAGCTAGGGAAAGTTTCTCTCACCGTTTTTGCCCCTTTTCACTGAGTTGCAATACCAAACAACCCAAGGAGAAGAGTGCTGCAGTTCTGGAAGAAAGCAGGCATGGTTTTTAGAATGTCATTAAACTCTTCATGTAAAAGCCCTTCCAATACAATTACATGTACAGTAATATTAAATCACAATAATATCAATCATGAAATGCAAAAACAAAGTCTGTTAAGTGCTGGGGAATTTTGTAGCGCTATAAAAGTACATAAAATAAATGTATTGTTAAAGGTCTTAGGCTACTTTTACATCTGCTTTTCTGGATCCGTCATGGATCAGCAAAAATGCTTCCGTCATGATAATACAACCGTCTGCATCCGTTATGAATGGATCCGGTTGTTTTATCTCTAAAATAGCCATGACGGATCTGTCTCTAAAACCATTGTAAGTCAATGGGGGACGGATCCGTTTTCTATTGTGTCAGAGAAAACAGATCCATCACCTTTGACTTACATTACATTATGTTTCATGCTGGATCCGTCTTGCTCCGCATCCCAGGACACACTCAAACGCTGCTTGCTGCGCTTTTGTGTCCGGCACGGGAATGGAATGCATCCTGGTGCACACCGTTCTCTTCAGTTCAGTTTTGTCGCCATTGACAATGAAAGGGGACAAAACTGAAGCATTTCCCCCACTATTGAGATCCTATGCGGATCTCAAAAGCGGAAAGGGAAAGCACAAGTGTGAAAGTAGCCTTACTGAAAAGAGCTAAATTAAACAAACGTTATGGTCATGTACCAGCTATTACAAGTAGCATTGATATATTGCTAGTTCATTTCACTCCTACAGTACTTGCTGTAATGAAATGTGCCTGTTAAGGTCTTATCGTACGGGGTTAGCAGTGAACGTCTACTGGAAAAACTCCCTCTTCGTACTTTCAACATGGGTCTGACTATTGCTTCAGGTTTACCTGGTTACTAACTTGCTATTCCTTGTGCTTTTTTTACGACACATGCAGCCAGGAGCAGATTGGCCATAGACCTTACAGGGAAATTTCCCGGTGGGCCGATGCCCAGGGGGCCGCCTGAGCCCTAATCATGGCCGGCCAGTGGAGGTTTTTGGGGATGTATTTTGTGCTGCTGGCAGTATTTTGTGATGGAGTGCGGTATTTGCTTCTGTTGGGGTGGTATAATGTGCCACAATATGGTATTGCTGGCCCTGCCTTCCATCAGTTCGGACTCAACTACAAAACAGGGCCACTTTTAGTATTTTTTCCAGGGCCACTTTAAGTTCCCAATCCGCTCCTGCATGCAGCTCTAAATACCGCCATTGTTCGCCCCTGCACTGCATTTCAAGGCCCCGTGCTGCCCCTAATTGGCTACGTGAACAATGGATGATGGGGGTGTGCCTGTCCATATAACTCAAAATGGTGCGGTCATGTGATTTATCCACATAACCGCCTCCCCAACTTCCTGCCCTTGTACCCAGGTGCTGTAAGTGGCTAAATGCATTCAGTGCATATATAGACAGGATTCTGCCTTTATTCAATGCCTGCACAGAAGTGTACAGGAAAAGAGAAGTGGTACTGTGCAGTGTTCATATATACAGAAAAAAGTGGATACTTAGAATTACATCCAGAATACAGGACAAGTGGCACCTGCCCGGGAGTTCAGGGCTGCCCAGGGTTTGGGGTGGCCTGGGTCCCTTGTCACATCTAAGCTCAGTGGTTGTGCCCCCTATTAGGCCTCTGTAGTTGAGTCCAATCATGGTGCTGGCAGGGAGAACTAGGGGTCCATATTCGTCAATTGCATGGCCTTGTTTCTGTTAAAAGGCTCTGGGGGACTGTGACATGATTTTCAGTCTCTTGAAGTATTCAATGTCTGCAAACATAAGTAAAACGGTAAGATGTAAAACAAAGTACTGTGGGGGAATTCATCATTCCCCTATGTTTTTTGGCGTAAAAAAGTCACAAAAGTCCAGTTTTGCGACTTTTTCAATGCCATTGCAACTTGCCAGGCTAATGAAAAGGGGGCGTGGCGACGGCAGGGTGTGGGTCTGCCATCTGTCCCGGCTCATTCATCATTATTTACACCATAATACCCAAAATAAGTTTGGGAGTGAAAAATTTGATTTTCCTAACTTTAAAACAACTACAATTGCCTTGTGGGTTTGTGTACCTTGCTCTGGATCAACACTGTTTTTTTCAACTGTACTATGTATATCAGTAAACAAAAAAACATAGGAAAATTTAAGAGGCCCTGGAAAAGAAACTGACATTGTACATATTGTATTTTGTCCATCCAAAATTTTCTCACCATTGAGTTATGTCAACAGTTATTTGTTTGCCTCATAGCCTTTATATTCATGTTAACTGGCATTGTACATAAACCTGATATATTCCCTTGCTAGTACTATAATCCTGATAAATGATTGGCAATAAAGCGATGTCATGCACTAAGCAATGTGCTTTTACATTTAGAAGAATTGCCATATGCTTGTAAACATTTGAAAAACGGTTTTAAATGCAGCCTGGTTAATTGGAGTCTAATTAACTGAGCAATGTATTCACTCATAATAGAATTTACTTAATAATAATTCGGTACACAAACACTAGGCAACATCATTTTATCTTACTGCAGTAATTGGAAATAGCCATAAAATAAGTGGGTATAGCCATAGACTTAGAGTTGTAAGTGTTTGTTTCATAAATGCAATCGGGACAGCACAATGTGCTATGTTGCCCTATGATGAAATAGCGAAATATGTCACCAATATTTACCCTACCCAACCAGCACATTAAAAAAAAGTTAGTGTAGGCATGCATTATAGAAAACCTATCGGTTTACAGAAAGTAAGGAGTTCCTGCCAGAGGTGTAGCTAGCATGGGAGGTGGGGCACCCTGGCCCACCGAGGAAGGAGGCCCACCAAGGCTATAGGTGCTGAGGAGCAGACTGCTCCCACTCAGGGCCAGTATAGGTGTGCTCCCTGCCGTGGCAGAGGCCCGGCCCAAACTTCAAACTACACTGTGGCTGTTTCAAATTCTAGGGCAGCTCACTCCAACAATACATATAATTTTCACAAGCCATAGTGCCATAGTTCCCACAGTGGTCAGTCTTAAAGTCCTGATGCTAGCTAGCTTTGGGATGTCTCCTCTCAGAAGCGGAAGAGGACACAACTGCAGGCCGACCAGAAGCAGGAGGTGATGCCGGTTTGGAGTTCAGGCACAGAGAGTTATCACTGTGTTATCTGTGGTGTTACACAGGACTGCAGGTAACATCTGCTGCATTATCTGTACTCAGAGAGTTATCACTGTTATCTGTGGTGTTACATAGGACTGCAGATGACATCTACTAAATTATCTGTACTCACAGAGTTATCACTGTGTTATATGTGATGTTACATAGGACTGCAGGGAACAGCTACTAAATTATCTGTACTCAGAGTTATCACTGTGTTATCTGTGGTGTTACATCAGCAGCAGCCTGGTGGTGGCTAATGAAGAAGACATATGTTATATAGCAGCATATTCAGTAGCCCAGACCTGGGGTATCAATAATAGGGCTACTGCATTGTGTTTTACACCAGAAATAAGTGACACTCCACTTAGTTCAACTTCTGATCTTTTTCCATAGAAGCACCAAATGTTTGCCATTGACATCTTATGATGCTTGTGCAGAACCCCATTCACAAACACACACATTTCTAGATGAAGACAACCTGAAATTTGCGTGAAAATTAACTTATGTGATAGCCTTATTTGACTACCTATGAATTTGTGTGTGTGTCTGAAACTAGATTGTAAACTGGGAGCAGGGTTTCATGCAAATCTCGGTACAGCACTGCAGAATATGCTGCTATTGTAGAAGGAACATAAATTACTAAATTCTTGTCACTGCTTGAGCAAGTATCATTCATACAATATAATAGTTTATTGTTTTATATGTGGGTTTTTATGGATGTTCTGTATGTCTAATGAAAAACAATCACTGCCACATCACCCGTAGGTTAAAGAAAGATATATGCATAAAATTGTATAAGCACAGCAAAACTTAAGATGCTAAAGGACCTTTCACACTAGCAGAACATCGGCCAGATAATTGCTAACAAGAGTTCGTAGGGACTTTCATTAGCAATAATCTGGTGGTGTAGTGATTACCTGATAAACAAGCAAAACGCTTGTTCATCGGATGATATGATCATTTGTGTGGTCACTAAAATCATCATTTGCCAGCAGTAGACTGTGCCGTCTAAACAGCCTCTGCTGCCTGCAAACAATGATTCAGTATGGGGAAGAGTGATGGCATTACCGATTGCTCCTCTCTAAACTGTGAAGGAGATCATTGCATGTAAATTCAGCAGTCACCTCCACTGACAAGCAACATGGTGACTCTCTGGGTTAGCTTCAAGGTTAACTCCTCAGTAGACTGAATGCACTATATATTTCATAGAACTGAATTTTTTCGGTTACTTGATCTTTGTCATGTTACTACAGTAAAAGAGACATCATCCTAACTGTCAAAATTTCTTTCAATAATTCACGAAAATGGCTACACGCTTGTAAGGCAACATCATCCTTCTCACATCAATTTGCAAGAGAAGCATTATCACTTGTCAGACAGGTTATAGCCTCCTTTTCAAGGGTGAAAATTCGCCTTAAAATCATCATAGGTGAAAAATGTTTTTGGTCCAGAACGCAAAGTATTCAAGCACTTTCTTTACATCCACTAAAACTTGCCTTTAGGTTTTCTCTACATATCTGACCAACTTGGATGATTTTGGAAATTATATGATAACCCAATGGGTAAACTTCATATGTGGCAAGACCATACACTTCAGAGACATACCTCTCCTCTGGGCAGCATCAAAGGCAGTAATGAGGGCCACATTATAGTATACTGTGCACATAGCAAGATAAAAAAACATATCAGTAGTCCATCAAATTACAATCCACCTTATTTAAAACCCAAAATCAATATGCCTGTACCTCTTCTCAATCTAAAACCCAGGCCTACTCTTCAGTCACACTACTGAACACCTTTATCCAATCCCAATTGAATTAGACAAATCATTTATAATGATGACCTATAATGAATAACCTTCTTGTCTGCTTGGTAAATCTGAAAAACTCCTAGGAACCCATCCTAACACTAGACCCTCAAACCAACCACCTATTCACAAACCATGATAGCATCTATACTTTAAAGTATTTTGCAGGCCTCTACAAGAGCACACCCACAAACATGGCCAATATTGCTTTACCTCTACCCTCCTCATTCCCAGAACAACAAACCCTTCTGACTTTCAAGTCACTAAAGACTAGGTACACCAAGACATATCGAACGCCCCAACTTCCAAAACCCCAGTTCCAGATGGCCTACCAGAAGAGTTTTATAAATTACTGTCACCAGAGGAGATGACCACTCTTAATAACTTGTACAATACCATGTATGATGACTCCAGCTCCCACACATGTTTACCAAAAAATTATATAAACCCCATCCTCCTTTAGTCTTGCCAACCAATATCCCTCCATAACAAGGATTAACAATTAATGACCAGGATCTTGGTCAATTGCCTCCAGCTTCAACTTACCCATATGTTACATGGCTAACAAACCATATTCACACTAGAGGGACTTTCCACTAAAAACATACTATTAGCAGGGGTAGCAAAGGTGGTGGCACAGATTTCAACACCATCAATCACAATACTCATGATCCTCAATGCAATGGCCTGACCTTTTCTGTATACCACCAGTCCTTTGGATCCTTCACCTAATTTAAGCAATTTCAACACTAGAAGTATTGGCATTAGCTGATGATATACAGTACAGACCAAAAGTTTGGACACACCTTCTCATTCAAAGAGTTTTCTGTATTTTCATGACTATGAAAATTGTAGATTCACACTGAAGGCATCAAAACTATGAATTAACACATGTGGAATTATATACTTAACAAAAAAGTGTGAAACAACTGAAAATATGTCTTATATTCTAGGTTCTTCAAAGTAGCCACCTTTTGCTTTGATTACTGCTTTGCACACTCTTTGCATTCTCTTGATGAGCTTCAAGAGGTAGTCACCTGAAATGGTTTTCACTTCACAGGTGTGCTCTGTCAGGTTTAATAAGTGGGATTTCTTGCCTTATAAATGGGGTTGGGACCATTAGTTCTGTTGGGCAGAAGTCAGGTGCATACACAGCTGATAGTCCTACTGAATAGACTGTTAGAATTTATATTATGGCAAGAAAAAAGCAGCGTAAGTAAAGAAAAACGAGTGGCCATCATTACTTTAAGAAATGAAGGTCAGTCAGTCTTAAAAATTGGGAAAACTTTGAAAGTGTCCCCAAGTGCAATTGCAAAAACCATCAAGCCCTACAAAGAAACAAGAAACTGGCTCACATGAGGACCGCCCCAGGAAAGGAAGACCAAGAGTCACCTCTGCTGCGGAGGATAAGTTAATCCGAGTCACCAGCCTCAGAAATCGCAGGTTAACAGCAGCTCAGATTAGAGACCAGGTCAATGCCACACAGAGTTCTAGCAGCAGACACATCTCTACAACAACTGTTAGGCCCCTTTCACACGGGCGATGTTTCCACGCGGGTGCAATGCGTGATGCGAACGCATTGCACCCGCACTGAATCCTGACCCATTCATTTCAATGGGTCTGTGTACATGAGCGATGTTTTTCACGCATCACTTCTGCGTTGCGTGAAAAACGCAGCATGTTCTATATTCTGCGTTTTTCACGCAGAACTGGCCCCATTGAAGTGAATGGGTCTGCGTGAAAATCGCATTGCATCCGCACACAAGTGCGGGTGCAATGCGGTTTTAACGCATGGTTGCTTAGAGATGTTGTTTGTAAACATTCATTTTTTTCGCACGAGCGTGATAAACGCATCAAAACGTTCAGCACCCGCGTGGAAAAAACTGAAAGAACATACGCAATCGCAGTCAAAACTGACTGCAATTGCGTGCGGATTTGGTGCGGATTTTCCTGAACGCATCCGGACCAAATCCGGACACGCTCGTGTGAAAGAGGCCTTAAGAGGAGACTGTGTGCAGCAGGCCTTCATGATAAAATAGCTGCTAGGAAACCACTGCTAAGGACAGACAACAAGCAAAAGAGACTTGTTTGGGCTAATGTGCGGCCACCCTCCATTCATTTGTATGGGGCTGCCGAAAATAGCCGAGCACCAGCTCGGCTATTTCCGTTGGTTCCATAGAAATGAATGGGAGCCCACCGCGCATGGGCGGCCCAGCTCCCATTCATTTGTATAGAGCCGACGGAACTAGCCGAGCCAGCGCTCGGCTATTTTCGGCGGCCGCATACAAATGAATGGAGGGCGGCGGTGCGCCCTCCTTCACTTTCGGGGCCCAGTTCTCGATATAGGTGCGGGTCCGAGCGGTGGGACCCGCACCTATAGGACAATGGGGGCATATCCTGGGAATAACCCTTTAAGATGCGTCCTGCCCTGCCTGCGCTCCGGGCCTCTCCTGGCCTGCTCACTTCCGCTCACCACAGGACCGCCCGGATGTTCCTGTGCGCTCCAGCTGGCCCCGCCTACTCCCTCATGCCGCGCTGCTACTGGACGAGGAGGACCTGTGCAGCGTGGCAAAGAGGGGAAAGAAGATCAAGGCCCCAGCCCCCTCCAGAGTGGCGTCGGTGGTACAAGGGACAAGTAACTGTAAGTATTTATGTGTTTCATGTGTGTGTATGTGTGTATGTATGTGTATGTATGTGTGTATGTTTTTGTGTGTGTATGTATGTGTGTGGGTATATGCATACACTGTGCCAGACAATATAAATTATACCTCTACACTGTGTATATACTGTATATTGTACAGCATGGCGCAAGGGTTATATTGTCCGGCATGGTGTAACCGCCATGCATTTGTAGTACAGTATATATTATAATCCCTGTACCATGCTATACAATCTACAGTATAATCCATACACCATACTGTATAATATACAGTATAATCCATACACCATGCCGTATGATCTACAGTATAATCCATACACCATGCTTTATAGTATACAGTATAATCTGTTAACCATGCTGTATAGTATACAGTATAATCCCTAAACCATGCTGTATAATATACAGTATAATCCGTACACCATGCTGTATAGTATACAGTATAATCCTGTACTCCATGCTATATAATATACCGTATAATCCATACACCGTTCTGTATAGTATACAGTATAATCCGTACTCCATGCTGTATAATATACAGTATAATCCGTACACCATGCTGTATAATATACAGTATAATCCCTACACCATACTGTATTATATAGAGTATAATCCCTACACCATGCTTTATAATATACAGTATAATCCGTACACGATGCTGTATAGTATACAGTATAATCCGTACACCAAACTGTATAATATACAGTATAATCCGTACACCATGCTGTATAATATACAGTATAATCCGTACACCATGCTGTATAGTATACAGTATAATCCGTACACCATGCTGTATAATATACAGTATAATCCGTACACCATGCTGTATAATATACAGTATAATCCGTACACCATGCTGTATAATATACAGTATAATCCCTACACCATGCTGTATAATATACAGTATAATCCATACACCATGCTGTATAATATACAGTATAATCCATACACCATGCTGTATAGTATACAGTATAATCCGTACACCATGCTGTATAATATACAGTATAATCCATACACCATGCTGTATAAATATACAGTATAATCCGTACACCATGCTGTAATAATATACAGTATAATCCGTACACCATGCTGTATAGTATACAGTATACATCCGTATACATGCGTATACAGTATAATACACCATGCTGTATAATATACAGTATAATCCGTACACCATGCTGTATAATATAACAGTATAATCCCTACACCATGCTGTATTATATACAGTATAATCCCTACACCATGCTGTATAATATACAGTATAATCCGTACACCATGCTGTATAATATACAGTATAATCCGTATAACATACTGTAATTATAATACAGTATAATCCGTACACCATGCTTTATATATACAGTATAATCCGTACACATGCTGTATAGTATACAGTATAATCCGTACACCATGCTGTATAATATACAGTATAATCCGTACACCATGCTGTATAATATACAGTATAATCCGTACACCATGCTGTATAGTAATATACAGTATAATCCGTACACCATGCTGTATAATATACAGTATAATCCGTACACCATGCTGTATAATATACAGTATAATCCGTACACCATGCTGTATTATATATATACAGTATATATCCGTACATCACATGCTGTATAGTATACAGTATAATCCGTACACCATGCTGTATAATATACAGTATAATCCGTACACCATGCTGTATATATAAGTATAATGCTGTATAATATACAGTAATAATCCGTACACCATGCTAGTATAATATAATCCGTATACAGTATAATCCATACACCATGCTGTATAGTATACAGTATAATCCGTACACCATGCTGTATAATATACAGTATAATCCGTACACCATGCTGTATAATGTATAAGTACCTACAGTATATATATATATCCGTACACCATGCTGTATAATATACAGTATAATATACACCATGTATAATATACAGTATAATCCCTACACCATGCTGTATAATATACAGTATAATCCGTACACCATGCTGTATAATATACAGTAATAATCCTGTACACCATGCTGTATAGTATACAGTATAATCCGTACACCATGCTGTATAAGTATACAGTAATAATAATGTATAGTATAATCTGTACAGTATAATACAGTATAATCCGTACACCATGCTGTATATATAGTATATACAGTATAATCCCTACACCATGCTGTATAATATACAGTATAATGTACACCATGCTGTATAATATACAGTATATAATCCGTACACCATGCTGTATAATATACAGTATAATCCGTACACCATGCTGTATATATAATACACAGTAATAATCCGTACACCATGCTGTATAATATACAGTATAAATCCGTACACCATGCTGTATAGTATACAGTATAATCCGTACACCATGCTGTATAATATACAGTATAATCCGTACACCATGCTGTATAATATACAGTATAATCCGTACACCATGCTGTATAATATACAGTTATAATCCGTACACCATGCTGTATAGTATACAGTAATAATCCGTACACCATGCTGTATAGTATACAGTATAATCCGTACACCATGCTGTATAATATACAGTATAATCCGTACACCATGCTGTATAGTATACAGTATAATCCGTACACCATGCTGTATATAGTATACAGTATAATCCGTACACCATGCTGTATAATATACAGTATAATCCATACACCATGCTGTATAGTATACAGTATAATCCGTACACCATGCTGTATAGTATACAGTATAATCCGTACACCATGCTGTATAGTATACAGTATAATCCCCTACACCATGCTGTATAGTATACAGTAATAATCCGTACACCATGCTGTATAGTATACAGTATAATCCGTACATACCATGCTGTATAATATACAGTATAATCCGTACACCATGCTGTATAATATACAGTATAATCCGTACACCATGCTGTATAATATACAGTATAATCCGTATACCATGCTGTATAGTATACAGTATAATCCCTACACCATGCTGTATAATATACAGTATAATCCCTACACCATGCTGTATAATATACAGTATAATCCGTACACCATGCTGTATAATATACAGTATAATCCGTACACTATGCTGTATGATATACAGTATAATGTCTCCTTAATTTAAAAAAAAAAAAAATCAGTAGCTCATGTATACATTTCTTTATTGGCAAATGGGGGTGTGGCATGGGAGGAGCCAGGGCAGCATGTGGGATGGGCCGTGGTAGTGGGCGGGGTTAGGGGCCCTATTCAGATTCTTGCTATGGGGCCTAATGATTTCTATGTACGCCCCTGCACTCACCTCATCCATTTGTTCCCATATCATATGGAACCTGTATGCTTCCATGCCCAACCGTATCTTATCTTGTATCCAGGCTAGAAGTGGCCCAACAGAGTACTAGAGCCTCCATCAATTGTAACTTTTCACTAATAAACGTATACTTTTCCTCTAATATTGTAATCACTTATATCATCATTACATGTGCACAGACTCTTAGTGCATTATTTTTTTGTCAGTGTGTTTATATACCATTTAATAAGGTCATGATAATTAAACCAAAATAATATTTATGTAAAATATATATTCTGTCCACAAAAACATTGACCTACCACAGACATCACTGTAGTACCCAGCACAGGGCCTTAGTTTCAGTGTCACTGTAACTGATGAAGGAGCCTGGACTGAAAATGGTCAATCTGTGTCTTTCGGCTGCAGAATTATTGCTATGCCGTACAGTTGGGGAGTGACTTCTGAAGATCTAGAAAGAGAACTGCAGTCTCAGGATCGTACCACAGAATGATGGAAAGAGATCCTCATCCAGGCTGGCTGAGTGCCAGTGATAATGCCAGGAAGGCCAGCCTGTGTGAGTGCGGGGCAGCCCATTTTAGCCCTATGCAGGGAAAAAGACATTTGGTGTCAGAACAGATTAATTGAAGCGAGATGGAGAAATCAAACGTCTGATAACATCTTATGGACTGATATTGATGATATTAATATTAATGTTAACTGATTATTTAAAGGGGTATTTTTAACTCATATTTCAGGAAACAATTGATTTTTAATTTTTTTTTTTTTTTATTTGGCACCTGGACTTGGATGAAGATCCTGCAAACTCCATAATATCCTGACAAGGCCTTGAGCTTGAACGCATTCTGTCACTTGGTTGAGCTGTGTCCATCTGCTACACATGTCCCTGGTCTGTATTAACTCCTCGGCTCCACAGTAAGAGCAATGTGATCAGAGTCATGAGGTCGCATAGCATTAGCCGACATTACTGAACACTTGTGCAATGTATAGTGGATGACATTGCTTAGAGACTGTTTAGTAAAACTTAAATAAAAAGAAAACATGAGTAGAAGATCACATCCCTGATTACCGACACAGAATTTGTGTTGAGCAAAGTGGCAGCTGATTAATTGGGGCATATTCATTCTCAGTGCATAGGGTATCATGAGGTGTAAACTCATCCCTTACAACTGGGTGGGTAACATTTTTCTTGTAAACAGGGTACTGTTGTCCCTGATACTGTTCAAAAAGATTAGGAACACTCATATTCAGGAGGCAAATGTAACATGCAATTGTCAATTTATTCATACATTTCAAGGAGAATTAAAGGGGTTGTCCATGATTTTGATACTGATGATCTATCCTCCGAATAGATCTCTAAGCTTTGGTGGTCTGGCACCTGGTGACTAGGCCTTGGCACTCCTTTTAGTGCTGTTCATTGTATAATGGCTGTGCTTAGTTTTTGAAGCCAAGCCCAATTCAGTTGAATGTGACTGGGCTGTACATAGGCCATGTGACTGACGAATGTGATGTCACTGGTCTAGGAAGAGGCCTCAGCTCTCACTGGAGCACCGCAGCCTGGAGTTAGACCCTCACCAATCAGATATCAAGGACCTATCCTAAATCCCAGAAAACTCCTTTAACAGAGGAACAACATAATGCAGGGTTGTAGAGAAGACTCTTTCGTATTTGATGGTGAACATAAGTATTTGCTAAAACATCAGAAGTGTTAACTTGATATTCATTATTGAAGGGGTTGTGCAGGGCTTTTATAGTGATGAACTATCCTCAGGAGGATAGGTCTTCAATATAAAACCGCAACATAACCCCTTTAATATTAAAAAAAGTATTAGTACTAGTATTAATAATAGCAGAAGTAACATTTTATAAGAATATCATTATATGTTATTAATGTTACATTTTTCTCAACTGGTCCAGTTTGTTCTGTTTACATACTATTAAACTAAAATAAAAATTGCTGTGTAAAATGAGAACTGAGTTAGACCACATTACCTGATAGAAGCCTATTTTCCCCTTCTTTCACCCTTACAGCCACAATTTTATATGTGATTAAAAAGGTTTTTAAAGGGTCACTGTCCTTTCAGAAATAGCAAGGACTCTTACGCTAGAATGGTAGGCATGTTACAGCCCAGTACTAACTTTATTGACCATTATCTTAGATCACTTAAAGGGTCACTGTGTTTTAATACAACTTTTGACATATTATAGAGACATATCAAAAGTTCTGATCAGTGGGGGTCAGAGTGCTGAGTCGCCAGCCGATCTGCAGAACGAGGGAAGAGAAGTGCTTGCTTAGCGTGGTCTCTCCTCGCTGCACGAGATGGAAGTGAGGCAGGCCCATAGACTTTCTACTTAGTCCATCTCACTTCCTGTTCCGCAGCAAGGAGAGAGAATATGGTAAGCAAGCTCTTACCTGCTTTCATTCTAGAGATCGGGTGTGTGTGTGTGGCGGGGGGGGTGTCTCAGCACTCTGACCCTCACCGTTCAAAACTTTTGATATGCCCCTGTAACATATCAAAAGTTTTGTGACACTTTAAGTGATCTAGGATTCTGGTCAATAAAGTTAGTACAGTGCTATAACATGCTTTCCATTCTAGCACAAGAGTCCTCACCTTATGCCTTTAATTTCCTGTGGAGACATCCTCAGTCTACTTCTGTCAGATTTTTTTCTGAATCTGACATTGAGAATTGTAGATCATACAGCCCCATACTATTGAGCAGTAGGGTCTCTGTCACTACCATAAAGGCACCATGCACATTCCCTGCCATGTGGATGAAGTCTTAAAGGGACTCCACTTTTTTTTTTTTTTTAAATATAGAAGAGATACTGACCTTAACAATCGTCTGCAGATCCAATCCATCAGGTTCCCACTGGTCTCTGCTTTCCCATCTCTCTTGACACACAATAAAAATATCTGCTCAGTAACTTGAATTGAGAATTAAATAATAAAATGGTGCACCAGTAGACAAAATAATAAAAAAAAGTATTAATAAAAAAATGCTACCACACTGAAGCTCTATCCTCACCCCCGACAACCATAACCCCTATATCAAAATGTTATGAAAAGGGGAAATAATTTAAAAAGGTAAATGGTCAGGTTTTGAACTGGTTAAGAAAAGTTTTTGTTTCACATATTAGTATTCCTATACGTCATATGAAGATTCTATGGTTTTATATATTTCTTAAAGCAGGTCATATAATAAGGGTACCTCCTAACCATCCCAGATCCTGCAGGACAGTCCCAGACTTCGGTGCCTATCCTTCAGTACTGGGAGGGCCGAAGTATATCCCACTCTTAACTGTCTTTGCGTCCTTAGCATGAGGTCTTAAAGGGATTGTATGGACTGCACAGGTTAGGATGCAAAGACAGTTGATTGTAATGGTGAAGCATGGAGCTATCCGCTCCCTCCTTTAATACTCAACTGCCGGCTCTCCCCAGCAAATACGATACGGTCACACATAGCGTGCAGGTCTGGGAATCATCCTGTTCTCCTCCTACACAGCACAACAAGCATGATGTGGGACTGCATTGTGCCTGCTTGCGAACACATGATGTGCTACGATCATTGGGGGTTAGTATTTAGTGTTTGTTTTTTTTTATTAAAGGAGGTGGCACTACTGAAAGAGAGCATAACTACTGTGGGGGCACAATGTTGGCATATCTGCTGTCGGAGCACAATGTTGGAATTTGTACAGTGGAGGCACAATGTGGGCATATCTACAGTCAGGGCACTATTGGGCATATCTACGGTAATGAGGGGTGCAATGTTGGCATAACTACTGTGAGGGGGCACCACATGGAGAAAACTGTGGGGGCACTAAGGGGACTAGGTGGGATTGGGAGTGTTAAGAAATGCATTGGATGAAGTTAGAGACATGGCGAGATTAAAACAAATCACCAACATTGTCCCTCTTTGTGATTTTCAAAAGTTGGGAGGTATGAGGTTATGCTGAAGCATGCAGCAGGAAGAGTTATATGACTGTGTCTGGAAATTTCTACAGTGGTATTATGGCCAGTTACACACATTACGAAAACTTGTCAAGCTGGTAGAGAATTTCCCTGTTTGGTACATTGTGTGCACGCTTTGGCATCATGTGACACAGATAATGATGACAGTTACAGGAGGAAGTGAAGTAAGGCGGACTGCTGTGTTTCTCACTTCTCAGCATACTTTCTGTCTTCGTTGTTTGGTTCTTGTAGTTTTTTTTATTAGAAGGGCCCTGGTTGTATTTCCTTTTTTTATACATTCACTAGTTTCCCAGAGCTGCAATGATTAGCTTATCATCAATTTGCTGTGTATTTAGTGTGAGGACTTCCTACTGCTAGTCATCTGACAAGACCAGTAACAGAACTGTGACTGTTCTGACGGGCAGAGACCGAGAAGATGAGGGGACTATGCCTAGTTGTATCCATGCTTCTCCTGCTGATCTTGGTGGTTTTCTCACAGAGCAGCAAGTCTTTACCACATTCAGACAAATCAGCAAAGATTTCAATGGAAGTATCCACACGTGATTCTTGCATAGGTATGTGCACTTCTACCTCGATTGCTTGTGTAAAGTCTTTAGATTACTGTATGGAGTATTAGAGTACTTTATATGTCACTTTTCAATAGGAAAAAAAACACCTAAGTTTGTTACAGTTAATGGGAATACAGTGGAAATGAGGACAGATTATAAATTCTTAAAGGGTTTCTGTCACCAGTTTTTTCGGTATGAATCAGGCTGACATTAGAGATGTGCTAATGTCACCTGATTCCAAATATATATCTGTTTTATTTACTGGTGCCCCCATTTTTATATAAAATGAACTTTTATTTTATGCTAATAAGGCTCCTATGTGCAAGGGGCGTTACCTCTGCTCCTAGAGGCTCTGTTGATTGACAGGACCAGGCAGAGAAGAAACACTCCATTCACCATAGCTTTTAAGGACCTTCAATGATGTCATGACCATGTGATCAGTCACATGGTTAGGATCACACAAACTGCCTGTCTCCTCCTAAACCATGTGACTGATCACATGGTCATGACATCATTGAAGGTCCTTAAAAGCTATGGTGAATGGAGTGTTTCTTCTCTGCCTCTGCAAACTTCGTGGGATTCGATTCGCTCATCTCTACTGTAGATGTGCAGTGCATTCAACATTTTCACATTTTGTTATTTTGTGACCTTGTGCAAAAATAAATAATGTAGCTTTGCCCCATCAATCTGCACTCAATACCATGTAATAACAAAGTGAAAATAGAAGTTTTGATTTTATTTTTTTTTGCAAATTTATTAAAAAAAGAAATACTAAAATTTCACATGGACATAAGTATTCTGAACCTTTGCTATGACACTTGAAATTAGCTTAGGGGCCTCGCATTTCCCTTGATCATCTTTGAGATGTTTCTACACCTTGATTGGAGTCCACCTGTGGTAAATTCAGTTGACTGGCCATTATTTGGACAGATACACACCTCTGTCTATATAAGATCTCACAGCTGACAACGTATATCAAAGCAAAAACCAAGCCATGAGGAGGAAAAAACTGCCTGTAAGGCTCAGAGACAGTATTGTGTAGAGACTCAAATCTGGAGAAGTGTATAAAACAATTTCTGCTACACTGATGGTTCCCAAAAGCACAGTGGCCCCTATAATTCTTAAATGGAAAAAGTTTGGGAAAACAAGGGCTCTTCTTAGTGCTGGCTGCCCCTCCAAACTAAGTAATTGGGGGAGAAGAGTCTTGGTAAGAGACAAAACCAAGAACCAAATGGTCACTTCCAGAAGTCAACTATCACTGCAGCACTGTACCAATCTGGCCTTTATGGCAGAGTGGCCAGAAAGATGCCTATCCTCAGTAAAAGATACATGAAATCCTGCCTGGATTCAAAAAAGCACCTAAAGGACTCAGACTGTGAGAATCAAGGGTATCTGATGTAACTGAGACTGAACTTTTTGGCATCAGTTCTAAGCGTTATGTCTGGAGGAAACCAGCCACTGCTCATCACCTGCCTAATACTATCCCTACAGTGAAGCATGGTGGTGACAGCATCATGCTGTAGGATCTTTTTCAGTGGCTGGGACAGGGACACTGCTCAGGGTTGGGGGAAAGATGAATGGGGAAAAGTAAAGAGATATTCCTAATGAAAACTTGATACAGAATGCTCTTGACATCAGACTGGGCTGAAGGTTCACCTTCCATCACGACAATGGCCCTAAGCATACAGCCAAGACAAAACAGGAATGACATAGGGACAACTCTGTGAATATCCTTGAGTGGTCCAGCCAGAGCCCTGACTTGAACCCAAGCAAACATCTCTGGAGAGACCTGAAAATGGCTGTCCACCAATGGTCTCCATCAAACCTGACAGAGCTTGAGAGGATCTGCAGAGAAGAATGACAGACAATAAATGATCTGAATACTTATGTCAATGCAAAATTTTAGTTTTTTATTTTCAATAAATTAGCTTTTTCAACATTTGAACATTCTGTTTTCACTTTATCATTATGGGGTATTGACTGAAGTAATAGGAAAAATGTTAGCATGGTGAAAGAGTCTGAAGACTTTCCGAGTCCACTTTATATTAGCTGCAGCCAGAAATTTTGTGTGTAACATGCATATTGTGTTCTTTAATTTTAATTTGCTTGCTCCATGCTTGCTAAATAAGTGGGCTCTTCTTGTTGTGATATCCGAGCTGTACTTCGTACTCTGACTCAAATCAATGTCTCCCTCTGAAGCTCCTCTTCTTTTCTCACATCAGCTAGTCTTACAGGGACACTGAAGGAGAGACAATGCAAATGCCTCTCCTTCCTCCCTGTCTAATGTTCATTCCATTACAGCAGCGTGATTTCTAAACATTTATTGTGAGCCTAAAGGCTGGTAGGTGAACTATAGGTAGCTAAAATGTAACATTATTAAATTCCCAAAATAAATTTTATTAAAACGTCAAATTTATTCAAATTCAATACCCATTTATGCACAAAAGATTTTAACAATACTGTATATGCACTTTAAGATTCTGGCAAAAGAAATTCAGCATCCAAATTAAGTTAAAGGGCCATTAAACCCTAAAAAACAAGAAAAAAGCATTAACTGCTAAGTAAAGTTTGTCTTTAGCTCTTTCTGCATTGATATCTGCAAGCTGCTACAGAAAACAATTTTAACAGATTTCCTGCAATCAGAGAAGGGCTTCCTTCCTCCCAGCCCTCCATCTTCAGCTGGTTTACCAATATAGAGGCAGGAGGGATTTCTCACTGTCAGTCTAAGCATATCTGACATTCATCAGTGTTGCGAAGTGTTGCTATTTTTTAAATCCATAGGAAAATGACTCTATTCATCCAAGTGCAAAAAAGCACAGTATGCCACACAAAAATGTGCACAAAAATTAGGTTTATTGCAAGCCCTCTCCATAACAGAATGGTCTCCATAAACCAATGCCCTCCTTGTGAGAAAACCCTGCGAGAGGCAGGGACAGATGGTCGACCTCAGCCCAAGCCAAGGAAGAGCTGTTGATCTCCAGCTTTCACCTAGGCTGCAACCCCAGGTGTCGCCAAGAGCCTCAGTCAAAGGGGAAGCCTATTGGCCACACACCCCATATACCTAAGGGAGTAGCCTGTAAAAGTTTCACATCCTGAATTCTGCTATTTTTTTGATGTTGCACATAGAGAACAGAATCTGGTGACTATTCTGTATCTTAACTGTGATGCTTGTGGGTCATTCCATCAATATTCTGTATACTGTGGAGACAAAAGCCACTGCAGTCCCACCCATACCCAAAATGTCCCAGATTTTTATTGTATGTAGTATATGTTATGTACACCACAACTACATCATTAGAATGGGCAAAATAGGAAAATTATATGTAGAATCCCATGAAAATGAGTATTTGTCTGTTATATTTAACTACTGTATGTAATGGATAATTGTGGATTATGGATTATAGTAATGGATAATGGATTATTTTGTATATTCAGAGAATGAACAAAGAATTGATTTTTACTTTATATTTTAGAGGATTAGGTTTATATTTGAATATGGCACATTTGCAATTAGTAGTGATAAATTTAGGTGTCAGTTAATAAGTTGTTACCCTGGAATTAAAGTAATTGATCATTGTTCAGTTATAATCAATGTACCAACCAGTATTTATCATGCTTTTCACGTGCTAATCGAAAATACATTACATATTTCACCAATTTAGCATTTTAGTTTTAGCCATGTGATATCAGTGCCCATTCCATGTAAAACACACTTGACCTTCTATTTTGCTCTTTCTCTGTCTGTGTCCGTGTCTCAAATTAGAACTTTGCCTGAGGGAGTTGATGCTCTTTTATAATACAGTATTTGTGTTTTAGCATCTCTCAATAAACCCCAAAAAGCTATTTAGACAAGAGCCCAAGTACTTAAAAATACTTTCATAGATGTGAGATATTGCAAATCTAAAATTAATCGCTATGAAATTGAATAATAAATGATGATTATTTAGAGCAAAGTTTAGATTGCAATCAGATCTGAGATGCCAGCTGCTTCAAGATTTTGTAAATTTAATTATGTTTATAATACACTGGAGAATGTAAAAATGTATGAATATTTAAATATTAGAGAAGCACTTCTGTGACAGTCCTATTCATAGCAGAATATGAGGTCAGGCTCTGATGTTAGGTGATTCGGTCTGCGCCACAGCCAGTGTTTCAACTGCTCCCAAACGTTTGAGGCTGACACTAGGACTCAAGTTGACTCTCCCTAAGATATCATTATTCCTCATTAATGTATAGATGAAATGCCTTACTGCTTAGATTTTGAACATTCCTTGTTAATGTGTGCTAGGAAAATACTATTTGCAATTACTAGGCTTGATCTAGGTTAGGATATGTTCACAGTTGCATTTCTAAATACGGTGGGCTCTTCCAGTAGCCTGTTCCTCCATGAATGCCGGCATGCTGTGTTATTTGTCCATCCAAAACCTGACATTTATTCTGGAAAGCAGCCAGATCACCACCAGATCCCATTATAGTAAATAGGGATCTGCCAGTGAATTGCAGAATCTGGCAATGCCGGATTCTGTAAACTCCAGCAGGCTGTTCCTTGCCGGATCTGGCAGCCGCATATGTGAACATATCCTTACTAGGTTATGTTCTCATAGGACCATTCTTTATTCCACACAGCTCTATGGGAGGAACAGAAACAGCCAAGTGAGTATGTTTAGCTGTTTTCATAGCTTTATAGCATACTTACCATGCTTGCTCTATACAAGTTCTCCACAAGATAAAAAAAACCCACTATTATAAAAATATTAATTTATTTGGATATTATGAAAACTCACAATAATAATGAATCATAAATACATAAATGATGGTGGTCAGGTCATACAGTACATAATTAGCTACGCAAAGCAGCCACAGCAGTCCACATGAATAGTGCCATATAAAGCCAATGATGGTACAGGGACTTTATGGGGCTGTTTGGTGTTCCGCTGGTGGAACAAGATATATAAATCAAGCGGGGCAACTTATTTAAATTTTGCATATCACTACGTCACTTCCGGTTCTCAATACACCGGACTGATGGTGAATTGTATGCTGACGCTGGGAGGAGGGGCAAGCCCCGAATGTTTTGACCAGAGCCCCGAATGTTACGGCTAGTAGTCAGGCTACTGGCTTTGAAGGGGCGGCATCGGTCACAGGCAGCGCCGATGCCGCCCCTTCAAAGCCAGTAGTGCTGTAGTATGCAGGAGGCGAGGGGGGGAGCGCTGTACTTACCCCTCCTCCGGCTCACAGGTCCCACGCTGCTGTGTCCTGGTTGCTTGCAGTGTCAGGACGTACAGAGCGCACTCTGACCTGATGCTGCAGAAGGTCAGGTGACTGCAGCGGGGGCCCTGAGAAGAGAACGGGAGACCGCCAGAAGAGGAGAGGAGCGGCTGAGCAGGAGAGGTAATTTATTTTTTAAAGTCTGATCTGAGGTCTGATAAGGGGCTGAAGGGGCTGATAAGGGGGTCTGAAGGGCTGATAAGGGGGTCTGAAGAGCTGATAAGGGGGTCTGAAGGGCTGATTAGGGGTCTGAGTACTGATAAAGGGGGTCTGAGGTCTGATAAAGGGTCTGAAGGGCTGATGTCTGATAAAGGGGGTCTGAAGGTCAGATTGGGGGTCTGAAGGGCTGATAAGGGGGTCTGAGGTCTGATAAGGGGGGTCTGAAGGGCTGAAAAGGGGGTTTGAAGGGCTGATAAGGGGGTCTGTGGTCTGATAAGGGGGGTCTGAAGGGCTTATAAGGGGGTCTGAGGTCTGATAAGAGGGGTCTGAAAGGCTGATAAGGGGGTCTGAGGGCTGATAAGGGGGGTCTGAAGGGCTGATAAGGGGGTCTGAGGTCTTAAAAGGGAAGTCTGAATGGCTGATTGGGGGTCTGAGGCCTGATAAGGAGGGGGGGTATGACGTCTGATAAGGGGGGTTTGGAGGTCTGATTGTGGGTCTGTGGCCTGATATGGGACATCTGGAGTTCTGATATGGGGGGTCTGAGGACTGATATGGGGGGTCTGAGGTCTGATTGAGGGTCTAAAGCCTGATATGGGGGTCTGAAGGTCTGATTGTGGGTCAGAAGGTCTGATATGGGGGGTATGGTGGTCTGATTGAGGGTCTGAGCTTTGATTGGGGGTTTGAGGTCTGATTGGGGGTCTAAAGGTTTGATATGGGGGTCTGAGGTCCAGCGGGGGTCTGGAGGTCTGATATGGGGGTCAGAAAGTCTAATGGGGGCCTGGAGGTCTAATGGGGGTTTGATATTGGGGTCTGGAGATCTATGAGGGTCTGGAGGTCTGGTCTGAGGTCTGATATGGGGGTCAGAGGTCTGATGGGGGTCTGGTCTGAGGTCTTATACATGGGGGGTTTGGTCTGAGATGGTGGGGGTTCTGACATGAAGGTCTAATGGGGGTCTGATCTGAGGTCTGATATGTGGTCTGACAGACGTCTAATGAAGGTCTGGTCTGAGATGGGGGTATCATCTGAGGTTTGATATGGGTCTGATCTGAAAGGTAAGGAGGTATTTTTTTGTACTGGCACACTATCTGTGTGGTACCAGTATTTTCAGGGGGACTATTTCTACAGTACAGTTTTGGTGAGCACAGCGGACACAGCATTAGAGGTGGCAACATGGAATGTTCAGAAAGTGAGGAGGATGATGGAAAAGTAGGAAACTAAAATGTCTGTTTGTCAAACTCTGCAGAGAGAAGAGATGGCTGAAAGAAATCATCATGGTGGTCTGGTCTGACAGGAGAAGATGAGGAAAGAGAACATCTACATCAAAGAGGAGATGTCACTAGATATAAGAGATACATATGTGGAGCTGTATGTCCCTGTATGAGCGCTGCCTTCTCTGCTCTGTTTACCTGATCACCACTGCAAATGCTGGGGGGGCAGGTGAACAGAAAAGAGAAAACATAATTTCATTTTTCGCCTCAGGCAGCAGAAAAGCTAAAATCAGCCCTTCTGGTAGTTATACAGTTAAATTACTGTCGCCGCATTTCTGTGTCGGGCTCACTCTGGAGCGCAGGCTGGGGACTGCAGGGCTGCAGTTATTAAACGTCAGCAGGCAGGCTGTCCATGCAGCAAGTAAAATAGGTCTTTAGTCCTAGGGCGGGATGTGTGTGTGTTTAGGGCCGATACTTTGAGAATATGGCACATATGTATTGGGGCTCAAGCCCTGGATCTTTTGAAACCCTAGCAACGCCCCTGAGGAGGGCACTATCAGGGTATATATAGTTTGACTGATGGCTATTGACTCTATCTCCTGATGAAGCTGTAGGCGAAACGCGTGTCGGGAAAGCAGCCAGCCACGGTCGGGTAACATGTTCCATTTATGGCTGTATTGAAATACTACTGATTTACTATGTGGTAATTTTTTTTACTTTGTAGGACTTTTGGCACTAATCACTGCCCTTGCATTTTATATATGTGATCCTATAGTCCCTGTACCATCATTGGCTTTATATGGCACTGTTCATGTGGACCGCTGAGGCTGCTTTGCGTAGCTAATTATCTACTATAAGACCTGACCACCCTCATTTATGTATTTATGATTCATTATAAAGAGGAGGAGGAAGAGGTACAGCAACATCTTAAAAATATTAAAATAGACAAATCACCAGGACCGGATGGCATACACCCCCGTATTCTAAGAGAATTAAGTAATGTCATCGACAGACCCTTATTTCTGATATTTAAGGACTCTATACTGACGGGGAGTGTTCCACAGGATTGGCGCATAGCAAATGTGGTACCAATATTCAAAAAGGGTCCAAAAACAGAGCCCGGAAACTATAGGCCGGTAAGTTTAACTTCTGTTGTGGGTAAACTGTTTGAAGGTTTTCTGAGAGATGCTATCTTGGAGTACCTCAATGAAAATAAGTAAATAACTCCATATCAGCATGGCTTCATGAGGGATCGGTCATGTCAAACCAATTTAATCAGTTTCTATGAGGAGGTCTAGAAGTTCTAGACTTGACCGCAGCGACTCAATGGATGTCGTATATTTGGACTTCTCCAAATCGTTTGACACGGTACCACATAAAAGGTTAGTATACAAAATGAGAATGCTTGGCATGGGAGAAAATGTCTGTATGTGGGTAAGTAACTGGCTCAGTGATAGAAAACAGAGGGTGGTTCTTAACGGTAGATACTCAGATTGGGTCACTGTCCCTAGTGGGGTACCACAGGGGTCTGTATTGGGTCCTATTCTCTTCAGTATATTTATTAATGATATTGTAGAAGGTTTGCATAGCAAAATATCAATTTTTGTAGATGACACTAAACTGTGTAAAGTAATTAACACAGAGGAGGACAGTGCACTGCTACAGCAGGATCTGGATAGACTGGAGGCTTGGTCAGAAAAGTGGCAGATGAGGTTTAACACTGACAAATGTAAGGTTATGCATATGGGAAGGAATAATGCAAGTCACCAGTACATACTAAATGGTAAAGCACTGGGTAACTGACATGGAAAAGGACCTAGGAATTTTAGTGAACAGCAAACTAAGCTGTAGAAGCCAGTGTCAGACAGCTGCTGCCAAGGCCAATAAGATAATGGGTTGCATCAATAGGGGCATAGATGCCCGTGATGAGAACATAGTCCTGCCACTTTACAAATCACTAGTCAGACCACACATGGAGTACTGTGTACAGTTCTGGGCTCCTGTGAACAAGGCAGACATAGCAGAGCTGGAGAGGGTTCAGAGGAGGGCAACTAAAGTAATAACTGGAATAGGTGGACTACAGTACCCAGAAAGATTATCAAAATTAGGGTTATTCACTTTAGAAAAAAGACGACTGAGGGAAGATCTAATAAGTATGTATAAATATATCAGGGGTCAGTACAGAGATCTCTCCCATGATCTATTTATCCCGAGGACTGTGACTGTGACGAGGGGACATCCTCTGCGTCTGGAGGAAAGAAGGTTTGTACATAAACATAGAAGAGGATTCTTTATGGTAAGAGCAGTGAGACTATGGAACTTTCTGGCTGAGGAGGTGGTGATGGTAAGTTCACTAAAAGAGTTCAAGAAGGGCCTGGATGTATTTCTGGAGGATATTACAGGTTATAGTTACTAGAGAGGGGTTGTTGATCCAGGGAGTTATTCTGATTGCCTGATTGGATTCGGGAAGGAATTTCCCCCCCTAAAGTGAGGAAAATTGGCTTCTACCTCACAGGGGTTTTTTTTGCCTTCCTCTGGATCAACTTGTAGGAAAACAGGCTGAACTGGATGGACAGATGTCTTTTTTCGGCCTTACAAACTATGTCACTATGTTACTATTATTATTGTGAGTTTCAATAATATCCAAATAAATGTATATTTTTATAATAGTGTTTTTTTTGTCTATTGTTGATATGTTATAGTAGAGGGCTCTCCTTACATGTGTACCTCGTATTGAGGTGGAGCATTGTGCCCCATATTTATTTGATGGCAAGTTCTCCACATGGTGGCTGTCCTGGTTTTTTAATGACCTACAGTGCCACCCTACAATATGAGTGAATTAAATAATAATAATTATAATAATAATTATAATAATAATGTTATTAAGAACAACAGAGTGCTAATCATAGAAAATGATAAAGAAAAAAAAATACTTTATATCTCAGCACTTCATCTCCTTCGTTTCCATATTCCAATTTTGTCCCATATTACAACATATTAAAACTGAGAAATATATAAATAGGTTTTCTCTCAGTCTTTAAAGGGGTTATCCAACATTGTACAACAGCCCCTCCATGTGCCGGACCCCTCAGAAGGAATATACTTAACCCGCTCCCTGCGTCACTCCTGGTCCCCGCACCACCGCTGCTACACGGATGAAAACATCCGGTGTCGTGGTGAGACAGCCAATGGCAAGCGGGGGACAGGGGCGAGCCTCCCTAGCGTCACCCGCAGGAAGCGGGGTAAGTATATTCCCTCTGAGAGGTCCGGCACATGGGGGGGTGTTGTATGATGTTAAAGAACTGTCATGGACATTCCTGCTTTAGGTATCAGGAGGTCTGTCAGATTGGCAACCCGTGGGTTAAACTGACAGGTTCTCCTTTGGTTGTTTTGTTGCTGGCATTCACCACACCCTCCCCCTTCAGGTGTAGGTGTTTTATCAATTATCTTTGTCTATTTAGTGTTGCTTCTCCCACCATGCTGTGCGGTTTATACTTTCTGTGGTGTCTGTGGTCAGCTGGTGTGTGTTTCTCTGTGGAGATCCCATTGCTGCCTTTATCTTCAGGAAAGTTAAGTGTCTTCTTTCCCTTTTGTTTATTTGTTTGGGCCTGAGGGGAGACTACTGTTCATCCAGGTTGGTGGAGGAACAGTTTGTCTCATTCCAGTCACTGGCTTCAGGGTCCTTCAGGGACAGTTAGGGTCCCAGGTTTCCTGCGTATGAACTTGCCTACCTTCTAGGCCTGTTCATACTGTTAGTAAGCCAGGACTGGAGTCAGGGTTTCAATAGGAGGTGACCATCTGCCTTCCCTAGTTCCAGACCTAATCCCATTTCCTTTCCCCCCTCTTCCTCCTGCGCTTGGTGTGGAATATCCCCCCCACTCAGCTCAGGAGCTCAGCCATGTCCCTCCTCCATCTCCTCCTCACAGTCTTGTTACAAGCTGTAAGTGGCTGAAGCAGGAGCTTTTCTTCTGTGTCTTGTCTACTGCAGAACAAAATATTCTCCAAGCCCCTTGACTAAATTCAACCCCCTTCTTGGGTCAGGTCATCTGCCACTGAGTTAATATTCATGGGTTTCTGGCTCTCCATGACTATCTGCTGCTTACTGCAGTAAGTAAAAACTTTCAGCATCAGGGGCCACAGAGAGCCCTGTGTTTATGAATATGAAGACTCATCAACATGAGCTGGAACTGTTAGGGTTTAGCAGATATAAACCTGGCAACAAATTCCCTTTAAAATAATCTTCCATCATGAAATGCACATATTACATTCTCAAATCACCCAAATAACAAAAAAAATGTACGGTACATGGAAAATCTAATCAAAATTATCACCTGCTTCTCACATGTATGTAAGACACATATGAGAAGATGACTTTGGTAAAATTTGTCATTTTAGGCCACCTCATTCCATAAAGAGGGCTCATTATAGAGAACTTCAACCTCAGTATATAAGGCAATTGGCTAATTTGCTCGCATAAAGACAAAATATCTTGTAGGTTAAATCTTGTGTGGTGCTGGTAAAATAATAATAAAAAAAAAAGAAATATGTTGAGATATTTCAGCTCCTTATGATCCAACAATCATGAAGGTTAGTGAAGAATGATAAAAGTATTAAAGAAAGGGGAAGATAATTTATTCATGTACAGGTCTTGGAGTAATTGCATATAGAGTCACTTTGGATGACGGTGCCTGGTGATGTGATACATTATACATATTTACTTTTATTAATTTTTCTGTGAGCTTCACTCTGCTTTATCATCTTTTCATTCATTATTTAAAACTGTATCCAAATCCTTCTTTGAAAGTATAATGAAAAATAAGCTAAAGCGACTGCATGTTATTCTACCAATGCTAACGGGGATTACAAATAATTCAAAAGAATGTAAAGGGAGTCAAAAAGTGTTTAAAAATATATATATATATATATATTTCAATTGATTTTTGTATAGTTTGAGGCAGTCACTTTTACCGTCATGTAGAAATCGAGTTTTATGAAATATTTTCTCAAAGTTGCTTTTAAAAAGTAGATTGTCTTTTTAACTAGTAAATGCAAAGGTTACTGCTATACATTAACTTGAGGCTTATGATGCCCTCACATTCAGCAATAAAGACCCATCCAGTTTATGTATATTACATTTTGGCTCACAATAACTGATCTAAATAACTGACCAAATAACTGATGTGTGAACTCCGACGTAATAGTGATCATCCTCAATGCTCATGGGTTCATCTGTTTGCTTTACATGACACCCTCAGCCAGGGCCGGGACTAGGGGTAGGCGGAGGAGGCGACCGCCTAGGGCGCCATCTGGAGGGGGGCGCAGCCACGGGGGGTACAACGGGTCTGGAGCCCCCCCTCGAACCATTCACTTTTTTTTTTTTATTCCTCAGGGCCGCACCGCCGATCGCCACAGGCTGTGCGGCCCTGGATCTAAGTGCAGTCGGCGTGTGGGGGCAGTAGGAGATGACCACAATGGATCATCGCTGCTGATGTAGGTAAGTATTAGTGGGTTTTTGTTTTTTTTTAATAGATGCCATATTATAGGGGGCACCTGCTGGCAATTTCTCACTGGCCCATTTACTGGGGCATTTCTTACTGGCACATTAAGGGGGGGGCACCATGGGGGAGAGGAGCACTGGGGCCTTTTTTGGGGCACATTATGGGGGGGCAATATAGGGGAGACCTGGACTATGGGGCATCTGGTGGCACTATAGGGGCACTATGAGGGAGGGGAGCACTATGAGGGCTCTAAAGAGGCCTTTTTGTTGGCACATTATGGGGGCACTATGGCATCTGGTGGCAATAAGGGGGCATTTTTTATAGGCACATGGGAGACACTATAGGGGAGAGCATCTGGGGCATCTGGTGGCATTATTTGGGGGCAGTATGGGGGAGTGGAGCACTATAGGGGCATCATTTGGGGGCACTATGGGGGAATCTGGTGGCTCTAAAGGGGCATTTTTTACAGGCACATTATAGGGGGCACTATGGCTTCTGGCACTAAGGGGGCATTTTTTACTGGCACATTATGGGAGGCATTATGGGGCATCTGGTGGCACTATAGGGGCATTATTTTGGGGCACTACGGGGTAGTGGAGCACTATGGGGGGCATCTGGTAACTCTAAAGGGGCATTTTTTACTGGCACATTATAGGGGGCACTATGGCATCTGGCACTAAGGGCGCAATTTTTACTGGCACATTATGGGGGAGAGGAGCACTATAGGGGCATCTGGTGGGGGCAGCAAGAAGGGGCATTTTTTACTGGCACATTATGGGGGACACTATGGGGGCATTTACTGGGGCACTATATAGGGGTATTGTATACTGGCATACATTATGGGGACATTAGCTCAACTGCAGGCACTAAGTGGGGTTTTTTCTTGCTCTGTCCTATTATAAGGTGAATTATTACTACTTGGGGGTATTATGGTGAGCTTTACTACTACTGGGGGCTATGGGGAACACGATGTCTAGTATGGGCACTATGGGGGCATTAGTATTAAGTGTGCTCTGGCAGATAATTATTTCTATTGGTGGGATTTTGGAGAGCACTGTTACTTTGGGGGCACCCTGGCACAGTATCAATTTAGCACAATTATTTTTGGGGGACATTATCTTTATACTATTAGTGTCCGGACGCAGTTATTTTTTAGGGGACTCTGTGCCAATAATTGTTGTAGGGGGCACTATCTGTGTGGTAGTTGTATTTTTCAGGGGACAGTTTCTGCAGTATAGTATTAGGGGGCACAGTATTGGGGGTGGCAGGATGAGGTGTTCAGAAGATGTGAAGATGATGGAAATGTGGGAAACTAATGTCTGTTTGTATCTCTGCAGATACGAGAGATGGCTGAAAAATCTTCATGGCGGTCTGGTCCGAATGGAGAAGATGAGGAAAGAGAACGTCTACAACAAAGGTGACATCACTGGATGTAAGAGGTATGGGGCGCTATGTAGAAGAGGAGATGCTCCGGCTCCTCCCTCTGCCATTTGCAGAAGGAGGATTCAGAGCTGGGTGACGACAGCCAAGGGGGGCAGCAGGTCACGGGTGGGTGGCAGATGGTGGTGGGGAACCACAGGCCTTGAGCAGGATCTGAGGAGAGGGAAGGAGCTTCCTTGCTGTAGCCTGCTTTTGTCTATTGTATAATGTGAGGCAGGCAGTACAGCCAGGACACGTCCTCCCCTCTCTGTATGATGTGTATAGGCGGGACTCAACAATATCATTTCAGCTGTACAGTGTTTGCTGGGAGTGGCCTATTATATTTAGGAGGGGCTTATAATAATGGGTGGGGCCAATTGAGGGCGCCATTTGACTACTTTGCTTAGGGCACCAAACTGCCTAGTCCCGGCACTGCCCTCAGCTCATGTACAGAGAAATGTCATAATTTCTTGCCAACTCAATAAAGAACTGCTCCCCCTAGCAGAGCATGTGATGATATCCAGTATTTTTTGGGGTCTTATGCATATGCTAAGGCCTCTTTCACACTAGCGGCAGCACGGATCCGGCACCTAAAGGGTGCCGACAGATCCGTACTGCCGCTGATACATGTGTGGAGCCGGAGCAGCGGTCCGGCCCCACACATGTTGACAGACATTGGGACAAGACACAGAGTACATACATACACACACACATACACACACATACACACAAACACATACATACTTACATACTCCAGCCAGGGACGCCGGCAGCACGTCTTCACGCGCCTCCTGTGCCCAGTGATGACGATTCCCCACAGCGCCCTCTGCTGGACGCAGTGGGAAAACGTCATAGCTGCGCTCAGGAGGCGCATGAAGACATGCTGCCGGCGTCCCTGGCTGGAGTATGTGAGTATGTATGTGTGTATGTATGTATGTATGTATGTATGTCTGTATGTATGTATCTCTGTAGCCGGATCCGGAATGACCCCCCATTGCAAGTCAATGGAGGACAGATCCGGATTACTGGTGTGTCACACCAAACGGATCTGTCCCCATTGACTTGCATTGGGGGTCATTCCGGATCCGTCTTGGTGCGGATGCCTGGACCGGAGAGCAAACCGCAGCATGCTCCGGTCTGAAGACGGAACGGAATGCTTTCAGGAGCATTCCGTTGTCTTCAGTTCAGTTTTGTCCCCATTGACAATGAATGGGGACAAAACTGAAGCGTTTTTTCCGGTATTGAGCCCCTATGACGGAACTCAGTACCGGAATTTAAAAACGCTAGTGTGAAAGTAGCCTAATACCATCTGCAAGGACCTGTATGGTGCTGTATGATGTTCATTGCTTTAGCTAATATACTAGTACCTGCTAACAAATATGTGCACTAGATTACTTTAATAATGGATTTATAGGAAATTCATAAGAAAAAGTTTGGTGTGCCCGTCAGCTGCACTGAGGGTCATTTATAAAATGTGTTACACCACTATTGTAGTGTATTAAAATTGCAAATTATGATGCTCTAATTTGTGACTTTCCACTTGTCTTTGCACTTTTCCACAGTGGTGAGAAAAGTGGGCAGGGCTTAGCGGCAACAACAAAATCTGTTGTAAATGGTAGTTCAAATCTAAGCCAGCTCATAGCTGGCATAGATTTGAATTTCTGGAGCATGGACTGCCTGGAGATGCACCAAATTTATTAAGAGGCCTGAGTAAGACTGGCATCTGTAACGTCATTACTCCACAGCATGTCAGTTCCTGTTGCAGGCTATTATCTTTAAAAAATCTGCTACAAATGTACACGTTACTCATGTAGAGTTTGCTATGCAGTTTCAATTAAATCAAATGCCGGATATGCAGCAGATTTTTCTGCCACGTGTGAACGCGGCCTAAGAGGTGAAGAGGGGATTTGGGAGGGTGGGACAGTTGGGAGTTCATTTATGGTTTACCTAGAATACAATTTAAATTTGCATGCATTTTAAAAAATATGTGAAAGTAAAATTTACTTATTTTTATTCTAATGTACCTAAAAAGCAAAGGATCATTGCTACATAAAAGAAAAACACACCGGCCCAGATTCACTATTGACTCAGCTCCTTGATTTTGTGAAACAATTTGGTGCATTTTTGCACAAAAAAAAGTTACATGTAGTGTTTTCCTGCTATGCTCAACAAGGGGAGTGGCTTAGTTGAAAGAGGTGTGGCCTCAAATGTGACTTTTTGCACCAAAATGCTCTAAAATTTCTATAAAAAATTAAAGTAAAACAGCTAAAAGGAGGGAAATGTTTAGAGATGCAGTCTATTGATGTGTTAGATTTATCATACCACCTGGGCCTATGTGATAATTCTGCCATGAAGACTATATGTCTGTCTGGTCTCACTCATAGCATATCTGGGACAGTATTTTACAAAGACCATTGTTATAAAATATTTTAATAGAAATTGACTTCACCTAATAAAAGTATGTGAGCATTGTGCAGATTGCACAGGTCAATGTGTGAGTTTGATTGGCTACATTTATATTCAAAGGGAGCAGTAGCAAATATAAAACATAACCTTTAATCAATACTGAAAAAAATACTATAGACCAACTATAGAAAACAACACCAAAACACCCCTTACTCAAGACACAAAATAATAAACGGACACTAAAATCATGGTTAGGTAAGAATATGTATGGGTCTTACCGGTCCCAGGGTGTCACGTCTGGAATTGTCAGAAGCTGGATCCCAGAGTAAGGTTAGTAACGCCACCTTCTTGATTCGCTGTAGACCCAGCTGACAGAATCCGGATCGCAGAGGAAGGTTAGTGATGCCATCTCACTGGTTTACTGTAGATCCAGCTGTTCGTTCGTAAAGCAGGCAAAGCAGGTTTGGGCCAGGACCTAAGTTAGCCCTAGACAACCCTAATCAGGCTAGTGTTCCCTGATGACCTCCTAATACGGAGTCATCGCCATGAAAAGAGCGGCCCGCCGGAAACCTCTCCCTGAGCTCGAGGCCCTAGACAACCCTGCTCCTTGAATGCATCAGTCCGCCCAAAAACAAAGAACACTAAATATATTATTTAGATAAGCTAGCTGCAAGGTGCACTAAAAAATAAAGTAGCTGTTTAAAGTGTCCCAATGCGTTTCATCCAATTCTCAGCCCAAGATTCATCAGGGGACACAGGGCTATACTTAAATTATACCGAAGGAGAGTGCCTAGCAGTAATAGCAATACACACTGAAAGCCAAAAATCAAAAGCTCAGGTTTGCAAAAGACATGGATATGGCTCAGTGTGTAAGGTAATGGAATGGGGGAGATATGGTTAATATAGAGCTCCTCCTAAATACTATATTAAATAATCGGTGGCTACGAGCATATGGCTCAATTAAACCACCAAATACAGGCAATCCAGGTGATCAGGTAGATGATATCTGTGGTACTGCAATTGATAAATGCTCGGATGGGGTAGGTGTCATTAGACCCTCTACCCGTGAATGATTTGCCAGGTTCAACAAAACTACAAAAGCTGCAGTTTCCACATCTGTACCACAGGAATCATCTACCTGTTTACCTGTGAGTGAGGCATACAGTACATAGACAAGACACGGAGAGAATTCCGTCGGCGCATGGGAGAACACCTAAACGACATCCGAAATGATAAAGAAACCCCTGTAGCTAGACACATCCATATGAATCATGATGGACGTGTACAGGCTATCAGGTTTAAAGGCATTCGAACATATTCAGAGGTCTATACGTGGAGGTGACTGGGACAGACGCATCTTACAACAGGAATGCTGGTGGATTTTCAAATTTAACTTCTCTAGCCCGCATGGTCTCAATGAACAACTCAACTTTGGTTGTTTCATTTTAGCGGCTTATTTGTCCTCACTGAATAGGACCTTTATAGTGAGCTCATTATTGTTTGTTCTGTTTGAGCTGTCTAGTTCTTCACCAGCTAATGGACTGAGCATTGCCCCTATATTTCCACCTTCAACATTTATAGTATGTAGGTTGCACACCATATGTAGGCTTCCCCTCATAGTAAAAACATAGGGCATCTGTACATTGACTCATATGTTGCCTTTGCTATTTGACACTTCATATACATTTCCTGTATGTGAGCTGCACTTTTTTCATAACATACTTGTATTTCCATACATGCAAGGCATCATACCCTGTACACTGGTTGACTTCTTTTATTACTGGTGTAACTGTGATATACTCATCTGATATATATTTTTATGCACCTAGTATATCTTTGTATTCTTGTCCTCTGGTCAATTATGCTGGCCAGAAATATCCCTCGTTTGCCCAGGGAGCTGACCGATTACCATGGGTCAGCCCCTTTATCTCTGATACCTACTTATCAGAGTAGCTAGTAGCGCGAGAACCCTAGGTGGGACAGCGTTCATTTAAATCAGGGCATTGCACCAGTTAACAGGTAATGCCGACCATGGGGATAATCTGACACACCTGGATTGCCTGTATATTGGTGGTTTGAGCCATATGCTCATAGCCACTGATTATTTAATATAGTATTTAGGAGGAGCTCTATATTAACCATATCTCCCCCATTTCATTACCTTACACACTGAGCCATATCCATGTCTTTTGCAAACTTGAGCTTTTGATTTTTGGCTTTCAGTGTGTATTGCTATTACTGCTAGGCACTTTCCTTCGGTATAATTTAAGTATGGCCCTGTGTCCCCTGATGAATCTTGGGCTGAGAATTGGATGAAACGCGTTGGAACACTTTAAACAGCTACTTTATTTTTTAGTGCACCTTGCAGCTAGCTTACCTAAATAATATATTTAGTGTTCTTTGTTTTTGGGTGGACTGACACATTCAAGGAGCAGGGTCGTCTAGGGCCTCGAGATCAGGGAGAGGTTCCGGACGGGACCGCTCTTTTTAGGGCGATGACTCCGTATTAGGAGGTCATCAGGGAACACTAGCCTGATTAGGGTTGTCTAGGGCTAACTTAGGTCCTGGCCCAAACCTGCTTTGCCTGCTTTACGAACGAACAGCTGGATCTACAGTAAACCAGTGAGATGGCATCACTAACCTTCCTCTGCGATCCGGATTCTGTCAGCTGGGTCTACAGCGAATCAAGAAGGAGGCATTACTAACCTTACTCTGGGATCCAGCTTCTGTCAATTCCAGACCGGTAAGACCCATCCATATTCTTACCTAACCAGGATTTTAGTGTCCGCTTTATTATTTTGTGTCTGAGTAAGGGGTGTTTTGGTGTTGTTTTCTATAGTTGGTCTATAGTATTTTTCTCAGTATTGATTAAAGGTTATGTTTTATATTTGCTACTGCTCCCTTTGAATATATGTGATTCCCTTGAGTGCGGTAGATCCAGGGGAGGTTTCACTACTTATACCCCTGTATGGGCCCGTTTTCTTTCTTTGCTTGGCTACATTCCAGCTATGAACATTTTGCCCAGGAGAATGGAACTTTAGTTTGCTCGTCGAGCAGATGACAAGATGTGCCAACAGTGTCCATGTCCTAAAAGAAAATTGCACAAAAATGACGTCAGGAACTATTGCTGATTCAGATGTTTTCATGTTGCTGATATTGTGAAAGTTTAATAGGTGCAAAAATACCTGAGCACTAAGTATTACATTGCATAAAATGTTCAGTTCTTCTGTGTCAACCAGTTTTAGAAAATTAAGAGCAAGAGCAGGTTTACTCACCTCCTGTTGATGGAGTGGAGCTATATATGCATGGTTATTTCTTTATTACTATTAATGCTAGGTACTGGGCATTCATATCAGTGGTTAGCAGCTTGGATTACTGATGTGACCCTTGTGACATGTCTAGCTTCCTCATTATGACTATCTATTTATAGGGAAATACCTTACCTTCTAGATGTTTATCGCAAGGTATTGGGCTATAAATTGCAACATTTGTAAGTGTATAGGGTAGCTTTTAAGCCTCTACTTCTACAAGTTGGTTTTTTACATCCTGCAAAGACAGAGGTGGTTTATTACCACTTCTCTCTTTTCTACTTCTGCCGATCAATTAGAGGCAGTGATATCACTTCTTCTGGAGGCAGCAATCATGTAATAAATGATGTAATCGCTGTGTGTCATCTGCATGGGAAAACTACTCACACACCCCAAATAAAATCTGCCCCTTTGCATGGCCCAATGTAGTAAGCGATTGCTTCCTTCCTGGCAAGGGCCGGCTATTCACTGCTATATTTACATTCATCTCCTTCATAGTATGGGGAGGAGTTGTTGCTAATATCATCGCTCCACCCAATACAGAATCATTGTTTGCTTGCAGCAGAGGCTGTTTAGACAGTACAATCAGCCGCTGGCCAAAGATTTAGATGACCCCACCAACATTCTTATCACCTGATGAATGAGCGTTTACTAGTGTTGAGCGAGCATGCTCGCCCGAGCACTATATTCGCTCGAGCATCGGTATGCTCGGCACATCGCGATGTTCAGTCGAATACCGCGTGTGCTCGAGTGCGATGCGAATAAACGTGCGGTAGAGTACTGGCATTACACTGTAATGCCGCAGCCATTTGTACGCTAATGCTACGCATTGTATGCTAATGCGTACGATTTTGTATGCTAATGCTACGCATTGTATGCTAATGCGTACAAATTTGTATGCTAATGCTACGCATTGTATGCTAATGCGTACAAATTTGTATGCTAATCCTACGCATTGTGCGCTAATGCGTACGAATTCAGTTAATTAGCGTACTTTTACAAGTGAAATAGGAGAAGTTGTGATTCTGACCTTTTCCTATGAACCAGACACCCTCCCCATGCTGTTCCCTAACCATTTCTGTGGTATTTCCACCATTTTCTCACGTTTCCCTATCAACCAGACACCCTCCCCTCTGCAGAGCAGGGGGTGCCTGGTCTTCTCCCATTGACTTCCATTATACTCGAGTGCTCAGCCGAGCACTCGAGTACCACCTAGTGTTCGGCCAGAGCACCCGAACATCGGGGTGCTTGATCATCACTAGCGTTTACACATGTGAAGGCTCCTTAGCAATTATTTGCCTGAACATTGGGCCTTGTAAAGGGCCCTTAAAGGGGTTATCCAACCCATATAATGACCCCCCCCCCCCAATGCCCAGGCCCTTTGTATACATTATACTTACCTGCTCCCCGTTACCCGCAATACTAGGGAGGCTCGTCCCCGTCATGGCCTGCTAGGGACCCGGAGTGACAAGAGGATGTATACAAGGGGCCAGGGTATTGGGGGGTTGGTCATTATAGGGATTTGATAATGCCTTTAAGTATATGCCTTTAATGTCATGACAGAAGACTTGAGAAGACTGAGATAGTCTAGGCACAAAATCTCTACAAATTATCGGATCATTGAAGGGTATTCCCATCTATAATATTTAGGTCATATCATCAGAATATGTTGTAAAAGTTCAGTAGATGATGGTCCCAACTCTGGCACCCACATCTGTCTCTGGAAGAGGTCCCATTTGCCAGCTGCAGAGTATGGAGAGGTGGCAGCGCATGTGCAGCTCTTTAGATTCACTGCTATGGGAGTTCTGATGACAGCTGAGCATTGCACAATGATGGAGAACTGATGGAGAGTCATAAGAGAGGTATATATGAATGCTGCATCACTGCAGGAACAGTTGCTTGGCCTGGCCTGGATTATTTTTTTTCCCCTTTGCTCTGAGGTCTGATTTTTTTAAAAATGTTTTCTGGTCTGGCTCTTTTCTACATCTTTTTTAAATATATCGGAGTGATCCTTCCCATTGAAATGAATGGGGCGGTTAGGTGTAATTACACCTTCTCACCGCTACTGATGTTAAGGCTAGGATGTAAACAATGAAGAAAAGGCAGCGTTGGCACGGTGCGCGCCTCCTCTTCAAACACCTGAGGATAGGTCATCAATAAATATAACTTGAAGAACCCCTTTAAGAATTTGTGATTTAATTTTTTATATTCTGTTCTAGGGAAAGATTCTTATTGCATGGTAGGCAGAGTTTTTTTAATCCAGTAAATAAGCAGGGGTCAAGCACAAGAGTCAGGACAATATTACAGCACACCTTTGCAGGATTATAAAAGAACTAGTCATAAATTAATACTTAGGGGGACAATGCCTTAAACAACCCAGGGAAGGTTGCCATTGGCTGCATTCTCTTTCCAGGAAGAGGCCAGCAGAGAATAGCAGGCAAGAGGCAGGGAGGCCATAAAAGGCCTACGACATGGAGCCGGAAAGAGATGCTGGTGGGACATGGGCCACCAACAGAGCAGCATCTCAAGAGGGTGAGTATTCCCTCAGAAAGAAGGAGGAGAGCTGGATCTCAGGAGCGGTGGCGTTGTCAGGAACAGGAGAGATAAGTTGATTTTTTTTTTTTTTTCTGATCTGAGGTCTGATAAACTTCCAGGTCTTATTACCATATGGGTCTGATCTGAGGTCTGTTTTGGGGTCTTAGTAACATGGGGGTTTGATCCGAGGTCAGATTGGGGGTCTTACTAACATGGAGGTCCGAGCTGAAGTCTGATTGGGGGTCTTATTAATATTGGGCGCCTGATCTGAAATCTGATTAACATTGGGGGTCTGATTGGGGCTCTGACCTGAAATCTGATAAAACATATTTTTTTTTCTTATTTTCCTCCTTTAAAACCTAGATGTGTCTTACGGTCAGATATGTCTTATAGGCCAAACAATAAGGTGTATATATATTGTTTTTTATGTATGATGTATTTGGGATAATATACATCATTAGTTTAAACATGTTCATGTGTAGTATATTAAATGCATAATTTTGTCTCTTTTCCAACTTTCACTAGGATGTGTTCTCATAGTGTCCCTGGTGGAACAACTTGCTCAAGTGCATAACAGTTCAGCACAAAAGGCAATGGAGTTCCTGTGTTCTTACTTGCCTGGTAAGCAATATTTTAGTCATAATAACCTATACTTCTTTAACACTTTAATTTCAAAGCTAAATTCTTTGGATTATGAGATTATGGTATGAATAATATCTTTTTTTCCACAGAACAGGGAGGTATAAAAGGCATCTGTTCTCTCATAGCCGAACTCTTTGGACCTGATCTAATCAAACTGTAAGCTGCATTCATTCTACATCTCATTTAATGGTATAAATGTAGGCATCCAGGCACAGAGAAAAGAAGACATTCATGCATCAAGTACAACCCTTTAATTTGTGTCCATTCCTCTAGTGCCAATTGTGAAGTGGAACGAAATTTATTGGATCATTTAAACTTTTTTTTGTAATAATAAAACTGAAAAGTGGGGCGTGCAAAATTATTCGGCCCCCTTGCATTAATACTTTGTTGCTCCACCTTTTGCTGCAATTACAGCTGCAAGTCGCTTGGGGTATGTCTCTATCAGTTTTGCACATCTAGAGACTGAAATTCTTGCCCATTCTTCCTTGCAAAACAGCTCGAGCTCTTTGAGGTTGGATGGAGAGCGTTTGTGAACAGCAGTTTTCAGTTCTTTCCACATATTCTCAATTGGATTCGGGTCTGGACTTTGACTTGGCCATTCTAAGACCCGGATACGTTTATTTTTGAACCATTCCATTGTAGATTTTGCTTTATGTTTGGGATCATTGTCTCGTTGGAAGATAAATCTCGTTCCTAGTCTCAGGTCTTTTGCAGACTCCAACAGGTTTTCATCCAGAATGGTCCTGTATTTGGCTCAATCCATCTTCCCATCAATTTTAACCATCTTCCCTGTCCCTGCTGATGAAAAGCAGGCCCACCACCATGTTTGACAGTGGGGATGGTGTGTTCAGGGTGATGAGCTGTGTTGCTTTTACACCAAACATATCGTTTTGCATTGTTTCCAAAAAGTTCCATTTTGGTTTTATCTGACCAGAGCACCTTCTTCCACATGTTTGGTGTGTCTTGCAGGTGGCTTGTGGCAAACTGTAAACAAGACTTTTTATGGATATCTTTGAGAAATGGCTTTCTTTATGTCACTCTTCCATAAAGGCCAGATTTGTGAAGTGTTCGACTGATGTCCTATGGACAGACTCTCCCACCTCAGCTGTAGATCTCTGCAGTTCATCCAGAGTGATCTTTGGCCTCTTGGCTGCATCTCTGATCAGTCTTCTCCTTTGAGATGAAAGTTTAGAGGGACGGCCGGGTCTTGGTAGATTTGCAGTGGTCTGATACTCCTTCCATTTCAATATGATCGCTTGCACAGTGCTCTTGGGATGTTTAAAGCTTGGGAAATCTTTTGGTATCCAAATCCGGCTTTAAACTTCTCCACAACAGTATCACGACCTGCCTGGTGTGTTCCTTGGTCTTCATGATGCAGAACCCTGAGACTATCACAGAGCAGGTGCATTTATACGGAGACTTGATTACACACAGGTGGATTCTATTTATCTTCATCAGTCATTTAGGACAACATTGGATCATTCAGAGATCCTCAATCAACTTCTGGAGTGAGTTTTCTGAACTGAAAGTAAATGGGCCGAATAATTTTGCACGACCCACTTTTCAGTTTTATTGTTACAAAAAAAGTTTAAATGATCCAATAAATTTCGTTCCACTTCACAATTGTGACCCACTTGTTGTTGATTCTTCACCAAAAATTTAAAATGTTATATCTTTTTGTTTGAAGCCTGAAATGTGGCAAAAGCTTGGAAAGTTCCAGGGGGCCGAATACTTTCGCAAGGCACTGTAGGTGCCAGAATATAGGATGCAAAGAAGCTTTAAAAAATGTTTAAAGCTTTGAAACATAATAACTATATATCTTAATAACACAACAACTGAATAAAGTTAACATGTAATTTTTACCACACAGTGAATCTTGTAAGTAAAACCAATTGTATTTTTCCATCTTCCCAATACATTGTC
>ONZH01025395.1:0-16294 GCA_900303285.1 Rhinella marina | reverse complement strand
AAAAAGACAGTGTGCGTGCACTCATCCAATGGCACAGAAGCTGAACGTGCTCCTGGCCAAGTTGCTGGTAGTAGAGTCCCTCCCTTTTCATGTAGTTGACTCTGCACATTTCAGGGAACTGATGGCTTGTGCGCAGCCAAGATGGAGAGTCCAAAGCTGACATTACTTTAAAAAAAAAACAGCCCTGCACACTTTCATTAAGCAGAAGGTGGGCCAGTCCTTGAGCCTCTCAGTGTCTGGTAGAGTTCACGCCAGCTCTGACGTATGGAGTTGTAACTGTGGTCAAGGACAATAAATGTCATTAACAGCTGACTGGTTAAATGTGGTTCTGGACCAGGCACACCAGCAACTTTGCCAGGTGATGACCGTAATGCTGGGATTTCTGTGCCAATGTCCTCCTCTGCCTCCTCATCCTCCACTTTGTCTTCACCCTCCCCTCTAGGCACAGTTTACAGTCCTCCTCCAGCATATCACCTATGCAAAGCTAGGCATTGTCACACAGTTCTGCACCGCATCAGCCTAGCTGAACGGAGCCACACCAGGGAAGAAATGCTCTGAGTCTTCAAGAAATCAAACACTGTCTCCTCACCAACTGAAGATAGGAACCATGGTTATTGATAACGGGAGAAACATATTGTCTGAGCTGCGTTAGGGAGGACTGAACCATGTGCCCTGCATTTCGCACGTCTTCAATCTCATTGTCACCCAGTTCCTCAAGTCTTCCACTGAACTGCAAGAGGTGTGTAAAATGTCCAGGAAACTGTGCATGCACTTCAGCCACTCTTAAGGTGCAAAACACGTCCTCCTTGAGCTGCAAAGGCAAAATGCTCTTCCCCAATATCACCTGATATGCAATGCTTCCACCCGTTGGAACTCCACAGTCCCTATGTTAGACCGCCTGTACGAGAAGAGGAAGGTGGTCAACAATTTCTTAATGCTGCAGACAAACAGGTTTAAGTTCCACTTTAGCCAGTGGAAGCTCATTTAATTTTTCTCAGGCCCTTTGAGGTGACCACTTTATTTGTCAGTCGGCAGAACTACGGGATGAATTATGTCATTTCACTCCTTCACATCTTGTAGCGACAAAGTAAATAACGAGGGTACCTGGGACTGCAGGGGGAAAGAGGGAAAAAGGCACATGAGGGGTTAATGCTATGGTGGGAAAATCCAGGCAATCGGTTGGTTAAAGCACAGCCAGAGGAGTGTCTGGGGGAAGATATAAAGAGCAAGAGGGAGGCGCTAAGACAAAGCTCACCAGTGGCAGAGAGGATGTTCCTGCCCTGATTTGGTTTGGGAACATCATTTGATTTTGTTGGTGGTTTTTGGTTTTTCGTGGTGTTGTATTTTCTTTTCTTTCTTTCAGAATTGTCCCAGCTGGCGTAAGGTAGCCCTAAAACAAGTGGAAAATCCTACATGCGTTGCTGCCTACAGTGGTCGGCATAAGGGGAGGTTATGTGTCTTGGAAAACAGAAAGTTGGGTTGTGTTAAATGACTGTTTTCAGGGCTCATATCGTTAGATGTGGTTAAATAAAGCTGTGGCCATCCCACAATTTTGCACAAAAACAATGTGATGGTTTTATTTACATGGTTTGGTTGATTCTGGATGTTTTAATTCTAAGATAGTGGGTCACTCCTGGCAGTCCTGGAGGGGATGCTGAGAAATCTGATTGGCAAGAGGACAAAAGACGTGATGCCTACATCTCACAGTCACCTGAGCCCTGAGGAAGATGAACTGGCTGAGGAGGAGGATGAGACCAAGGAAGAGGACATAAACGCCTAGCAATTTTATACACAACAAGGTGGTTTATCTGCCCACGCGACACGAGAGGAGCAGGAGGAGCATGAGGAGCTGTAGAGCGACAACATAGATGAGGCAGATGACACTGACAGACCGTGGCAGTATGCTGTGGAGATGGAGGCAGGGAGGCCCTCCGAGTCCCTTGTGCAAATGGCCCGATGTATGCCTTCTGTTTGTGTAGTGACAGCCGCAGGGCCAATTCTACCTTTTCTGCTGCCTGAGGCAAAAATTTAAATGGCGCCCCCCTCCCATTAAAAAAATAGTATGAAAGCCAAGTAGCCACCAAACTCCAGGATTGTCCTGCCAGATCTGTGGCGATACAAGTACAGATAATATTATTTATATCACCTGCAGTCCTATGTAACACCACAGATAACACTAGTGTAGATCATGTGGTAGTGTTACCTGCAGTCCTATGTACAATCACAGATAACACTAGTGTAGATCGTGTGGTTGTGTTACTTGCAGTCCTATGTAAAACCACAGATAACACTAGTGTAGTTCATGTGGTAGTGTTTCCTGCAGTCCTATGTAACACCACAGATAACACTAGTGTAGATCATGTGGTAGTGTTACCTGCGTCCTTAGTGTGCCTCCCTGTGCCTCTCCCATGGACTCCATGCTGGTGGCGCTGCATCCTCTTCCGTCTTCTTCTTGTCCCGCACAGAACGTCCTGATGCAGCTGCATCAAGACATAGGAACATTGTGGGCATGGTGATGGTGACAAGCAACCAGGGACAGACACACATAGAGGGACACACACACAGAGGGACAGACATATCTGTGCCCCTTTCACAGTGGAAATACCCTCTTTATGCCCCCTCTGTGGCCCCTTCACAGTAGTAATGCCCACTCTGTGCCCCAATAATATTTATGCCTTCTTTGTCCCCCTTCACAGTAGTAATGCCCATTGTGCCCTCTTCATAGTAATAATGCCTATTGTGCCTCCTTCACAGTAGTAAAGCCCTCTGTGACCCCTTTATAGTAGCAATGCCCTGTGTGCCCCTTTTATAGTAGCAATGCCCTCTGTGCCCCTTTTATAGTAGCAATGCCCTCTGTGCCCCTTTATAGTAGCAATGCCCTCTGTGCCCCTTTTTAGTAGTAATCGACTTTGTGCTTCTTTATAGTAGTAATGCCCTTTTTACCCTTTTATGGTAGTAATCCCTTCTGTGCCCCTTTATGGTAGTAATGCCCTCTGTGCCCCCTTTGTAGTAGTAATGTCCTTTATGCCCGCTTTGTAGTAGCAATGCCCACTGTGCCCCCATTATGGTAGTAATGCCCACTGTCCCCCTTTGTAATAGTAATGCCCTCTGTGTCCCCCTTTCTATTAGTAATGCCCACTGTGCCCCCTTTATAATAGTATGGCCTCTGTGCCCTCCTTTGTAGTAGTAATGCCCTCTGTGCCCCCTTTGTAATAGTTATGCCCACTGTGCCCCCTTTTTAGTATTAATGCCCTCTCCTCTGGTGCCCCCTTTGTAGTAGACATGCCACCTGTGCCCTCTCTGTGTTAAAAAACAAAAACAAACAAAACAGTACCTACTCACCTTGTCCCGCTCCTGAAGTCCTCTCTTCTCTGCAGACACAGGTCTCTCTGCAGCACTGTGTGGGCGGAGCTTATGCATATTTCCGGTCTGCAGGCTCTGCCCACAGACGCCGGCAGCGCGATCCCTGCGTGGAGGCTGAATGGTGGAGCAGGGAGAAGTCTCTTTGCTACACCATTCAGAGCAGGGCTGGCCTGAAGGGGAGGAGCGCAGGACCTGAGAGGTAAGTGACAGGCCCACAAATCCCTGCGCTCCAGGAGGGAGGGGGAGCACGGGCTGAATACCCAGCTTAAAGGGAACATGGGCGGCATCCACCAGTAGTGTTCAAAAATACAGAAAACTGCCGCCTGAGGCGAGATCCTCATCTCGCCTCATGGCAGAAGCAGCCCTGGACAGCCAAATTATCATGATTCAGCAGTTAAGACTACTGGCTATCCACATTGTTGAACCCTTGCTACTGGTCAAAGAGGGGTCCATTTTTAGACCTTCTGAGAGGGATGCCCAAATGGACTACTAAAGATTGTGTAGTCGATTGGTTGCTGCCATCGCCCGTCCTCACCAAGGTCTGACTCGGGGGAACCTTCTGCGCTCCACTGCAATGACTGGTGGGGGTGAGGCAGGAGCAGCACCAGCTCCATAAGCAGCAACTTAAAGGATATGCCCCCATTGTCTTATAGGTGAAGAACGAAGCGGGGGAGCTCTGAGCCTGGAGGACCCCAGGTTTCCCAGGGTCCGACCAGCCCACCCCACTGCGCTCATAGAAATGAATGGAAGCGCAGGCCCGGCTCCCATTCATTTCTATTGAGCTGATGGAAATTTTCGGAGGCCCCACAGAAATGAATGGAGGGTGGCTGCGCATGCGCCCTCCTTCTCTTTTGGGGCCTCGTTCTCGATATAGGTGCGGGTCTCAGAGCTGGGACCCGCACCTATAAGACAATGGGGGCATATCCTAGCGATATGCCCCCATTGTCCAAGATGGGATAACCCCTTTAACTCTGATGAGCAGCTTTCTTCAGCCGCCTTCTGAAGAAACCACTCAGCAGCAGCACTGGGACATGCAGCAGAACCTCAACCAGCAGGTGGTGGCATACTTGGAATGTACCCTGTCACCCATGATCCTCTGGACTACTGGGCATGCAAACTTGAAGTTTGGCCACAACTGGCAGAGTTTGTGATGGGCATGCTTTCCTGCCCAGCCAGTAGTGTGGCATCAGAGCAGGTGTTCAGTGCGGTGCGGGGCATAGTTAGCCCTAAGAGAACTCGCCTTTCCATTCAAAATTTTGAGAGACTAACCTTCATAAACATTATTCGAGCGTTGATCAACCAGGATTTCCAGACATGCAGCAGAATAGATCATTCTACCACTAATGATCACACTGTAGTGTGCTCCCACACTGGATTATTCATCGAAATGGGCCGTTACTTCTGGCCATGTGCTGCTGCCACCATTCTGATGCAGCCACCCGCCTGCTGCCTCTACTGCCATTCCTACAATGGGGCTTCTTGGCCTACTGATATGTATATTTTACATTTTCAAAAGAATATGCATGCCACTGGGCCTTGCTATCACACTGCTGTTGTTGGGTTCTGGTACTACTGTGATCTGCCACCATCTTGCTGCTGCCACCGTCCGAACTTAGTCATGAGGCCACTGCTGCTGCCCCTCCTCCCGAATCTGTCATAGTGCCTCTATTGTCACTGTTAAGGGTGTATTAGACATCCTGATCAGGCAATTGTCAGGAGGGAAGTGTTCCTCTCCAGCAACTGCCTGCTCGCTAGCCGAGGGGACTGCTGCTATTACACGTAGCGATCTCCTTCGCAGCATGGGGAGGAGAGGGCGCTATGACATAGCTCATCCCCATGCTATACAGTGGTTTGTCAGCGGCAGATCGTAATTATGCACCACGGTCTTCCACCGCCAAATCTTGATCTTTCAGCATGTGGAGAGCAGGGTTGCCAACCGTTGAGAAATTTCTGGACAGTCTGTAAAAAAAATTGACTTGTCCGTGATTTTTTTCAGGCTGGTGGTACATGAGTAGATTATTATAGTGGTGACTATCATAATTCTACAACTCACAGTAAATGTTGGTAAAGAGTTATTATCAGTATATTTTGAGCTATAGACATGTATTACTTATAATCTTCATTCATTGTATTTTCCAATTTGTCCTTAAAAATTGTTGGCTGTCTGTGATTTGGGGCTAAGTTTTAAATAAAAAAGAAAAATTCTAGTTGGCAACCCTGGTGGAAAGTGAGCGGGCTCACTACAGCAGTCCGCTCCATACATTCCCTCAGTCACCATGACATATGGGTATACCTGATTTAGATATAAATCAAATTTCTTGCCGAACTCGGCCGACTTAAATTTTTCAAAACTTCACTCTTCTCTAGTGGAAACATTTTAAGGCTGGTTTTGCACTGTGTTTGGGCACTATATTCCCAACATACATACATCTGGGCCTCTAGCATTAACTTGATCTACATTAGAAAATAAAAGTATTAAAAACTGTTCAATTGTTCAAAATTGTAGCACACAAGTTCATAGACACTAAAACAGAATAAAGTTAAGGGAAAACCTGATTTTTGGCCATACGCAAATGAGACCAATTATATTAGAAACAATGTAACATAGTAACATAGTTTATAAGGCCGAAAAAAGACATCTGTCCATCCAGTTCAAGTTCTTCCAGAGGAAGGCAAAAAACCCCTGTGAGGTAGAAGCCAATTTTCCCCACTTTAGGGGAAAAAATTCCTCCCGAATCCAATCAATCAGAATAACTCCCTGGATCAACGACCCATCTCTAGTAACTATAACCTGTAATATTATTACCCTCCAAAAATACATCCAGGCCCCTCTTGAACTCTTTTAGTGAACTTACCATCACCACCTACTCAGGCAGAGAGTTCCATAGTCTTACTGCTCTTACCGTAAAGAATCCTCTTCTATGTTTGTGTACAATCCTTCTTTCCTCCAGACGCAGAGGATGTCCCCTCGTCACAGTCCTGGGGATAAATAGATGATGGGAGAGATCTCTGTACTGACCTCTGATATATTTATACATTGTTATTAGATCTCCCCTCAGTCGTCTTTTTTCTAAAGTGAATAAGCCTAATTTTGATAATCTTTCTGGGTCCTGTAGTCCACCCATTCCGGTTATGACTTTAGTTGCCCTCCTTTGAACCCTCTCCAGCTCTGCTATGCCTGCCTTGTTCACAGGAGCCCAGAACTGTACACAGTACTCTATGTGTGGTCTGACTAGTGATTGGAAATCAATAGAAAATAGAAATAAAAGTGAGAACAAGACTGATAGACTCACTCTGGCTGCAGTTTAGTCATCATTTTTCTGATATTAAATATATTGTGCCAAAATATCTTTTGCTTTGGTTCAATGATAACATTAAATGACGTATTGGTCAGTGGGTGTCAAATAATCCCAGGCATCAACTTTAGCAATCCCCGGTATGTACTTACTAGGGATGAGCAAATCGACTTCGGATGGTACATCGTTGTGATACTGTACGGAGTTCCCGCTCCGTACAGTATTAGAATGTATTGGCTCAGATAAGCCGAAATTATTACTTCCCCAAGTCGAGCGAGACCTCTTGTAATAACTTCAGGAATTCATTATTACTGTAAAAATTAATTACTATAAAAAACCTTGATACTGAACTCGGGTTCAATTCCAAGGTACCACTAGGAACTGAACCTGAGATCGGTACCAAGGTTTTTTAACAGCAATAATTAATTCTCAAAGTTATTACACGAAGTCTTGTGCGACTAGATGCATTCATGAAACTAGTTGTGTTAAGCCAACCTTCAACTGCTTTTCAATGGCTTGAAAGTACTACATACAAATGGCAGATATATACCAGTTCAACCGGATATTGACATTAACTATAAGTGTGCCGATTGGAAGAAAAAAGGAGAAAAACAGAAAAGAGGAGGGGGGGAGTTAGATGGTCTAAGGCTAACAGCAATGATCAAATTAGAGAACAGCACTAGTCAGTAAGTGTATAAAGGGGCCTGAGATTGCCATAGAGACAATAAACACTGAGCACCCAGCATAATGGATAATACCCGAAAGAGCATAGAGTTACTATGGTAAGCATGCACACCAAAAGTGCAGCAAGTAAATAATTGCCCAAATCTGGTCTAAATACACCAGGAGGGTTTTACCAAAATAATATATCAGACCAATGTATCCCAAGAAGTAGAAAACAGGAAAAACATGCAAAAAACGCAGCAGATCTAATTGGTGTAGGTGAATAGGGATGTAGCCGATGATACCAAGGCAAAATTATACATTGGAAGTAGCATATATATGTGGATAAATAATAGATATAAAAAAAACATCCCTGTTCTGTGACATCACTGTGTTTATTATCCCTGTACTGTGAAATCACTGTATTTATTATCCTGTACTGTGACATCACTGTGTTTATTATCACTGTACTGTGACATCACTGTGTTTATTATCCCTGTACTGTGACATCACTTTGTTTATTATCTCTGTTCGGTGACATCACTGTGTTTATTACCCCTGTACTGTGACATCACTGTGTTTATTACCCCTGTACTGTGACATCACTGTATTTATTATCCCTGTACTGTGGCATCACTGTGTTTATTATCCATGTACTGTGACATCACAGTGTTTATTATCCCTGTACAGTGACATCACTGTGTTTATTATCCCTGTACTGTGACATCATTGTGTTTATTATCCCTGTACTGTGACATCACTGTGATTATTATCCCTGTACTGTGACATCACTGTGTTTATTATCCCTGTACTGTGACATCACTGTGTTTATTATCTATTTACAGTGACATCACTGTGTTTATTATCCCTGTACAGTCACATCACTGTGTTTATTACCCCTGTACTGTGACATCACTGTGTTTATTATCCCTGTGCTGTGACATCACTGTGTTTATTATCTTTGTACAGTGACATCACTGTGTTTATTATCATCCCTGTACTGTGACATCACTGTGTTTATTATCTCTGTGCTGTGACATCACTGTGTTTATTATCTCTGTGCTGTGACATCACTGTGTTTATTATCCCTGTACTATGAAATCACTGTGTTTATTATCCCTGTATTGTGACATCACTGTGTTTAGTATCTCTGTACTGTGACATCACTGTGTTTATTATCCCTGTACTGTGACATCACTGTGTTTACTATCCCTGTACTGTGACATCACTGTGTTTATTATCTCTGTACTATGACATCACTGTGTTTACTATCCCTGTACTGTGACATCACTGTGTTTATTATCTCTGTACTGTGACATCACTGTGTTTACTATCCCTGTACTGTGACATCACTGTGTTTATTATCCCTGTACTATGACATCACTGTGTTTACTATCCCTGTACTGTGACATCACTGTGTTTATTATCTCTGTACTGTGACATCACTGTGTTTATTATCCCTGTACTGTGACATCACTGTGTTGTAACAGTACAGGGATTGAAGTTTGTAAACCTTCAGTTTTTTTATCACGTGCATGAAAAACGCATAAAAACGCATTGCACCCGTGCGGAAAAAACTGAACAACTGAACGCAATCACAGACAAAACTGACTGAACTTGCTCGCAAAATGGTACGAGTTTCACTGAACGCAGCCTGAACGCATCCGGACCTAATCCATCACGCTTGTGTGAAAGAGGCCTAAGGGTCCATTCACACGTCTGCATAATGGGTCCGCATACATTCAGCAATTTTACGGAATGCGTGCAGACCCGTTCATTTCCGTGTGCTGTCCGCATCCGCACTTCTGTTCCATGGCAAAAAAAAAAAAATATATATAGAGCATTTCCTATTCTTGACCACAGCCATGGACAAGAATATGCATTCATATCATAGTTCTGCAAATGGCCGGTGCCCATGTTTTGCGGATCCGCAATTTGCAGACCGCAAGACAGTTGCGGACGTATTAATTGGCCCTTCAGCATACATATTCAGTGTGACAAGTATATAACAGTAAAGGATATACTTTATTACAGTGTGGGGACATATCGGCTTCGGATGATTCCCAGCAATGCAAAACACCTGCTCCTTTTATGTACCCAAAGTTAATAAAGCACAATAAAATGCATAGTATAGTATACAACAGTGTATAATACGGTGAATATAGTATAGTGTATTGTATATAGTATAATAAAGTGATATCCAGTAACCATTACCAACCCAAAAAAATAAAATCAGACGGTGTAAGTGCTTTTGATCAGTAGTGCTTAGTACCGCAATCCTTTTCATTGCTGGTAGAAAAGGGAAGCATAGGTCTCCTTCTGTTTCAGTGGCGCCACCAGCACAGCAGGTGGTCTCATAGCAGGGAGATGACTCAACCACTGACGGTTTCTAGAAGACATCTTACCAGGTAGCACTGTAGTTTTTGTTTCTCATCTGGAAAGAAAAGAAGAAAAAAAAATCAGTCATTCCACGCATTGCTGGCAGCAATTTCTCTAAATGTGTAAATGAGCCAATCATATAATTAGTGTGCTTTGAAGTAGACATTGTCGTCTAATGATATGGTGGGGGGCAGCGTTTAGAAGGCGTTTGATGTCTTGCTATCTTAGCGTGGCTCTCTTGATATAAAAAAAAGCAAAAAAAAAACTCCAAAATAAGACACAAAAACAAAAAAAAAAATGGATAAATGGAAAAGAAGGTTAAGACTGCAGGCTGAGTGATGTTGGCACTTCAAAGCCCGGCCAGACTAAATTGCTGCCGATTGCTCCACACAAAAGTGTTCCCTTGTGGATGACAGTGCATGGTGACAAAGTTCAATTGGCAACAGGAGCCAGAAAAGATCAAAGGCTTTCCATTGTAATAGTTTTGTTCCATGAAGAATCGCTCATTGTTAATAGTTCTCCAGCCTATACTGACTCCACTCCGCATCAGGATCCTTGTCTGCCAGGCTATTCTACGCTAAATGTATGTGAACGCATTCTCCTCGTATTTGCCTTTCTCTTGCTGGGAGTTAGAGGCATCTGAATCATGCCTATATGGATACATAGGTAACAGCTGGCAAGTAAAAAGGCCAAAAGTCTTTTATTGAAATAATTAACTTGTATAAAAAATTACCCCATTCACACATAGCATGAAAGAACCTGCACAGCTTCTCAGGAGCCAGTATGGTCAGTGTGTAAAGATGCAGCACTGAGACTAAATCCAAGACTTCATTTCCATTAAAAAGAAGACGGAGGCTATTAGCGTCTTTCCCAATCACGTATAGTTTAAGGAAAGTTCTTTCAGAAAGCATGTCCTGTAGACAGACATTAGATAGATAGATAGATAGATAGATAGATAGATAGATAGATAGATAGAATTAGATAACTTAGATAGATAGTAGATATGAGAGATAAAGAGATGGATCGATAGATAGTTATATATAAAGATAGATAGATAGATAGATAGATAGATAGATAGATAGATAGATAATAGATATGAGATAGATAGATAGATAGATAGATAGATAAATAATAGATATGAGATAGATAGATATTAGATATAAAGATGATAAATAGATAGATGATAGATAATAATAGATATTAGATAGATAGATAATAAATATGAGATGAATAGATAGATAGATATTAGATAGATAGATATAAAGATGATAGATAGATAAATAAATATATAGATAATCGATAGATAGATAGATAGAATAGATAGATAGATAATAGATATGAGATAGATAATAGATAGATTTAAAGATGATAGATCTTGTTGTGTACAGATTACTGAAGTTATCTGCTTATCTGTCATTCTAATCCTGCCTCTAATGATATCACCTCTGTGTACAGATAAGATGGGATCCAACATTCACAATAGGTGATTGGCAGAGCTTATCTCTTCTTTCTTTGTACAATGACCACTGCGCAGGTCACAGAGCATGTCTAGAAAACTCTTCCATAGAAGTCAGTGAGGTCCCCTCCTGTCCATTGTGTCTATTGACCATGGAGCAGCCATAAAGCAATTTTCTTTCTAAATGCTGTTAAGAACAGCTCAGGCTAGATGGCCTCCCCCATAATCATGTTCAGGAAATAGAATTAAAGAGAGTAGAAAAAAGGAGATGTATCTCTATCTGGTTTTCACTGACAGATAACATTTTTGACGCCACATCACAGAAGTAACCATTAATAAAACGTAGACTTTATTAGATATATTAAAAGAATATACCAACAAAAACAACAAAAAACAAATAAACAAAAATTAGCATACCGCTTCCGTGGTAGGGTTAAAGATATCAGGGGATAAGAAAAAATCTCTCCCTAATCTGGATCCTAGTCTTGTTGGCCCTGCCTACAAACGGAATGGGGTGATCCCCTACCAGGAACCTCCTATCGTCCTTACAGAGGCCCTGATACAGAAAGTCCACCACCGCTCTACTCCTAGAACCGTATCACCACACCAGTGAAATAATTTATGTACAAAAAATAATAACCAAATCAGTATGGGTAAAGATAGATAAGATATAAAGTTCCCTTTAAATCACAGCAGGTCAAATATCACACAGCAAACTTATTGACAGGGGGATTTTATGATAAATAATCCCTCTTAAACTCCAGTATCATAAATCATTTTACACACACCCCTACAAGTTGTTGGGCCTGTTTACATGGGACAGGGATTGAGAACCCGTCATCCACCCGTGTACGAGGGTCATTACTGTCTAGTTTTCAAATTTTAGGCATGCATACTCAGAGTAGTTTTGTAGGAACTATCTATCACTAGAAGTATCCACATTGGAGATGTGGAAAAAGATTCTAAACAAACATGATAAGTTATAAATTTAACAAATTCAAAGTTTTCTCAATTCACTTTGGACGAATCACGCAAAAAAGGCGCACAGTGTCATTTTACTATAAAAATCGGTGGGGAAACGACAGTATGGAAGAAGATGGAGGATCACATGACCCTGGGAGGGAAGAAAGGGTGGCTTGCCCTAATTGTCTCAGAGGCTGACAGATAGCTTGATAAGCCAATCAGGGGGCATTATTCAGCCAGGTCCTTTTGCTCGGGATGAGCTAGATTCCATTCCATTCTCAGCTATGGATGTGATAGAATGTGTTGTGGCTGTTTCTGACAAAAAACAATCGCAGACACAAGTCAGTTATTAGGGACAATATAGAGGCACTATCAGGAGAGAATATGTAGATATAATTGGGTAGATTTTACAGTTTTATGAGGGAAAGCATGGAGAGTGAGTAACTGGTTGTTTCATACAAGTTCAGCATTACAATATTGTGCAAGAAACTGATATTTTTCTTTAAAAACAGCCAGCCATCTTTTTTTTAAAAAAAATGTTTCTAAATTGCATAGGATTAGGGGTTCAGGGAAGTGACGGCGCGTGCGCCAAATGAATGGAAGCGCTTGCAGTGTTCAGCACTGCAAGCGCTATTGCGCATGCGCCGGGCACGATTACAATGCGCAGGCGCGGGATTTCAGCGATAGACCGAACGGTCTAGCGCTGTCAATCACTCAACGAAGGGACGTGCACTTAGGCAGGGGGGCGAGCCTCGGAGCCGGGAGGGCGGTGAAGAACCAGTGCTCGGAAGGAAAGAGCCCGTCCCTCGGTGCTCCGAAGGCTCATTAGCATAATTTTTAAAGTAAGGATTTCTCCTCAACCGCTGCTTTATACTCTGCTATTCAGGTATGTGCCTTCATAGGAAAACTGCCCCTATTAACCTATGTATTAATATACATAGGTTAGAACAGGGTGACAGAGCCTCTTTAAAGTGGCCCTGGAAAAAATACATTTTGTAGTTGGGTCAAATTGATGGAAGGCAGTGTCACGGTGAGTAGCAAATGAGCCCTGAAAGTCCACCCACACCGCTGTCCCTGCCTGATTGCATGACCCGCCCTATAAAGCGGTCCACAACTAGACGGCAGTCCCTAACTTAGCTAAGTGCAGGGCCTTAAAGGAACGGGGAACAATGGTAGACAAATAACAAACAAAGACAGAACGACACAGATCGCAAAGTCACCAAGCCAGGGTCCAATACAGAGAGAGTGATCAATACCAAATCAGAGTCACCAACCAAAACTAGGGGAAGCTGAAAGTCAAAACCAGAAGAGCTTGTCAAATCCAAGGGGGTCAAACATAAGTCAGAGTCAGAATACGAGCCAAGGTCAGAAATCCAATAACAACAATACCAATCCGAAACACTAGTGTGCCAATCCAAGGAGGAAGAACCAATCACAGGCAACCTGTGGCCAGCAGGCTGCCTGTTTAAATAAGGCACCCAGAGAGGTCACGTGACGTGGCCAGCATCACGTGACCCACTAACTGTGTAGTATAATTACAGATCGCCGACTCATCCTGGACGGCGCTTCACCCCTTCGCCTCCTCGTTGTCTAAGGGATGAAGACACCGGTCCGCGCTTCAGAGCACGCGTGCCGCTAGCTCCTCTCCGCCCCTGTATCCATGGAGACGAGGGCGCCGGCCGCACACGCCACCGGCTCCTCTCTCCGCCCCCTGACAGGGATGCCGGTGGCCCTGCAGAGAGGAGGCGCGCTGCTAGATCCCCGTTACAGGCAGTAGATTTGTGCCATAAAACTGTATGAAAGGCGGCAGGTGATTGGCCATAGACCTAACTGGCCGAAATTTCCCAGTGGGCCCATACAATACCATATTGTGGCACATTATACCACCCCAACAGAGCCAAATACCACAGTCCATCACAAAATACTGCCCCCAGCAGCACAAAATACATCCAGAAAAAAGCTTCCACTGGCCGGCCGTGAGGAGGGCACAGGCGGCCCCTTGGGCATGGGCCCACTGGGAAATTTCCCTGTTAGGTCTATGGCCAATCACCTGCCGCCTTTCATACAGTTTTATGGCACAAATCTACTGCATTTTTTTGCAGAAAATTGTCTTCTACCTCACAGGGGTTTTTTGCCTTCCTCTGGATCAACTTGCAGGATAACAGGCCGAACTGGATGGACAGATGTCTTTTTTCAGCCTTATAAACTATGTTACTATGTTACTATTATCTGTGGTTTTCTCAAGGCTGCACAACGATGTGCAAAGGAATTAGCTCGAAGACAGATTCAGCTCTTGCTACATCTGTACAGCTGTCCAAATCCATTCTGGATGTGGTTACCCTGACTTATTCCAAGAAGTCAAAAGCAGTGATTGAATAATTTGCATTTAAATCGGGATTAGTCATCAGGCGACAGCCCTTGTCAGAGGTTGTTATTTCATGCTCGTAAATGATGATGGATTTACACAATTGGCCATATTCTTCTTTGCACCCGGCAGCGCAAACTCTGCAGAGCACCCCACCAGGCAATTATGACTAGTTAAATCAATTAGCACCTCTTTTAATTCCCGGTCCCTCAGCCCCTCCGGTGTCAGTATGTTCAATATTTTAATTACGAATGCAAATCTGGCAAAATGAATTGTATGGTGGAGATTATTGAAATACCAAACCGCCAGTTGCTAAGATATCATGAAACAACAGGATTTGTTCTAATAAACTCCAAAACAATAGTAATGAAATTCCAATCAATGTAAGCTGCTGCATTGAGTTCATTAAAAAGGGATCAATATTGAATTAAATTTTTAGTACAGGGGAATTAATCTGAATTTAAAAAGCCATCTATACCTGCCCGCCACTTCGGTGAAGGCGCTTAAAATAGTACCGCGTATTAGAGAAGTTGTTTGATGAATTAATTGAATATTTCAGAGGGTTAAGTACATCTTAAAAGGGGCTATAATGAACTGATGTAATGTACAAGTAGACACTTCACAAAATCTTAGCATTAGGGTGCATACAAATAGTTGCATTATGACTACTTTTTATAAGAAACCGCAGTATGGCTGTTATAGAAGCTACTCCTACACAGTCGACAGGGGCAGATTGGCCATAGACTCTACAGGGAAATTTACCAGTGTACTGATGCCTAGGAGGGCCACTCAAGCCCTCCTCAGGGCCGCCAGCTGGGTAGATAATGATCTGATTCTCTCCTATGCACCTGGCCAGCAGCCCTCCTGAATTCAACTGCATCTATTTTATCAGGGCAGTGATACAGTTGAATACTGTGCTGCAGGGCCGCCGCCGCATCCCTGTTAGAAAATGGAGATGTACACGGCCGACGTCCCCATCCCCATGGTGATTGGGAGCAGGGAGGAGCTTGCCGTATGCTTTTTCTTCAGCACGGCGGGCGTCCCCGTCCCCTAGGCAATGAGCAGGAGCAGGGGTAGGGGTGAGCGCCGACATTGGATTGACGTGGTTCACGTGACGCTGGCAATGTCACGTGACACATCAGTCTAGCCTATTTAAACAGGTTGCCTGTGATTGGTTTTCCTTTTTGGAGTTTGCCACACTAGCTCTCGTTTCTACTTTTATTACCTGGATTTTGACCTCGGCTTGTTACCTCGACTCTGACCTTGCTTGACCCTCTTTTGACTGACACTACCTCTTGGTTTTGACTTTTGGCTTCCCCTAGTTCTGGTTTTGTCTCCAAGTTGCCAGGAAAATATATCAAAGAGCAAGAGAAAGGGTAAAAAAGAAAAGGGTATTAGAGGAGAAATAAAAAGAGGCAACCCAAAAAAGCACAAAAAGAAAATAGAAAGAAAAAGAGAAAGGAATTAATATATTTAACCTTTCTAATAAAACCTTGAATATGAATATAAATATTCATCAAAAGGTCAAAATACTCTCCAGGATGAAAAATTCCATATCTTTATTGATATTCAGACATATATATAAGAAAATGAAACCTGAAAAGATATAATTTAATGAAAACTGAAAATCCACACAAAAAAACTACAAATCTCCAAATAAAATCTGTGACACATGCATACTAATCTAAAAAACTTCTAATTTTAATCCCCCTGGAAAATTCTCAGCAGTGGAGGTCTTTAACTGCCTAGTGTTGCAGAATTTAAAGAAATATAAAAAGATATCCCTTAAAAATACAATTTAACTAAAAA
>ONZH01025394.1:0-17805 GCA_900303285.1 Rhinella marina | reverse complement strand
GACCTAACCAAAGATTTGATCTTATTGTAAAAGAAAGATGATTTCCCAGCAATTGTTTTGTCAATATAAAACTGGCATAACAGTTTTATACAGGGCTTATTCCTTAAATTTAATTTGAGCTATAGCCAGTTTAAAATTAAATCTAAAAACAAGCAAAAGCATAAACAAGATCCTCTCTCTCTGTGGTGCTGTCATGGGTAAAGGTAAAAAAATCAGCATAAATGTACAATATCTCCTCATGTCGACTGGAAATTCAATCTCATTTAAATAAGTTATGAAGGTTACAAGTTATAAGCATACCTGATCGAAAAGTCCCATCGCTAACACAGGAAGTGATGTGTATACAATATTGAAAAGTGTAATGAACCACTGGTCGTAGACGGTCTGTAAAAAAAGACAATGTTGGTACATTAAAATTTAGATAAGCAGATATTACTATAATGATGTTCAAATAAAGCAATGTCCAGGTACATGAATGTTTCTGCTGAGTGGGTTAAAGGGGTTGCCCCACAAAAAATATTTTACAGTTTTCAAACCAGTATCTTTTGTAATTGCATGTAATAAAAAAAAATTATATAGCTACTGAGTTACTCAATAAAATGAATCTGTATAGCGGCATCTGTTCTTGGTTCTTTTTCTTATAAATCTATCTGTATCAGTTTTCTCATTTCTTTGTCCGGCTCACTGGGAAAGTCGCACATGCTCAGTTTCATCCTTCAACTACCTTTTGAGTTGTGATAGGAAGAGCTGCAGCAGAAAAGACATCCCCCTTGGGCTGTCAGGTTGATATAAATCTAGCAGAGCAACAAATCTCTGGATCCATGTGAGGTACAGGGCTGGTTCTAGTTTGTTATAAAGAAATTGCCATGCACTATATGATGTCTGATTTTCATTTTTTACATTAGTCATAGCGACCAATGTAATACAGCCTAAAGGTAACCCCTTTCACTTCAGCGTATTCTACTCTGAAACTGGTCATCTGACCAGGCATGGGGGGCTCTCTTATTTTATGCTATAAATCAGGGGTGGGGGACCTCTGGCTCGCGGGATCATTTCATGTGACCCCCAGCTCCCTGATATAGCATATAGTGCAAATGATAATGTCCGCTTCCATTATTAGCATGTGGGAAGCACAGGAAGGTGAGAACAGCACTGCACTGGTGTAACTCACCTTCCCTGGTCTTCTTTCGGGCCCCGCTCTGTGTTCTGACATGTACAGTCTCAGGACATAGTGCATGTAGGCGCATAGTATGACCTGATGCTGTGCGTTGTAGGGTCAGAGTACAGCGCTGCGGGAGGAAGACCAGGGAGGGTGAGACGTCTGGAGCTGGAAAAGTAAGTTTATTTATATTTTTTAAATATTTGATCTGAAGTCTGATTGGGGGTCTGATCTTAAGAAGTGTAGGCAGGGGGATTTGTTTGGATGCTGGGGTGGGGGGCTGATCTGAGGCTAATGGAGGGTGGGGAGGGTCTGAGCTGAGGCTAATGGAGGCTGGAGAGGGTCTGATCTAAGGCTGGGGGGCCTGATCTGAGGATGATGGAAACTTTGGGGGTCTGATGGGGCTGATCTGAGGCTAATGGAGGCTAGGAAGGGTCTGATCTGAGGCTGGGGGGGGTCTGATGTAGGCTGGGGAGGCTGATGGAAATAGGGGGCAGATCTGAGGCTGAGAAAGGGACAAAGAAAGGGACAGAGGCAGGGAGAGTAAAGGAATGGACAGAGGCAGGGAGAGTGAAGGCTGGGTGAACTCCTTTCTGGGATGAGCTTGGCTGTCATTAATGCCAAATAAAGAAATAAAGAACTAAAATATATAACATTCTCATCTTAAAGGCTGCTATATTTGGCCAAAATGGAACCTGTACTGTAATATATATAGTGCAGGCGACATTTTGTGCTGCAAGAATACAGCACTCTGGTTTTTTTTTTAAACTGAAGCACAATTTCTGTAACTTACTACTAAGTCGGTTATGTGTTTGACCAAAATAGCAGTCAAATTTTTGAGTTGAGAATTTTGTATGTCCTGCAACAATGTTACAAATATCCAAATGGCCCTCAGCAGCAAAAAGGTTCCCCACTCTTCCTACAAATCATGGAAATGTGGTTTATGCAATTGTTTAATAATTTACTACTTAGAGATACTAATGAACAACACTCTAAATATATCTACAAATACTAATGAACAACAAGTCTAATGCCCCTTTCACACGAGCGGGAGACTCGCATGTCTCCCGCAACGCATCTACAGGGCTGGACTCCGGCACTGACTGGGATCGCATATAATGCTCTGCGATCCCTGTCAGTGTCGATCCAGCCCTGTAGATGCGTTGCGGGAGACATGCGAGTCTCCCGCTCGTGTGAAAGTGGCATAAATGTGCAGTACAGCAGAATTTCTGAGGAAGCACTTATTGTGGTTTTGCTGCAGATTTCATCCCCTGGTAAATTCCATGGTGGAAATCTTCAAAGTAAATTAACATGCAGCAGATTTACAAAGATGCACACCGCTGGTTAATTTACAGTGCAGATTTTTTTCCCTGAAAAATCTCATCCACTTTGCTGATACATAAAGGCTGTGGATTTACCACACACAAAACTTGAAGCAGAAAATCCCCAGCACATGCCTTCCGTGTGGGCATACGGTACTAAAGCTCAACTGTTAGATCTGGCAGTAGAAGGGCTGGATCTAGACTGCATGCAACAGTAACTACAGCCTCCAAACAATGAGGCAGATCTGTGAATGTGTTTGCACTAAGTCTCTGGTATAAATTCCACGAAAAAGATTGTGTTGAAAGGGTTTTTTAAGAACACTTTTTAATAAAAAAAAAAAAATTAAAATAAAGAAGCCTTAGACCTTATTCGAACAATCAATGTTTGGTCAGTGATTTCCATCGATGATTGTGAGCCAAAAGCACATGCGGATCAAAAGCTACAGACTTTAACGGCTAACAGTTGTCAAGAATGTGTCTTTTTGGCCAGCATATGCCAGGATGTGCTTTACAATACAACTTGGTACAAACAAAAAAGTAGAAAGAGCTTTAAAGGGAACCTGTCAGCTCCGAAACACCCCCTGAACTAGAGTAATCGGTGTATAGTGTAAGTGATGCTGAATCCGAATATGTAAGTTTTATCTTCATATTCACTTCCATTCTGACGCTGTGCTCCCACAAACCTGCAGTAAAATGCACTCACTGGACTTTTCTTTGAGTCCTCTCCATTATGTGAGTGAGCACTGGAGTCCAGTGAGTGCATTTTACTGCTGGTTTGTGGGAGCACAGCGTCGGAATGGAAGCGAGTATGAAGATAAAAATTACATAACCAGATTCGACGTCACTTACACTATACACCGCTTACTCTAGTTCAGGGGGTGTTTCGGAGATGACAGGTTCCCTTTAAGAGCTTTTTTTTTGTTTTTGTTTTTTTCAATAGACATACCGGTATTTACAGCAAATAATATAGTTAGTCCTATTATCCCCATGGTTCCCAGCTTGTGGCTATTAAGCTGTTGCAAAATTACAACATCAATGCCGGGAAGAGCCACAAGCTGGACATAGCTGCACTCAGAGCAACACCATGGCTTCAGATTGTATGATATTGTATTGTCCATAGTTGTATACAAAACATGGAAAAAAATTACCACATATCTGAGATCAATGTTATAAGGGGTTTTGTTTTGCAAGGTGACTTTGCTGTGTGGTGGTTATATGTATTTTTTTCAGGGTGTGGTATTTTAATTTATTGTTGCTTCTTTATTAAAGATCACTGATATTTTCATACATTTTTTTTTATGATAGAAAGACCTAAGAGCCACACTCACCTAAACAGGAGATAATGTGATCACATTGTACAACTTCTTTTACACTTACAACATGGTTTCATATACTGTCCATTTCATTTTATCACCTACTATTCTTAAACCTCAAGTTCTGAAGTGTCATGCAACCATCAGCAATGTATCACTGAATCTATTTGTGATTTTGCCTATTTTGGTGTCTTTTTGAATCAATAAAATGCATCTGCGCCTGCCAAGAATTCTATTTTTGTACAGACCAAAGATGGCTGCTCCAGCTTTATCTGTGTCTGACAGACTCGGCTCTTGATGCACACCAATGTAATTTCATTAAAAACCACCCACAGAGATATTTCTCCTAAAACAGTTTTGGCAAAAAAGTGCTCTCTCCCAAATTGGATAATTAATTTCAGACTTTGTAGGGATCAGTTTAAATCTATGAGGTGCTATTACTAACAAATGACGACTCGTCTCTTCTAGAAAAACAGAAAGTGTGCTGAAGTCCATGCTGTTAATGCTAAAAATCAAACTGTTCCTAATGACACAGAAAAGGTTATCATTATAGCACTCTGGGATAAATGAGCAAAACATTTCCTTAGACTTAAAGAAAAATGGTTTATAATTTTATGGCTGGTTGCAAGGAGCAATACCAGCTGCTCCACAAGAAAAGTTCAACCTACATAGGAAAAAAATGTCAATAGAACTCCAGGGCAGCATGCTGGATCATCTGGAAGAGTTTCTAGGTTGAGTATGGGCAACTTTGGAAAAAGTAAGAAAACACTTTTTGATACAATGTATTTGATAGATTCTTGAAGAGTTGATCTCACCATTTACAAGATCTCTGATTGCTGTCAGTTAACCTGAACATTCTTGTTTACGTCAAGAGACTGAAAACCTAGTACTTCTCACAGCTTAGATGAGTGTTTCCATATTTCTTCAGAGCCACAATGTATACCTCTGATGAAAGGCTCTGAGGCATGCCACCATCTAGTTAAAAAGTTAACCTTACCTATATAGTCCCCAAAAGGCACATACCATAAAGATGGAGGCCAAAAAGACACTAATGTCTGAAGAGGACGATGATGTAGTGGGAATAACTGAGACATGGCTGGATAATAGCTATGACTGGGCAGTTAACATACAAGGTTACAGTCTGTTTAGAAAAGGATCGTAAAAACCAGAAAGGGGGAGGGGTCAGCCTTCATGTAAAGTCCTGTCTAAAGCCCACACTCAGGGAAGATATAAGCGAAGGAAATTAACATGTAGCGTCACTGTGGATGGAAATATATGGAGGCAAAAACAATAATAAAATACTGATAGGTGCTTGCCATAAGCCACATAATATAACAAACTCCACAAAAAAAATCTACTACTAAAGGAGATAGATGAGGTAGAAAAATCATAATCAGGTCGTTATTAGGGGATTTAAACTACCCAGATATAGACTGGAAACTGAAACCTGTATATCTCATAAAGGAAACAGGTTCTTGCCATTAACCAAAGACCTTTCCCAACTGGTTTAAGACCTGACTAGAGGGACAGCCATACTGGACTTAGTATTAACCAATAAACCTGACAGAACAACAGATATGCAGGTTGGGGGACACCTGGGAAATAGTGACCATAAAATAATAACCTTCCAATTGTCATTCAAAAGAGTGTTTTCTTCAGGGAGGAACAAAAATACCAAACTTCAAAAAAGCAGAATTTGACCAGGTAAGAGATGATATTAGCCTCACCAACTGGCACAATGTCCTCAATAATAATATTTTTAAAAGCATCCTAAACTCTAATTGTGAGAGTATAGGAATAAAAGAATAAGGAACAAGAAAAAAGCCAATGTAGATAAATAAAAAATGTAAAGGGAGCAATGAATGACAAAAAGAAAGCATTTAAATCACTAAAACAGGAAGGTGGTGAGGAAGTATTGAATAACTAGGAAACAAATGAGTTGGCCCCTTACAGAGTGATGAGGGAGGTGGTGTAGAGAGTGATGAGGGGAGAGCGAATCTATTAAATATTTTTTTTCTCCACTTTATTCACTAAAGAAAACAAACTGTCAGATGAAATTCAAAATTGTAATAATAAATTTCCCGTTAAAAGTGACCTATCTGACTGAAAAAGTCCAGCGACTTCTCAAAAAGATTAAAATAGACAAATCACCGGGTCCAGATGGCATACAGACAGACCCTTATTTCTGACATTTAAGGACTCCATATTGAAAGGGAGAGTTCCACAGGATTGGCGCTTAGCAAATGTGTGGTGCCAATATTCAAAAAGGGGTCCAAAACAGAGCCCAGAAACTAGGTCGGTAGTTTTAACATCTGTTGTGGGTAAACTGTTTGAAGGTTTTTCTAAGAGATACTATCCTGGAGTATTTAAATGAAAATAAGCTTATAACACCGCATCAGCATGGCTTCATGAGGGATCGGTCATCTCAAAGTAATATAATCATTTTCTATAAAGAGGTAAGTTGTAAACCTGACCGGGGTGAGTCAATGGATGTTATCTATCTTGACTTCTCCAAAGCATTTGATACTGTGTCACATAAAAAGTTTATACATAACAGGGGCAGATTGGTAATTTAAAGTGGCCCTGGAAAAAAAAAACAAAGAGAGGGGTTATGCTGGAGGTGGGCCCAGACAGACAGATGGTGGTGCCAACATAAGTAGGCAGTGTCAACTCAAGTAGGCGAGGTGAGCAATACCATAGAGGGAGCAGTATATTGTGCTTCAATTTTTTATTTGGCTTATTGCAGCACAAAATACTGCTCCAGAACACAGTGGTCCCTCACGTTACAATATTAATTGGTTCCAGGACAACCATTGTATGCTGAAACCATTGTACGGTAACTTAAGTAATCGGTTCCAAATCCGATGTCTTCTAAGATAAAAGAAAATTAAGATTTAAGAAAAATAAGCAGATAACTAAGACATATGAAACAAGTCCTTACATATACTGTCGGCAATAGCTGCTAACTAGCAACTAATAAAGCTATTAAACTAGACAAGTGGCCTTGATGATTGGTTGGATCTGAGTCTGAGGCATTGCATGTTGAGTCTAGTTTCAACTTACAATGGGTCAGAGAAGACCATTGTATGTTGAAAATATTGTATCCTGAGTCCACTGTATCTTGAGGGTCCACTGTACCAAATACCACAGTACAGCACAAATATACTGCCCCAGTAGAACCAAAAAACCTCCCTAGAGGCTGTCCCTCTGTGGTGGCCATTGCCAACTGCCACAACCTGTCTTTTAACCTCCTCAACTAGTCTCTAATTAAGGCTAGGACTGCACAGCGACACCTGTCGCGGCCAGGATTGCTGAGTAGTGGTGATCCCATAGAAATGGGATCATTCATTTCTATGGGATCACTGCTACTCAGCGATCTGGGCCGCGACCATTGTCGCCATGTAGCCCTAGCCTTAGATACGGAGAAAGGGGATGCGATGTTGAAACGCAGGCCACAGCACAGAGCCAGCCCTACCTTCAGCATTCTGCCTGGTCTTTCAGTTGATACCATACACACAGGAGAACACAAGCTATCCATTTGGATCAAACTACCATCATGAATTTCTTTCAGTGACGTCTCCTCTGATGTACACATTCTCTTTCTATCTTCTCAGTTAGGGACCACATAACATATGATGACATCTTTTAGCTGTCTTCCATCTCTGCAGAGTTTGACACACAAACATCTTAGAGTCCTCAAATTTACATCATACTCCCACCATGGTCCCCAATATTGTCATCCTGCTGCTACCTTCAATACTGTGCCCACTGTACTCCCCAATGCCCCCAAATAATATAATGTAGAAAAAGTTCCTCAGTAATCATACATGCCCCCTACGGTGCCCCCAATTGACAATAATGCCCCCTCAGCAATAAATATGTCGTTGTTGTGCTTCCAGTAAACAATAATGTCCCCTATAATTCCCCACAGTAATAATTACCCTAGTTCTAAAAATGTCACCTTAGTGCCTCCAGTAATAATAGTGCCTTCAGTATTAATTATATTATGTATTTTGCCTTTTGTACAAATGCACCCACAGTGCCCCCTATAATTGCCCCAGTATAATAATGCCCCATGTCCACAGTAATAATAATGTACTCACAGTTGTCCCCAGTATTAAAATGCTACCTAGTGCCTCCCAGTAATAATAATGCCCCAATAATAGTGCTTCAAGCAATAATAATGCCCCTAAATTATGTATTGTACCCCCCATAATAATAATGCCTGATATTGTGCCTCTAGTAATGATGCCCCACAGTGCCCTCAGTAATAATAATGCCCCCAACAGTGCCTCCAGTAATGTCCTCCCCCACTTGCCCCCAGTAATGTCCCTATTAGTGCCCACTCACCTGAGTGCTGTTCCCCGCACATGCCTTTCCACAAATACATGCAGCAGCCTCTTCTACCCTGTCTGTGTCCTGGAACAGGAGGTGTAGGGAGTTGATGCTGGGAGTGGGAGGAGCCAAAGGTCCTTTGGCACCCAGGTAGAGTAGTGATTTCTGTCCTGCGTCAAAGGCACCTGACGTAGAAGGAGGTATAGACTGGCAGTGGCGCATTTTCAGGGGCAGGGGCAGGCAAAATGTATCATCAGAAAAATCAATTAGGGTTATAGAGTTTAGAAAAAAAGACAACTGAGGGGAGATCTAATAACTATGTATAAATATATCAGGGGTCAGTACAGAGATCTCTTCCAACATATACCCAGGACCGTGACTGTGATGAGGGGCATCCTCTGCATCTAGGAGGAAAGAAGTGTTGTGCACAAACATAGAACGGGGTTCTTTACGGTTAAAAACAGTGAGACTATGGAACTCTCTGACTGAGGAGGTGGTGATGGCGAACGCACTTAAAAGAGTTCAAGAGGGGCCTGGATGTATTTTTGGAGTGTAATAATATTACAGGTTATAGTTAGGGGTTGTTCACATATCAGTTATTTGATCAGTTATTTCCAATCAGTTATTGTGAGCCAAAACCAGGAGTGGACACTAAACAGAGATCAGATATAATTGAAAAGATTTGCACCTGTTTGGTGTTTTGACCCGCACCTGGTTTTGGCTCACAATAACTGATGGAAATAACTGATCAAATAACTGATATCGTGACAACCCCCCTTACTAGAGATGGGTCGTTGTCGATCCAGGGAGTTATTCTGATTGCCTGATTGGAGTTGGGAAGGAATTTTTGTCCCCCTAAAATGAGGAAAATTGGCTTCTAACTCACAGGGTTTTTTTTTCCTGTTGATTAACTTGCAGGCTGAAAAAAAGACATCTGTCCAGCCGGTTCAGCCTTACAATCTATTTTACTATGTTATGTTCACGTATATGCGATGGCACCTCGCTTGCTGCATATAACAAATATATTTATCTATGACCCTGGTCTCACACAAATTACCTGCACTGAACACTTGATAAAAAAACAAAAGGCGATATAGTTCTGCAGATTGGCTTGACAGGATACAACTGTGGAGAGTTTTCCAAAATTCTTTGTTAATTAAAAGGGGTTTTTGGGAACCGGCAGGTTCTACAAAGCAACCTCCATCACACACTCCTCTAGCTTCTTCCAATATCACGTCTTTTACAAGACTGGGCTATGGACTGGATGTCAATTCTGCTGTGGAAAGGGTCAGAACTATCCTCTCCTTGGCAGATAGAGATGTGCTGTGGATTCAGGAGTCTGCACATGCACCAGGGATAGGAATCCAGATCCTAACCCAGTAAGTATATTACAAAACTTTCTCCCACAGGTGTGCACTGTGTAACCCCGAAAAACCCTTTAATGTCTTTATATATTTTTACATTACTTTGTTTTTTTTTTTTTTTATCATGCTATGGCATAGCCGTAGAATTAAAGGCTGAAGACATGTTCGGACATATCTTCATCCTCAACTAAAATTATGGACCTAAATGAAATAATGTTCAATGTTGTGGGTAAAACTGTTTGAAGGTTTTCTGAGAGATGCTATCTTGGAGTACCTCAATGAAAATAAGCAAATAACTCCGTATCCGCATGGCTTCATGAGGAATCGGTCATGTCAAACCAATTTAATCAGTTTCTATGAGGAGGTAAGTTCTAGACTTGACCGCGGCGACTCAATGGATGTCGTATATTTGGACTTCTCCAAAGCGTTTGACACGGTACCACATAAAAGGTTAGTATATAAAATGAGAATGCTTGGCCTGGGAGAAAATGTCTGTATGTGGGTAAGTAACTGGCTCAGTGATAGAAAACAGAGGGTGGTTGACTTCCGGTTCCGGCGCGCACATGTAGGGAGACAGCAGACAGAGCTCCGATCTCTCCCAGCCCGTAAAACGGGATTCAGGCCGGAGAACGGGGAGAAATACCCCGACATACAGCACCCCTTGGGCAAGGGGAGCTTCTCATGGAGAAATTTTTGCTGAAAAGCGGCCCCCTGACTCCACATTCTGCGCTCCCGCCTAGAGAGGAGAAACAGGCGCGAGGCAAGATGGCGACCGCGCTTGAAAGGCCGCAGAGACTTACCAGGTCTTCCTCTCAGCCTCCATCTCGCCAACCGGAGGACAATGAGGACACTGAGGAGACAGAGCACCACCAATTCCCCTTTATTTCCGGATCTTACCACCTCCTGCAACAAATGGCAGTCGAAGTAGCCAAATTGCTGGCGCCGGACATTAAAACTACTCTTGAAGCGACGGTCTCGGCTTCACTTCAGCAACTTCAGGGTGGAGGTGGGCAGCATTACCGCTACAAATAAATGAATTGGAACATAGAGTAAACCTGATAGAGGACGAATTAGAAAAGGCCCAAACCCAGATACGTGAGGTCCTTTACAATAACCGGTCCTGAAAGATAAATTAGAGGATCTGGAAAACCGCTCTAGGAGGAGCAATTTAAGGATTGTGGGCTTACCAGAATCAATAGTTCATAGTCAGTTGCCCCAGATCTGTTCCTTGGAGATACCCCAGGCCTGGGACTGCACGGTACATTCACGGTGGAAAGAGCGCACAGGCCTTGGGCCTCCGAAAAAATGAAGATCAAGGCGCGAATAATACCGCGACCGAGAGCCGCTATTGTGAAATACTTGAATTATGCAGCAAAGGAGGCTATCCTTAACAAGTATAGACGCAGTGCTCACCCTTGATGGTACGGGAATAAAGTACTTCTATTCAGTGATTACTCTGCAGATGTCTGCAAAACGCAGAAGAGCCTTTTCTACTATTTGCTCCCCTACTAGTCAGGAAAAAAACAAAATTCGCGCTATCTATCCTGCCACACTGCGGGTGTTTTAAAGCGGAACGGCTGCACAGAAACATTTCTCTCCCCAAAGGAAGCCTATGGAGACTTTGGATGTGGACGGAGACCTATCCTCTTTTCATGTCAACTCGCCACAAGAGGAAGCCCCCCGAGAAGAGGACATCGTGGATCAGAAGCTATAAGAAGAGGTTCGCAAGATCTTCTCTGCATCAGGAATTGTGGGGCGACTCTCAGGACCTGCAGAACCGATTGGGACTGGAGGCTCTCAGAGCTCTTTTTGAGGACACGTGAGATTGTCATCAGACACTGTACTATCACAAATGTTATGTGTTTTAGGAATAGGTCTGCAAGAGTAAGGAGGTCAATGTATGTATAAGCTTAAAAACCCACGGTTGGGGAGGAGGAGGTTGAGATGGATAAATGGCTGAGTTGGTAATGGGAGAGTGGTAAGGAAGAAATAAAACGATAAGAGGCTGGGAAGATGGAGTGGGAGTATGAACATAAGAGTATATGGATATATTTCTTTGGCTGGGTATTGGCAACGAACCAGTTGAAGAAAGTGCGAAAAAAGGAAGTGCAAACATACAAATGTTGTTGTTGAAAATATGTTGGGGTCGAGGGCAAAGGGGGGAGGGACTTGTGTTGGGGTTATTGATTTTGTTCCATATTGGTGCTGTTAAGTCAGTAGGGGAGGGGAGAGATGTAGGCTGCTCTCGTCCGGGTGTGTTCCTGCGGAATGCCAGATAGTAGGTGTGACATGAAGATAGTTACCTGGAATGTTAAAGGTCTGCGCTTCCCAACATAAACGTCTTATGATCCTAAGACATCTTAAGAAACTCGGAGCGGATGTGGCATTCCTGCAGGAGGACGCATCTGGAGGACAAGACTTTTGGAGACTCAAGAAGCAATGGGGTGGGTCCAGGTATTGGGCTCCTCTTCAAAGGGACGGAAGGCAGGAGTGATACTCCTTATACATAAAAGATTGCAATGCGAGGTCACGACTCTTAATGTGGATACAGAAGGTAGGCTGATGAGGCTTGATATAAACACACCAACGGGACCCCTCACTCTGTATAACATATACTCTCCAAACCAATCCCAACAAGAGTTCTATAATAGTTTGAAAACTCAGATACTCCAAGAGAGAGGTCACCGCCTCATAGTAGCTGGGGATTTCAATAGAGTTCACAATGAAATGGGAAGATAGGCGGTCTGATGGGCCTAGAAACAAAGCAAATCCAGTAGGACAACAAACACTGACCCCTTTCTATCTAGTACGCGATTGGTAGATGCATGGAGGAATCACCACCCGATTGAAAGAGAATATTCACATTTCTCACACTCACAACTCTCTTGGTCTAGGATAGACTATTTCTTAGTCTCCTCGGACTTGCTACCAAAAATATCAGGAGTTTAGTATTTCAGATCTGGTGATATCGACCACTCCCCTTTGTTGATGGAAGTGAGAGATAACATACCGAAAGGATCGGATTATATATGGAGATTCCCAGGGCATATGGCATCTGATCAGAATTTTATTGATAAGCTAAAGGGATGTGGTGGGAATATTCGACAGATAATGAGACCCATAAGGAGAACCCCGAATTGTTCTGGGAAGCTGCGAAGGCAGTATTGAGGGGTCGTATAATAGCGTATACAGTAGGAAAAAAAAAGATATTCAAAAAAAGTATGATGAGGCGGCCTCAGTGGTACGTGAGGCCTACACGTTGTATATAAATAACCCCACAGACTCTAATAAATTACGTGGGTAACAGCCAAGCATAATTTTGATTACTATCTAGAAGGCAAAGAGAGGTGGTCATTGATCGTAAGAGAGCACATTTCTTTAAGATATGGGAACAAGCTGGAAAAGTGTTGGCAAGATTAGTGAAACCTTATCACAATGTTCATTTAAATCCTCTTAAAAATGCCGCGGGGACCCTGCAAACTCACCCACAAACAATAGTTGAGATATTTAGAGAATACTTTTCTAAGTGTAATGCGGCGGATTCTATAACAGCGAGCGGGCAAATGATCTATTACAAAAGTGCAGCTACCCTATTTATCAGAAGAATCTCTTGCTTATTAAATGCGGATGTAACGGAGGAAGAACTGACAAAGACAATTAAATCCTGTAACAAATGGAAAAGCCCCAGGCCCTGATGGGTATCCAGCTGGAATTTTATAAAGCAATTGGGGGAGATAGTAAAACCATTGACAACACTATATAACAATATGCTAAAGGGAGGTAATATGTTACCCTCAGGGGAAATAGCGTATATAAAGGTACTCCCGAAATCAGGAAAAGATCTGACCCAACCTGACGCCTATCGCCCGATTTCTCTAATCAACCAAGACATAAAACTTACTATCTAAGATCTTAGCGAATAGGCTCGCTCTACACTTACCTGCTTTGATAGGTGATCATCAAGTGGGTTTTGTGAAAGGCCGTTCTGCCGTCACAAACATCAGGAGGGTATTAGCAGCCCCAGGACGGACTGAAGAGGACAGGAATAGACCACCGATCAGCATGCTAGCTATTGACGCCGAAAAGGCTTTCGATAATGTAAACTGGGATTGGCTTGGTGCGGGTACTAGATAAAGTAGGTTGAGGGGACCCTTAGGCACTACCTTAATGTTACATATAACAATCCACGAGCAAGGGTATACTTACCTGGTTTCTATCGGGTGATATACACCTTAAAAAAGGAACGAGACAGGGGCTGCCCTTTGCTCCCCTTTTATTCAACTTAGCCCTAGAACCTCTAGCGCAACTGTTTCTTCAGATCCGAAATTTTTGAAGGTATAAGGGTGGGACAAAAAGAGATAAGATTGACGTGTTTTGCCGATGACCTCCTTCTTTATATAAAATCTCCACAACAACATCTTAATAAGATATTGGACACTCTGCACTACTATGGCTCAGGTAACGGGTTATAAGATAAATGAGCGGAAAAGCCAACTGTTATTTCTGCATACAAATAGCATAACTCGTTCAAGTCAATTTACAGTGGAAGTGGCTACAGGTCATATAACCTAATCTAGGCCATAAAAATAGGAAGAACTTCTTCATCAATCTACGAGTTAAACTATCCCCCTCTAATACAAAAAATAATAAAAGAACTAGAGAGCTGGAAAGATCTGCCCTTGTCCCTGAGTGGTAGGGCACAACTCATTAAAATGGTCAGTTTTGCGAGGACTGTTGTACCCGCTACAAACCATACCATTGTTACTCAAACCATGGGATATTATGAGATTGCAATCTGCATTTACCACCTTTCTTTGGAAGGCGAAGAGACCGCGAATAGCATATAGGAAATTAACTATGCTTAAATGGGAAGGGGGATTACAATTCGCCCAATAGTCAGACACTATAATTTGGCTGCTTTGTTCCGCCATGTGAGGGATTGGAATTGGGGAACTTCTGGTTTTTCGGCCACTCACCTGGAATAGTGAACTGGTGCATCCATGGGAACTATCAGCACTACTTCATACTAGAATTAGAGACATCCCACAACAGAATTAAACATTCTATTTTATTGAGAGACACAATAATTTGCTGGAAAGCGCTGAGAAAAATATACCAGCTCCCGATTTATTTGTCACCGAGGCATGCCATTATGGTCTCTGCCTGCTTTCCCTCAAGGCAGGTCAAATAAAATGTATAACAAGTGGAGACAGGTGGGGTTGCGTAGATTTCAGGATATGTTAGATGATACGGGACAATTAATCTTACCGTGGGAACGACTTCAGACAGAAATATCAGTTGCCAACATCTCATTATTTACCATATTGCCAAGTGCGGGCGTACTGTACGGCACAATCCGAAAAGATGGGAGAACCTGATAGGTTAATATGGTTTAACGCCCTCTTAGGACGTGACAACACAATATTGCCTTGTCAGATTTGTACCGTAAAATACAGAATGTACAAACGACGGGGCTGGTAAAGGGAGTTTTTAAACATTGGGAAAGGGAACTGTCAGAGAACGATCTTGCAAAGAAAATTAAGGAAGGAATGGAATGTGTTAGGAGAGCAACTCTGAACGAGCAGTGGCGGAGTCACAGTTAAGAATCTTACATAAAGCAACTTATGCTTTCGACCTGTCATATAGAGATGCCCCGGCACATTACATTAGGCAATGTCCCAAATGTTCATTACAGAAGGCTGGCCTGTTGCATTGCTCTGTGTGGGATTGCCACTGATATACCCAATCTGGGCACAAACAATCCAATACGTACAAAAAGTTTGGAATGTACTGATATTACCTAAACCAATACAGTGTGTGTTTCAGTTCATCCCCAAAAATCAAGAAGGAGATTCTGTCTCCCATGTCACAGAGTGGGGAAGTACATCTTCTATTGATGTCAGTTAAAAATGCATATTACGACATTGGTTGGAGGGAGTTATCCCTACATGGGAAGAAATACTGGGCACAATGAAGCATTTATGTTATATGGAGAGAATCGAACACGGAAGCGAGTAAAGAAAAAAACTATAGGCAAGTTATTAAAAAATGGAGGAAGTTTATTGAAGATGCAATGTCAGATACGGAAATAAGGGAACTGTTATCTCCTTTCATCCACACCAAATGGTATTTGGAGGCCCAGCTAAGTAATAAATTAGGTAAATTGAGCGTTTAGGAGAACATACATCCGGACGACGATGGAGGTGGCTTGATGAGCGGGCTGATATGGAACAAGTTAAGGGGGTTAGTTGGGCTAGGGTTAAGTGAAGAAATTGACTAATGGTTATGGACCTTGGGTGAAGCAGTGGTCTAGGGGAAAGGGGAATAAAAGGAAAAAAAAGTATCAGGAAATTGTACTTTATATCAGTGCAAGTTTTTGTACATTGGATGCATTGAAATGTACCTGTTGACATGTTCATGATTTTGCTTCCTGATTTCAATAAAAATATTTAAAAAAAAAAAAAAAAAGAAAACAGAGGGTGGTTATTAACGGTAGATACTCAGATTGGGTCACTGTCACTAGTGGGGTACCACAGGGGTCAGTATTGGGCCCTATTCTCTTCAATATATTTATTAATGATCTTGTAGAAGGTTTGCATAGTAAAATATCAATTTTTGCAGATGACACTAAACTGTGTAAAGTAATTAACACAGAAGAGGACAGTATACCGCTACAGCAGGATCTGGATAGACTGGAGGCTTGGTCAGAAAAGTGGCAGATGAGGTTTAACACTGACAAATGTAAGGTTATGCATATGGGAAGGAATAATGCAGAGTCCACCAGTACATACTGAAATGGTAAAGCACTGGGTAACTCTGACATGGAAAAGGACCTAGAAATTTTAGTGAACAGCAAACTAAGCTGCAGAAACCAGTGCCAAGACAGCTGCTGCCCAGGCCAATAAGATAATGGGTTGCATCAAAAGGGGCATAGATGCCGTGATATTGAACATAGTCCTGCCAACTTACAAATCACTAGTCAGACCACACATGGCAGTACTGTGTACAGTTCTGGGCTCCTGTGAACAAGGCAGACATAGCAGAGCTGGAGAGGGTTCACAGGAGGGCAACTAAAGTCATAATTGGAATGGGTGGACTATCAGTACCCAGAAAGATTATCAAAATTAGGGTTATTCCACTTTAGAAAAAAGACGACTGAGAGGAGATCTAATAACTATGTATAAAATATATCAGGGGTCAGTACAGCAGATCTCTCCATCATCTATTATCCCAGGACTGTGAATTGTGACGCAGGGGACATCCTCTGCGTCTGGAGGAAAGAAGGTTTGTACATAAACATAGAAGAGGATTCTTTACGGTAAGAGCAGTGAGACTATGGAACTCTCTGCCTGAGGAGGTGGTGATGGTAAGTTCACTAAAAGAGTTCAAGAAGGGCCTAGGATGTATTTCTGGAGGGTATTACAGGTTATAGTTACTAGAGAGGGGTCGTTGATCCAGGGAGTTATTCTGATTGCCTGATTGGAGTCGGGAAGGAATTTTTCCCCCTAAAGTGAGGAAAATTGGCTTCTACCTCACAGGGGTTTTTTTTTGCCTTCCTCTGGATCAACTTGTAGGAAAACAGGCTGAACTGGATGGACAGATGTCTTTTTTCGGCCTTACAAACTATGTTACTATGTTAATAATAATGATATTACATGTAACATTAATATTTTCTTACTCCTCGTTTTAGCAATTGGGGGTGGAACGGTGGTTAGCACTCACTAGGACGTTTTTAAAAGTTTTTCAAAGGGCAGTTACTCTTAAGTGGAACATTTATTAAAGGGGGTTGGCCACTTTGTTAGCACTTATTAAAACTCTAAGAAAGCAGGGAGACAATAAACTTCCTAATATATCTTCTGCAGCAGATCTGCCTAGTTCCCATGCTATTGGCAGCCACGCCCCCTCAGTCCTACTGTCATAGCTCCCTGGCTGTCCATGCTGCACGTGCACTAGTCCATGGAAGGAGTGTGCTGCTCCTGGGTCCTAAAGGCACCCTGCTTGTATCAGAGAAGTTTCCTTCTGCTGTGACTGCAGTCTGCTGACTATTACAGGGCTGAAGGGGCTTAGCAGAAGAAACTTGTTAGAAGCTGAAATAAAGAACACTTTGCAAGAGAAGAGAGACTGAGGAGAAGCTGTGCATGGACCTCCACTGACTGCAGTGATGTAGCAGAGCCAGAAGGTGCTGTGGACAACAAAGTGTGAGCAATCCTAGTGTCTGTCTGTCTATGACCACTCTGCAATGTGATCTTATCACAGACATGTTATTCCAGCCAGACCAACAGGTCAGGAGCTTTTAACCCCTTCTGAGCTGT
>ONZH01025393.1:0-25658 GCA_900303285.1 Rhinella marina | reverse complement strand
TTATGAGAAATTACTTTGCAAGAGAACGCACAGTACAGTTGCCAGTTTAAGGCCTATATATTGTATTTTTCAAGGTACACAGCCGTGTACTAAGTGATCAGACGGTGTGTATGAACAACAGTTATGAGAAATTACTTTGCAAGAGAACGCACAGTACAGTTGCCAGTTAAGGCCTATATATTGTATTTTTCAAGGTACACAGCCGTGTACTAAGTGATCAGACGGTGTGTATGAACAACAGTTATGAGAAATTACTTTGCAAGAGAACGCACAGTACAGTTGCCAGTTAAGGCCTATATATTGTATTTTTCAAGGTACACAGCCGTGTACTAAGTGATCAGACGGTGTGTATGAACAACAGTTATGAGAAATTACTTTGCAAGAGAACGCACAGTACAGTTGCCAGTTAAGGCCTATATATTGTATTTTTCAAGGTACACAGCCGTGTACTAAGTGATCAGACGGTGTGTATGAACAACAGTTATGAGAAATTACTTTGCAAGAGAACGCACAGTACAGTTGCCAGTTAAGGCCATATATATTGTATTTTCAAGGTACACAGCCGTTGTACTCAGTGATCAGACGGTGTGTATGAACAACAGTTTATGAGAAATTACTTTGCAAGAGAACGCACAGTGCAGTTGCCAGTTAAGGCCTATATATTGTATTTTTCAAGGTACACAGCCGTGTACTCAGTGATCAGACGGTGTGTATGAACAACAGTTATGAGAAATTACTTTGCAAGAGAACGCACAGTGCAGTTGCCAGTTAAGGCCTATATATTGTATTTTTCAAGGTACACAGCCGTGTACCTGAGTGATCAGACGGTGTGTATGAACAACAGTATGAGAAATTACTTTGCAAGAGAACGCACAGTGCAGTTGCCAGTTAAGGCCTATATATTGTATTTTTCAGTACACAGCCGTGTACTCAGTGATCAGACGGTGTGTATGAACAACAGTTATGAGAAATTACTTTGCAAGAGAACGCACAGTGCAGTTGCCAGTTAAGGCCTATATATTGTATTTTTCAAGGTACACCAGCCGTGTACTCAGTGATCAGACGGTGTGTATGAACAACAGTTATGAGAAATTACTTTGCAAGAGAACGCACAGTACAGTTGCCAGTTAAGGCCTATATATTGTATTTTCAAGGTACACAGCCGTGTACTCAGTGATCAGACGGCCTGTGTATGAACAACAGTTATGAGAAATTACTTTGCAAGAGAACGCACAGTACAGTTGCCAGTTAAGGCCTATATATTGTATTTTTCAAGGTACACAGCCGTGTACTCAGTGATCAGACGGGTGGTATGAACAACAGTTATGAGAAATTACTTTGCAAGAGAACGCACAGTGCAGTTGCCAGTTAAGGCCTATATATTGTATTTTTCAAGGTACACAGCCGTGTACTCAGTGATCAGAACGGTGTGTATGAACAACAGTTATGAGAAATTACTTTGCAAGAAACGCACAGTGCAGTTGCCAGTTAAGGCCTATATATGTATTTTCAAGGTACACAGCCGTGTACTCAGTGATCAGACGGTGTGTATGAACAACAGTTATGAGAAATTACTTTGCAAGAGAACGCACAGTGCAGTTGCCAGTTAAGGCCTATATATTGTATTTTTCAAGGTACACAGCCGTGTACTCAGTGATCAGACGGTGTGTATGAACAACATTATGAGAAATTACTTTGCAAGAGAACGCACAGTGCAGTTGCCAGTTAAGCCTAATATATTGTATTTTTTCAAGGTACACAGCCGTGTACTCAGTGATCAGACGGTGTGTATGAACAACAGTTATGAGAAATTACTTTGCAAGAGAACGCACAGTACAGTTGCCAGTTAAGGCCTATATATTGTATTTTTCAAGGTACACAGCCGTGTACTCAGTGATCAGACGGTGTGTATGAACAACCAGTTATGAGAAATTACTTTGCAAGAGAACGCCACAGTGCAGTTGCCAGTTAAGGCCTATATATTGTATTTTTCAAGGTACACAGCCGTGTACTCCAGTGATCAGACGGTGTGTATGAACAACAGTTATGAGAAATTACTTTGCAAGAGAACGCACAGTGCAGTTGCCAGTTAAGGCCTATATATTGTATTTTCAAGGTACACAGCCGTGTACTGAGTGATCAGACGGTGTGTAATGAACAACAGTTATGAGAAATTACTTTGCAAGAGAACGCACAGTGCAGTTGCCAGTTAAGGCCTATATATTGTATTTTTCAAGGTACACAGCCGTGTACTGAGTGATCAGACGGTGTGTATGAACAACAGTTATGAGAAATTACTTTGCAAGAGAACGCACAGTGCAGTTGCCAGTTAAGGGCCTATATATTGTATTGTTCAAGTACACAGCCGTGTACTGAGTGATCAGACGTGTGTATGAACAACAGTTATGAGAAATACTTTGGCAAGAGAACGCAACAGTGCAGTTGCCAGTTAAGGCCTATATATTGTATTTTTCAAGGTACACCAGCCGTGTACTCAGTGATCAGACGGTGTGTATGAACAACAGTTATGAGAAATTACTTTGCAAGAGAACGGCACAGTGACAGTTGCCAGTAAGGCCTTTATATTGTATTTTTCAAGGTTACACAGCCGTGTACTCAGTGATCAGACGGGTGTGTATGAACAACAGTTATGAGAAATTACTTTGCAAGATGAACGCACAGTACAGTTGCCAGTTAAGGCCTATATATGTATTTTTCAAGGTACACAGCCGTGTACTGAGTGATCAGACGGTGTGTATGAACAACAGTTATAGAAATTACTTTGCAGAGAACGCACAGTGCAGTTGCCAGTTAAGGCCTATATATTGTATTTTTCAAGGTACACAGCAGTAGTGTCAAATATAGTTGGTATGTAGCAGAGCACCTAATACACCACTAATGCCTCTCTCTGTCCTACTCCAGCAGCTATCCCTGAATACAGCAGCCGTTTCTCTGTAAAGTCTATATTGTTAGTAAGCTATCACTGAAGTCCACTGTAGTAGCCCTGATAAGGGCTTTTAATCACGCTCCTGCCTATTCCAACAGCTAAAATCTGTCTCTCCCTTCTCCAGCCTCTGTCCCTGACTAAGTTCACGCAGCATATGCGTACGAGCAGGAAGAGCTGAGTTTTTAATATTCGAGGTCACATGGTTTTTCCAGCCAATGCATGTAGACGCCGTTTTCGCGCTGCCAGCGTGCTCAGCGTGCCTGTCATACCCCCCCTGCATGTTGATTGGTGGAAAAAGAGCGCCAGGGAAGGTGGGAGGGGAAACGAATTCTAAGTGCGCCATCGCCGTTATACTCGAACGAAATCGAGTATGCCAAATAGCGTAGTATTCGATCGAATACCAGCTCGATCGAACACTACTCGCTCATCTCTAATAAAGATGTGTCCACCTTTTCACTTAATTAAAATGAAAGAAGCAACTACGCAAATAGTCTTCATTAAAAAACACCCCCTACCATTTTCTATACACAGCTCCTAGACAGAGCTATTTGTTGCCAGGGTTTCAGACTACACAAACCATACGTAGGTTGATCCTGCATTTATATTTTAGGGCTTGTTCACATATCAGTTATTTGATCAGTTATTTCCATCAGTTATTGTCAGCCAAAACCAGGTGCGGGTCAAAAACACAGAACAGGTGCAGATCTTTTCATTATACCTGATCTCTGTGAAGGCTCCACTCCTGGTTTTGGCTCACAATAACTGATGGAAATAACTGATCAAATAACTGATTTGTGAACAAGCCCTAAGAAGAGTGCTATAACACATAACTGCAGGATCAGTCTGCACATGGTTTGTTGTGTTATCTGATACTGTGAAGTCGCATATCACTGCTCTAGAGCTATATGCACAAAAATGAGAGTTTCATTATTTCTTATTTCTAGACACATACTGTAATACATTAAATTCAATGAAATGCTAGGCAGTAAGTGTCCATGCTCCCTCTAGTGGTGGTTCTAGGAAGTAGGATGCTTTATCTGTGTTAAGCCAGGTTCCCAACTTCTTTTCTTACATTGTTCTACTCCATTAGAGGATCAGAAAAATGGGAAAAAACGGAAATGCTGTATAGAGCACATAACTGACGCGGACAGAGCTAAATGACTTACAATGGAGGCCATTCAGTTCCGTTCGCAATCCATTTTTTTTTCCAGGATGAAAAAGTAATGCATGCAAGACCTTTTTATCTGACCTTTTTAATGGAATCTGCAACAGAGGCCCCAAACATAGCTTTAAATGCAGATGTGAACTTGCCCTAAAGGGATGAGGAGATCTTTATCAGAAAAATAAAGCAGTGGCACTAAAAATTTGGAACATAAAAGACATGATGTCCTACAGTGTACATTTATAGTTTACTTTTCTGTGATTTCTTTTATAGGGATGAATAAAAAAATAACAATTCAGTAATTATTTTCAAAGTTTTTTTATGATGTTCATCATCAAGTTCACCTGATTATGGAGATACCAAATATATTACTTTTTCTTCCAAAAAGAATCACTATTAATATTTAATATTTTGCCAAATAAATTCTACTATATTCTAAGAGCCATAACATTTTTTTCAATAAAATGAGCTCTGTATGGCTTGTTTTTTAAAGGACAGACTAGGTTTTTTTGGGGCACATATGTCTTTTTGATCACTTTTTATTCCCATTTTTAGGAGGTGGCATGAACAGAGACCAGCAATTTTGAAATTGCTTATTTTGTTTTTTGTTTGCATCACGGACTACAGAGGTTGAAGCAATGCAAAATTTAACATAAAAAAATTATGGAAATTATATTGAAAAAAATAAAACATTAGAGAAAACTGTACATCATAATTAGGGATAAGCGAATTTCAAGTTTTGAAGTTCACATTCAGGTTCAGGACTCCTGAATAATGGAAACTGGACGGAAAGCCTTCACACTGAGATTGGACCACCAAGTAGGAAGAATATGCCTTAGGGTGGGTTCACACCAACGGACAGAAAACAAAAGTTTCAGTTTTATTTAAGCTACACTTCAATAGAGGACAGATGTCATTGTATTGATATCAGTTTGCTCCAATTCCATCTGAAATCCATTTTTATGTCGGATTTGAAAATGCTGCTTCTAGGCAGATTTGCCTGGGTATATCTGATTTATAGCGATTCGTCAATTAATTCGTAATTAATCAAATTTTTTGTCAAACTTCGGAGAAACTGTTGAATCACATTTTTCAAAACTTCGTTCATCTCTACCAGCAATGAAAAAGTACCTTGTAGTCAGGTGCCAGCTTCTGCTCTGCAACATATATTTTCATAAAACTGATATTCCTGGTGCTGTCAGCCACAAGATCAAGCAGCTGTCATGGCTGCCAAGTGGTTCCAAGGAGTCATCATTGCTGCCAGAAACTTTACAATGGCCTCTGGGTCCGCTATCCATGGAAGCCTATTACGCCCTTTTATAAAGTGTTTATATTGTGGAAAATTAATAAAAATTTTATTATTACAGAATGGTGAATTCAATAAAAACAAACTACAAAAAAAATAAAATTTGAGTTTACCATTCTTTTCCATCCTCTCCCAAAAAGATTAATAGAAAGTTTTACAATGCATTCTATGTATTTAAAGATGGTGTCCTGAACAAATACAACTTGTCCCATAAAAAAAACAAGCCCTCAGGGATATGTCAATGAAAAAACTAAAAAGTTATGGCTCTTGGATTGTGAGGACGAAAAACTACAAAAAACAGGCCAGGTCAAGAAAGATATGATTAACCGAATAACGATGTGTACTTTTTACACGTAAGTCACAGCTGGCAAGGCATTCCAGCATCCCAGCATCCATGTACGGTGCAGTCATCAGGTGAGCACAGAAGCTATTACTGACAGCCAGGTTCCTGCTGTAAATGTCGGCATTGGAGATCACTTCAGTGTCGGTGGTTTAACCCTTTAGATGTAGAGGTCAATGCTTACTGTCGCATCTATGCAGTTTTCAAAGGGAAGGAGCTTTCTCTCTCAACCCATCTATTCCCCGTGATGTAATCATGGGGTGCTGATAGTTGCTTATAAAGGTCCCCAAACCTGCCAGCTGTGGAAGATAATGAGGCCAAGCCACAGGATGAGTCTCATAGGTGAACTGTAAGTGTGAACATGTGTACACAGCATGGATTGTAATATATTGTAGACGTGATCAGATCCCTAAAGGTTAAAGTCTCGTGGTGAGACAAAAATACAAAGTAAAAAAATAAATAAATAAAAAACTTTGCTTAACAAATATAAAGAATAAAAGTTTCCACTAAAAAATACCTCTTTTCCCCCATCAAGCAATTTACTATTGAAAAAAATAAACATACATATTAGGTGCCACGTCTAAAGTAACCAGCTTTACAAAAATATTACAAGATTTATCCTGTCAGGTAAACCACCAAAAAATAAATAAGTAAATGAAAACTATGCCAGAACAGCCATTTTTTGTTAACGTCGCCTCCCAACAATTATGCAATCAAGCAATCCAAAAGTCATATGTAAACCAAAATGGTACCAATAAAAAACAACTCATTACGCAAAAAATGAGCCCTCACACAACACCATTGCCAGAAAAAAAATGGCTGTCAGAAAATGGCAAGTGGGTTATTCCATGTCAAGTGGACCAATCTAAAAATCCGACCCTCTCCAAATTGAATAAAATGTTGCACAGATGTTCCCTAGGGTCCTAAAGGAAATTTTACAAAATTTTTCAACTGGACCTTTGTTGGTTCCAGAGTTTCAGGCAGCTGATGATGGACCAGCTGTAATGTGCTGCTTGCTGCGTAACCCAAAGTGACAAATTTGGCAGGGCACAGTATCATAAGTAGTTAAGCTAGGAGGCTGAAAAGTTTGCAAAGTTTGGTGCCTTAGGAAGGCTTGACTCAATTTTTACATGCCCTCAAAATAGGCAAAAAAATTGACAAATGACCGTTAAGGGCATAGTTTGACTGCCCACTGCTCCTGACATGCATGTCCAATCAGGCTGTAATTTTGCCAGGAGTTATGGCCCATGCGATATATCTTAAGGTCACATACACAAGCTTTCCAACCAACTTGAAGACAAGATATGATTAGACAAAGAAATGGCATTTTAGATTTTTGCCATTTTTGCTACTATTTGTGGTGGAAATATCTCAAATGTGTAATTTTTAATCTTTTTCATTAATCTCATCTAAAAGAGCATGTTTTTTGCAACAAAAGTCACTCTGTTTTATCTGTGACCCAGCCTTATGTTGGCCAGAACTAAGTTCACAAGAATGTGCCTATTTTGCATGCGTGCATGAACTTCACTACAAGGAGACATTTTTGGTGGCCTCCTGTCTGACAGGCTGGTGAACCAGAAACATAAGATTATGTAGTGCCGCTGAGCTTGTTATCCTAATATAACTTTTAGATATATTTCCATACATATAGTATAATTAATTGTGGGTTGCCATTTTAAATTGGCAATTATTGCAATTATTGCCATTGCCAAGGAGCAATTTCCAACAACCAGGGAAGATAACAGCCATGGGTGTCCAACTTTTATTGAAGAAAAACAAGAAAGTAAAAATACAACATGCTTACTAAAATTGCTAAAAATACAGATTTCACAAGACTTTTCTTCCAATCTTTCTCAAATTGCACAAAGTTTTGAATTTCCAGTCAATGTTCACCAAAACATCTTGTGAGAAGACATATTGGCTGCCAGATGTTGTGGGTGCATCAAAGGAAGCAATGACATGCTCTTCTGGGACCAGTAAAATGACCTTGCAGGACCACAGGGATGCAAGAAATCGATCAAACCATCATGCTCCTCAATTGAAACTTCACATATATTGCCAATCCACCAGGAGTTATCATAGGTGCAAGCTTCGTACTGACCAGGTTGAAGACAGGATACTTTGAGGCCAGATTGAGATCCAGGTTCCAGAACACTTGCAATAAATGAGGTTGCATCATTCGAAATTTTGCTAACACAAATATTAGTTCTATCAATGGGTTTGAAATGATGGTGCTCCCTTGTCCCAGCAACAGTACAACAGTATGACCCTTGCTAAACCTTTCTTGTTGAATAGGTCTGTTTGCATCAACATCAACAAAAATTGAAAACCAGGAACATTTTTGCTACAGAAGTCATACAGATCTTTTAGTGTCAAAATTTGGTTATTGACTGGACGCTGTAAACTAGCGCTGACAGCCAAACGTTTTGCAGTTCCTCCAATTCCATCACAAGGTGATTTTCCATGGCTTGTGCCAAAAAAGTTCCATTTAGCGGTAATGCAAAAGTTATTATTATGACTGCATAGATTAATAACATTTTTGAAGTTTTTGTACTGAGCAGGAGATCCATCACTAAAATAGTGAATATGCTTTAAAATGGCTAGTGCGTCCTTCAGATGCCCAATCAGCTTTTTCAAAAATGTATGGACAGCTATTGTGTCATGACGCAAGCAGTCACTGATGATGCAAATGCTGAAGCATCGGAAGTCAGGGTTGAAACAGTAAACAACGAAAGGATGAAGTGTTGCTTCTTGGACAACAAAGGAGTAGTTTTTGGCAAAGTCAATCAGGACAATTGCATGTCCCTCCTACAGATTTAGTTTTAGCTCATTTAGATAAGCACTTTGGTGCTTAGAAATAAAGTTTACCATTTTGATGGATTGTGCAGACACAGACTGAATGAGTTTCTGATGAGCCAACAGTAACACACCATTTTTGCCGAAACTCAGAGAACCCAATTTCAGGCCCATGCTTGTCCTGATAGATGTTGTACAATTCCTTAAAATTGCACAAGATCAACCTTTTCTGCTTTAATAGCTTTTCACCATTTATCCTCACAGACACAAAATCCTTTCTGCCTTGACAAACTCTAGAAAATTCATCATTTTCATAAAAATCCAGTACATTTTGCTTTATGTGCTCAGCTTTTTCCTTGCTTGGGTTTAGGAACAGCAAGGATGCCATATTCCTACTTCAGCTTTCTTGCTTTCTTCACCATTCTAGTCGAGACATTAAATTCTTTGGAAGTTTTCTCAATACTCCAACTACTTGGGACTAGGATCAGAAATGCATTTTTTCACCATTGCTGGAAACATTCAGCTTTTGCTTCAGTTCCTTTAGCAAAATGTCATAGTCGGTGCATTTTTGACATTGGTTAAGGTCAGCAGGAGTGCAATCACTAAGAGCTGCAATTTTTGTAGCAATGCTGCCTTGTGCTTCACTGAATTTGTGCTTTGCATAGCACAATGAATTTCGCCCACTGGCTTTCTCAATCTTTAATGGGGATATGCCAAGTGGTTGAAACTTGTGTTAAGGTTTTCAGCAACACTGATAGGTTCGTCACTAGCTGAATCGGACTGAGAAGGTTCCAGTTCCTATAACTTTGCATTAACATCCTGCTTACAACGTGGGAAAAGTTTTTTGCCTGGCTTAAACTCTTGTTTTGTAATAGTTTTCAGGTAGATAGATGTAGCAGGATCAATTGCATGCAAACCTTTGGCATTACTGTGATTCTGCTTTTCAAATGGAATGCAGCATTTTTTCTGAAGAAAGTCAAATTTGGTCAAAATTAATTCTTCATGGAAGGCGCATATATTTAATTCTGCACAGAAACTATGCAGTCCAGAGCACCTTTTTATTAATGCTTGATCTTTCAAAGAAAAATCCTTGATCAGTGTCATGCTACTTTTGCCAGAATAAAATCCAGATTACTTATGGCACTCAGAACCATCAAACAGTCCAATACTGCAAGGACCTAATTCACTGCTATACTCCATAGTGTAATAAATGAGCATCCATGGCTCTGTAATAAAGAAAGTGAATGTAATTTTGAAAGACTCGTAAGGGTTTACAAATTATTTAAGAAAACAATGCTAAATAGAGAATATCAGTAGAATAGCAGGAGAACATAGAGGGACCTGACAACCACAATGTGGTATATGGGGTACAAAGATAGTGGGGCCATTCTTCATCAATGGAAACCTCAAGGCCACTGGATATGTGAAATTGCTACATGATGATGTGTTTCCCTCTTTATGCACTGAAGCTGGCGCATTCCCTGAGTTTTTCCAGGAAGATGGTGCACCATCACATTATGGGTGTCAGATCTGAGCATTCCTAGATGAACAGTTTCCTGGAAAGTGGATTGGTCATCGTGGGCCAGTTGAATGGCCCCCAAGGTCTCCCGATCTGACCCCCTTAGACTTTTATCTTTGGGGTCATCTGAAGGCAATTGTCTATGCTGTGAAGATACGAGATGTGCAGCACCTGAAACTATGGATACTGGAAGCCTGTGCTAGCATTTCTTCTGTGGTGTTGCTATCAGTGTGTGAAGAGTGGGAGAAGAGGGTTGCATTGACAATCCAACACAATGGGCAGCACTTTGAACACATTTTTTTATAAGTGGTCAGAAACTTGTAAATAACTCATGAAATAATAAAGTTACGCTAAAACCAAGCACACCATTGTTTTTCTTGTGAAATTCTCAATAAGTTTGATGTGTCACATGACCCTCTTCTCATTGAAAAAACTAAAGTTGGATCCAAAATGGCCGACTTCAAAATGGCCACCATGGTCACCACCCATCTTGAAAAGTTTCCCCCCTCCCATATACTAATGTACCTCAAACAGGAAGTTAATATCACCAACCATTCCCACTTTATTTAGGTGTATCCATATAAATGGCCCACCCTGTATAGACATACAAATTGTAATTAATAACTATTTATGAGGTTTCAATATCTGTCTAAAAAGCAGAGGAATCAAAATTTTGAAAATTGCTCATTTTTTCAGATGTTCTGTTTAGAGATGAGCGAATCTATTCGTCGATTCGCAGATTCGTATCAAATCTTGGAAGTTTTCAGCTGCGAAGCGAATCCGAATATTAGGTGATTCGCTCCGTTAAGATTCGAAAATGTTCCTATGGCTTTCTACGCATTCGCTACGTACTTGTCCGATAAATTGTACGCTAATGCTACGTATAAGTTACTCTATACTCTGTTGCGTACGAATTCAAGTAATTAGCGAACTTTTACTGTTAGTTTGTTATTCGTGCGCAAAAGCCCGGGAAGAAAGCGGTCACCTGACCTAGTGGGCAGGGCTTGCTCTGATTGGCTTAGGCTTAGTAAGCCAGTGACACATCACTTCTGCTGCGACTGCTGAGACAAGCAGAAGCACTGTGTGTGAAGTTCTGAGACACTGAGACCTGTGTTGTTGAAATTGGGGTGTAATTGTTCAGGGAATCCATATTACACATCAGGGATACTGCAGGGCCAGTGCAGGGCTAGTAATTAATCAGGCAGGGAGAGAGAGACAGGGAGAGAGATAGGGAAAGAGACAGAGAGAGAGACAGGGACAAAGACAAAGACCAGTTGCAGGGCCACAGAGTGAAGTGAAAAATGTCTGGGATGGATAAGCAAAAGGGGTCCAGTTCCAGCCAGAACTTGAGCTCAAAAACAAAAGGAGAAGGTGGCACAGGGCAGAAGTAGCCAGAGCTTTTACTTGTAGAATTCGTAATACTTGGCCGGTGTTCCACCAGGCTAACCCACCAAGATGCAAAATTGTAGTGGAGGAGAAAGTGGATGAGGTAGTGGAGTGGATGGCACGCTCATCTCAGTCTCAGCCGGATGATCTGCTGTCATCTGCTGATACAGTGTTCATATGTAGCCAGGGGTCAGACTCAGAGCGTTCTTCCTGCTCCACCATTCCTCTCCAGCAAAGCCCGTCATTTTCGTACGCAATTTGTACGCTCATGCGTATGTGTTCAAAGAAGTTGCGTACCTTTTAAAACTGAACGTTCATTATTAGTGCACGAATGTTTGCTAAACGCCACATAATCTCTTAATATTATAAAAATGAGTTTCTGTCTGTCTGTCCATCTGTCTGTCTGTTCTCTATGCGCAACCAAACTACTGGACCGATTTTCACCAAATTCGGCACACAGGTACATCAGGTGCCCGGGAAGGTTTTAGACCAGGTCTCATCTCTCTAGGACATAACGTTCCCAAGATATTCCCAAAATATGACCTGCATTAGCCAATATTAGCCTGACAGCATTGGTTTTAAACCCCAACTGCCATTCTCTGCACAGACACACACAGGGAGGGCAGGTTTCCATAACAACACAGCCAGGTAATTAGCAGCCAGCTGAGGATTTCAGGTAACAATCCAGTCATTTCTATTCAATGCTTTAAAGGGGCAGAGTGCTGTGGATGATACTGTTAAAGGGGTATTCCGGTTACCATAAATATAACTTATGTTTTAGACTAATTTTAGACTATGACCGTTCAGTAGTAAATCTTCCACTGCTACCCATTACGTGTCCTCATAAATTACCATGGCACCGACCTGTGATTCACACCACTCTCAAAAGAAGGACTTACAACACCTGCTCCAGGTTTCACTAAGCCACACCCCGACTCTGTCAGGCCACTCCCCCTCCCCCCTCCGCAGCCAATGGGGATTGAAAAAATGAAGGTAAAAATAAACTTCTGTCAGCTGCAGGGGTGGGAGGGTGAGTTTCTTTCTGCAACAACACACAGAAGCATTGGATGAAATAGACTAATATTAGACTACTACCGTTCAGTAGTAATAAAAGATGTTTTCTTCCACTAAAAGGACTTAAAAGCAACCCACCACCGCCCCCGCCCAAGGTCCCGCTAAATTACGCCCCCGGTCAGGCCACGCCCTCTCCCACTCCGCAGCCAATGGGGATTGAAAAATTGAAGTTAAAAATCAACTTCTAAGGAAAAAAGAGGGGTTTTCAGTCAGCACATCCCAATGCGCAGGTGCACGTTGCTATGGCTGATTGCAATGAAAAGGAAAATACATACAATGCAACAGCACACTGCTGACCAGATAAAGCACAAAATGCCATAGAAATATGAAGTATTCTGAAGCTAATGCTATGCTTGTTTGGTAAATTAGAGATTCTTGGCAAATATATTTTGTACAAAATTATCTGGGCCCGTTCACCAAATCGTCCAGGTGATCTCTGTAGAACGGGAACCTAACACTATTTCCTACCTGTTATGTGCCAACCTTGGCTTCCGTATAATCAGGGGGTGTTTGGTTCCACAAGCATGCTGGGTCCCTTCTGCCTTTTGCCATTTGTAGTGCTTCAAAGGCCTCCACTAATACAGGGATGCAGGTACCAAGCATGCATACCGAGTCCACTCGGCTTTATAGTTACACTAGTTAAAATCAGCCCATGGAGCAGGCAGGGCTAGTCAGGAGTGCATGACCAAATGGAGTAGCCACACCTCCAGTACAAACTTACAAAGAAAAAAGAGGGGTTTTCAGTCAGCACATCAAAATGCATAGGTGCACGTTGCTATGGCTGATTGCAATGAAAAGGAAAATACATACAATGCAACAGCACACTGCTGACCAGATAAAGCACAAAATGCCATAGAAATATGAAGTATTCTGAAGCTAATGCTATGCTTGTTTGGTAAATTAGAGATTCTTGGCAAATATATTTTGTACAAAATTATCTGGGCCCGTTCACCAAATCGTCCAGGTGATCTCTGTAGAACGGGAACCTAACACTATTTCCTACCTGTTATGTGCCAACCTTGGCTTCCGTATAATCAGGGGGTGTTTGGTTCCACATGCATGCTGGGTCCCTTCTGCCTTTTGCCATTTGTAGTGCTTCAAAGGCCTCCACTAATACAGGGATGCAGGTACCAAGCATGCATGCCGAGTCCACTCGGCTTTATAGTTATACTAGTTAAAATCAGCCCATGGAGCAGGCGGGGCTAGTCATAATTTTGTACAAAATATATTTGCCAAGAATCTCTTATTTACCAAACAAGCATAGCATTAGCTCCAGAATACTTCATATCTCTATGGCATTTTGTGCTCTATCTGGTCAGCAGTGTGCTGTTGCATGCTATGTATTTTCCTTTTCATAAAAATCAACTTCTGTCAGCCACAGGAATGGGTGGGAAGGAGTCTTTCTCTCTGCAATGACACACGCACAAACATTAAATGAAATAGATTAAATATACCCGTGCGAAGCAGTGTTTTCTTCCACTGCTACCCACTGTGTTTCCTCAAATTACCATGGCATTGACCTATAATTCAGGCTACCCTGAAAAGAAGGACCTAAAAGCACCCCCCTCCCCCAAGGTCCCGGTAAACCACGCCCCCGACCCGGTCAGGTCATACCCCCTCCCACTCCGCAGCCAATGGGGATTGAAAAAATGAAGGTAAAAATCAACTTCTGTCAGCTGCATTGACTTTCTCTCTGCAACGACACACAGAAACATTAAATGAAATAGATGAAATATACCCAGGCAAAGCTGGGTCTTTATGCTAGTAACGTATATTTTGTACGCAGATTCAACGAATATATTCGTTGAATATACGGATCTTATGAAAAGTTCTACGAATGTTTGACAAATAAAATTTTGAATCAATCGCTTATCTCTAGTTCTGCTTTTTTATTTAACACCTTGACGACCTAGGACGAGAATGCTTGTCCTAATATGGCGTTACTTAACGCCCTAGGACGAACATTCTCGTCCTAGGGTTAAGGTGCTGCTGCTGCCCGCTGCCGCAATCTGCAGCAGGGGCCTGGCTGATACTAACAGCCGGGCCTCTGCTGTATCCACCAGCACCGGTGATTACACCGATGCCGGCGGATTAACCCCTTGTATGCCGCGGTCGCGCTGACAAGGCAATTGCGGCAGTTTTTAAAGCCATCGGGTCCCCGTGAGGCTTGGGGGGGGGGGGCCGATGGCTGAGATGGAAGCCCCGATGCCTTGCCCAGAGGCATCGGGACTCCCATCTACGGAAGCCCAGGAGACCCAGCCACAGCGCTGGGTCTCCTAGGCAATGGTCAGCGTCTCACAGTGTGAGGCGCTGACAGTTGAATGCAGCACAATACAGATGTATTGTGCTGCATTCAATCAGGGATCAGACCCTTACTGGGACCCTTAAGTCCCTTACTGGGACATAAGTGAAATGTTAAAAAAAAAGTTAAATAAAAGTGTTTTAACAAAAAAAATAAATAATAAAGTTTCAATTAAAAAAAAAAATGAGCCCCTACCTGAGACAATCGCCCAAAAAGTAAAAAAACTACAGCTCTCTGACTATGGAGACACTGAAACATGATTTTTTTTTTTGTTTCAAAAAGGATATTATTGTGTAAAACTTAAATAAATAAAAATAAGTATACATGTTAGGTATCGCCACGTCCGTAAAAACCTGCTCTACAAAAATATAGCATGATCTCTCTCCTCAGGTGAACACTGTAAAAAATAAAAAATAAAAACGGTCTAAAAAAAGCCATTTTTTGTCACATTTCATCACAAAAAATGTAATACCAAGCGATCAAAAAAGTGTATGCCCCCAAAAATAGTAACAATCTAATCGTCATCTCATCCCGCAAAAAATGAGCCCCTACCTGAGACAATCACCCAAAAAATAAAAAAAAATACAGCTCTCTGGCTATGGAGACACTAAAAGGTGATTTTTTTTTTGTGCTTCAAAAATATTGTGTAAAACTTAAATAAATAAAAAAAGTATACATATTAGATATTGCCGCGTCCGTAACAACCTGCTCTATAAAAATATCACACAATCTAACCTGTCAGATGAATGTTTTAAATAACAAAAAGCAAAAACAATGCCAAAACTGCTAGTTTTTGTTACCTTGCCTCACAAAAAGTGTAATATAGAGCTACCAAAAATCATATGTACCCTAAAATAGCACAAACAAAACTGCCAACTTATCCCATAGTTTCCAAAATGGTGCATCAAATGTGACATGGCAACTTAAACTTTTTCCAGTGAAATCTGCCCTGGCGTTCCTTTCCTTCTGCACCCTGCCGTGTGCCTGTACAGCAGTTTACGATAACAAATGGGGCATTTCTGTAAACTACAGAATCAGGGTAATAATTACTGAGTTTTGTTTGGCAGTTAACCCCTGCTTTATTCTCAGAATAAAATGATTCATATGGAAAATCTGTCAAAAAAGTGAAATTCGGAAATTTTGGCTACATTTTCCTTTAATTCTTGTGGAACACCTAAAGGGTTAATAACGTTTGTAAAATCAGTTTTGAATACCTTGAGGGGTGTAGTTTCTAAAATGGGGTCATTTTTGGGTGGTTTCTATGATGGAAGCCTCACAAAGTGACTTCAAACCTGAACTGGTCCTTAAAAAGTGGGTTTTGGAAATTTTGTGAAAAATTTCAAGATTTGCTTCTAAATTTCTAAGCGTTCTAACGTCCCAAAAAAATAAAATGTAATTTTCAAAGTGATCCAAACCTGAAGTAGACACATGGGGAATGTAAAGTCATAACTATTTTTGGAGGCATTACTATGTACTTTAAAAGTAAAGAAATTGACATTTTGAAATTTGCTAATTTTTCTAAATTTTTGGTAAATTTGGTATTTTTTTTATAAATAAGAATGAAATATTTTGACTCAAATTTACCACTGTCATGAAGTACAATATGTGGCGAGAAAACAATGTCAGAATGGCCTGGATAAGTAAAAGCGTTCTTAAGTTATCACCACATAAAGTGAGACATGTCAGATTTGCTAAAAATGGCCTGGTCCTTAAGGTGAAAAATGGCTGGGTCCTTAAGGGGTTAAATAAATAAAGGTAAACATATCGGCCCAAATTTACCACTAACATGAAGAACCAGAGTCTCAGCATTGCTTGGTTAAGTAAAACGTTTCCAAAGTTATTACCACATACAGTAAAGTGAAACATGTCAGATTTGCAAAATTAGACTGAAAGGTGAAACTTGGCTGTCCTGAAGGTGTTAAATGTTGCACATTCTGGTTGCTTATTACATACTTTATATGTTAATCTCTCAGTCCATATATACTTTTTATGTGTGCACTCTATGTGTTGGTTTGTGCCTTCTTGTACAGAGCTGCAGTGTGTCGGTGTCACTGTGTCTCTCACTGCACAGTAATACACGGCTGTGTCCTCCCCCTTCATATTCTTTATATGAAGCTGGGTGGTGGAGGATTTTCTGTCCATGGTCATTGAGTATCTGGAGTGAAGGTTGTTAGGTGTGTCTACACCATAAGCGTAGATCTCCAGTCCAAATCCAGGGATTTGCTTGTACCAGACCAGGAAATCATAATTTGATATTTGGTGAGTACATTTCAGGATGATATCTTGCTCTTCTGTAATGTGAAGATCTCGATCCTGTGACACCTGAGAATCTGACTGCACATCTGGAAGAAACATAAAATGGGAAGCATTCCTGTTAATGAAAATTATTTTAGCTGACATGATATGAATTCTGTTTATGTCCTGTTAATAATATAAAATAATATAAATACCTACAGACCATATTAGCACACAATATCTGACAGTTGGATTGTACTATGATATAATAAGTATAAATTGCCCTCACCTATAATTAAGGTGACTAGTAAAAGTCCTGGAAGGATAGTCCTGCTAGTAGTCCACATCATGGTGTACTGTGTGCCCTGCACCTTGTATCATCAGGTGTCTGAGGAGATGTGACATACACCACACACCATACCTCAGTCTTTCCTGTCAAGTCACATGACACCTAAAGATGTAGCTGAGCTAAAATTGACACTGATCAGACATGTCACTGTGTTATCTTTGTTATCTGATCACAAAAGCCATTGAAATCCATTGAAAAGTCAGTTAACATTGTCTTGTCATTCCTTACTTAACACGTTAACCATCAAGTTTAGCTCGGCTGCATCTGTACCATTACTCTTCTCATCATTCTGACATCTGCATGGAGTTTGTATGTTCTCCCCTCTGGGTACTCTGGTTTATTCAAAAACTCCAAAGACAAACTGATAGGGAACTTAGATTGTGAGCCCCTTTGGGGACAGCGTGATGCTAGTATCTGTAAAGTGCTGTGGAATATGTCAGAACTATATAAGTGTGTATCATAAATAATAATAATAATAATTGGTGTATAAATATGAAACATCCAGTTAATCATCAAATACATCATTTACTACTATAATGAAATCAGTTGAATTTTCAGTTTTGATTTTTATTTTATTCAGAAACTATATGTTAAGAGAACACAGGAACAGCATCACTGACTGTTTTAGTAAATATGTTCTGTAGTTCCTCAGTTATCCCTCTTGTAAACGTATGAATAAATTGATAAATTGTTACTGATCATTCCCTACAGACTTTGACCCTGCCGGTACTGACTGGACTGTGGGAGGCCACGTAGGAGGACATTCCCTGTTGTTGACAAAGGAAATGTTGGCAACTTCAATTTTCTTTATTCTTGACAACTTTCTAATTTTTTACAGACAAACTGGAAAACCATAATGATAATAGGTAATACATGGCTTTAGGGCAATAAACTGATATGAACACATAACCAGCACTGTTAGCTGTAAAATGATAATTAAAATCACAATGATCTCTGCTCAACTGACCACCATATACACAACTATTTTTTATGGACACTGGTGCCCTACATTTTTACAGACTGCCCGGGAATTTCGGGACATTTGGCAACTCTGACACCTAGTTGTGTATTTATTAAGAAAAGATGAAACTAATTTGTTATTATTTACCAGTAGGTGGGTTTTGGTCCATTATATGGTATATAAAATGGAGCATAAAATTTTGTCCATCATATTGCAGCTGCTTGGTTCTCAGCGAGGTGGCATTTAATGGAGCAATATTTCCTCTAAAGTCACTGAATTTAGCCCTCCTGGAGAAGAACTTGTCCAATATTCAGAATAATGTGCCCTATGCCGTGATTCTTTTTATTGCACTCTGCTGCATTAATGACCCCACTGATATACAGTGTATACAATGTATATGGCATCTGTTGTAGGTCCCAAATATGCTCTCACCCTTAAAGGGTATGGACACCTTCCACGGCACAATTTTTTAAGATTGCAATTTACTCATTTTGGCCAAAAAATAATTTTTGGAATTTGTCTTTATTAAAAATATTAAGCCGTTCTGTCACAAAGGGTTAACAGTTTGTCTGTGTGAATCCTATATTTTACTTTCACTTGGTCATCTAATAAACCTTATCTCTAAATTACTAAAAGGTCATAAAACTTATTTAAAGGGAACCTGACATCAACTTTATGCTGCCCATACTAAAGTCAGTATAAAGTACAGGCAGGTGAGTTGAATTCAGAGGTCTGTCATTTAAAAGTTAAAAGTAAGTGGTTGCCGAGAACCAACATCACAATCATTGCAGACTGGGCCTGGAAAAGAGTCCTGGTTATTCATGAAATCCTGCTCTCCCTGCCAACCTGCTGATGACTGACAGTCTTCTACCTAGTTTTCTCCCTTTCTCTCTAGGAGAGAACTGCCAACCATCAGCAGATGGGCGGGAGAGCAGGAGATTAGGAATAACCATGACTCTTGTCAAGTAGATTTGACTCTTTTCAAGCCCTGGGCTGTAAATATTATAAAGCTGGTTCTTAGCAACCACTTACTATTAGCTCATGAGTTACACACTGCTGAAATCAGCATTTCTGTCACTACTTTAAAAGAAAAAGAATACATTAACATAAGAATTGAGCTATAATGAGTGTTTAGGAGGTCAGAGATCAGAGATAAGGAGTCCCCCAGCTCCCTACCTGATGGAAGAGAGAGAAAATTCAGAGCCTGCTACTAGAGAAACTCAAGGCTGCACAGAAATAAGGGTTCAAAACTTTTAATAAAGACCAATTGCAAAAAAATTTATTTTTAGCAGTTTGGAATGTGCTGGAAATGTATGATGGAAAGGCAGGGTTGGTAAAATATGGCATATAGTAGAAACATGGTTTAGCTTCAAATTTCTTTTTATTTTGGCTTCTGTCCACTCTTGGGGATGGGTTTTAGGGGGATTTACACTATGACAGATTTGGTAATGGAAAATAAAAAAGTCCAGTGACAGGGAATCCCTCCATAAATTTCTAAAGCTTTATTGACTAATATTAAAAACCATATTACAGGAAACGACTGTAATGAATTGTTATATTGTATGTAAAATTGCCATGTAGGGGATTGAAATGAGTACTTCTTCATCAGGTAAGACAGCACCCTCTAGTGTTTTAAGTGTTCATTCACATTTTTCTAAAAGAAAAACTGTTAAAAAACTTTTTGACATAAAGGAGTTGTCCCATAAGACAATGTAATTTCTACCGCTGATCAGGAGAATGGGGGCCCTGATCCCCAACTGAATGGAGTGAAAGATACACTTGCATATCTGCTGCTCCATTCAACTCTATGGTGCTTCTAGAGATAGCTTGGCCATGTGCTTGGCTATCTCCGGCAAGCTGAACTAGCTGAGCGGTAGTGTGCATGCCTGACCTCTGCTCTGCATCATCCTAGCTATTAGGGATGAGCGATGTTTCATCCGAAGTCCATTCGCATAAAACTTCGTTTGAATACTGTATGGAGCGAGCGCTCTGTACAGTATTAGAATGTATTGGCTCAGTTGAGCCGAAGTTATTACTTCGCAAAGTCTCGCAAGACTTTGCATAATAACTTCAGAAATTGATTCATACTGTAAAAAAAACATTTTCTGAACTCAGGTTCGGTTCCAAGTTGGAACCGAACTCGAGTTCGGGAAATGCTTTTTTACAATAGAAATCAATTTATGAAGTTATTATGCAAAGTCTAACTTCAGCTCATCAGAGCCAATACATTCTAATACCGTACGGAGCTAGTACCCTACTAGCTATAAAAGGGCTTGTATTTTTTTTTATGGAGTTGTAGTTTTTATTTCTGCAATTTTAGGATAGATAGATAGATAGATTTCAGTGGTTTTCTGATAGAAGAGTACACTACTTTGGTCAGGGAAGCAGACCAAACATGCCCGCTGAAATCTATGGGTTAGTGAAAACCACTGACAAATAGTGTCCATATTCTATCAGTGGTTTTCACTGACTATTTGTAGGAGAAAGGTAGCAGGAAATCCTTTTTCAGACTAGCCGTGTATGTGGAATACAGATGACACATGGAGGCCAAAAAATGGACGAATAGACCGAACATGGACCCTTCACAGGACATCTTCACAGATGAAACACTGACCATCTTGTCATGGACATCATCACTGACAGAGACAAGTGAAAGAGGTTCTAGAGAGTCATACATTTTGTATTTCACCTTTGAAATAGTCATATGGGAATTGTTTTTTTTTTTCTTTTGCAGGGATAACAATGGAAAAAGTCGCTGTGTTGTGGAATACCACTCTCAGAAGAGGCAGTCTTCAGGAAGAATAATATTTATTGCGGCTAGCTGGGAGCGTTAACACTTTCAATCACAGAGAGGTAGACTATACATGACCATCCTAAACCAGACATCATTGGGCAGGTTAATGACTATGTACACCTTTGGAGGCAATTTTTTATGATTGCATTTTACTGATTTTGGGCTAAAAATCATTTTCTCAGTTGTTTTTTTACAAAAAATATTGCGCCTTTCTGCCACAAAGAGTTTATTGTTTTTCTAGTTGTGTGAATCATGACAGAACAGAATACAGGAATTGCAAATGCTAATGGACATGTAGCCTAACAAAGAGACAACACTATGCAGAGATGTAAGAAAAGATGCTTCAGTTATTTCATGGGAAATACGAGAATTCACAAAAAAATACACAGTAAAATCATTTTAAATATATTTTTTTTTGTGGGGGGGGCGCTATTCTACCACCGATGACAGAAGCTTCTGATGAGTGTAAGCAGCAATCTCTACTATAAGTTTGACAAGCAGGAAAAGACTTAAAGGGGTTTTCTGAGATTTTGATACTGATGACCTATCCTTAGCAGTGTTTATATTAAATGTGACTATAACCACCCTCCTCCTTAAGAATGCACCCAGGGCCTGCTGCGGTACATGGGTACATTAGTAAGGATAAGAGGAGTTATAGTCACATGTAATATAAAAACGTATGCCAATTAGAGTTCCTGGACAGTCTTTATATCAAATTTGACTATAATCCCCCTCATACCGTACTTACGAATGCACTCCATGTACTGCAGCAGACCCTGGGTGCATTCTTAAAGGGATTCTGTCACGACCATTTTCCATATTAAGTTATTTATACCACTGGATTTATCTCATCATAAGGATCTCCAAATGATTATTGTTATAGGGCCCAGATGAAGATTTGTGGTGTAAAAATCGTTTTTTATCAACTGTCAATCACTTACATTAAGGAGCCCAAGGGGAGTTGACCATCGTTGCTGGAGCCTGGGCTCGGCGATTCCGTTGGAGCCCCGGACCGCCCACCTAATTAATATTCACTTCACTGAGTGAGTCAGTGAAGCTCCGGCGTGGCTGAAATCCCGCGCAGGCGCAGTACATCAGGTGAGGCCGCTCCCCGCAGACCGCACGGGCGCAGGCCTCTTGATGTACTGCGCCTGCGCGGGATTTCAGCCGCGGCGGAGCTTCACTGACTCACTCAGTGAAGTGAATATTAATTAGGTGGGCGGTCCGGGGCTCCAACGGAATCGCCGAGCCCGGGCTCCAGCAACGATGGTCAACTCCCCTTGGGCTCCTTAATGTAAGTGATTGACAGTTGATAAAAAACGATTTTTACACCACAAATCTTCATCTGGGCCCTATAACAATAACCATTTGGAGATCCTTATGATGAGATAAATCCAGTGGTATAAATAACTTAATATGGAAAATGGTGGTGACAGAATCCCTTTAAGGATGAGGGGAGTTATAGTCACATTAAATATTAAACACTTAGGCCAATTAGAGTTCCTGGGCAGTCTATATAGGGATTATAGTCATATTATCACAGTGACAGTATGACTATAACCCCCCTCATCCTTAAGAATGCACCCCATGTACTGCAGCAGGCTCTGGTTGCATCCAGTTGGCCTCTGACCCTGCCCTGAGGTCCTCTTCTCTGACTGGGACCCTGTGACTGAGCTGATTGGTGTAGGCGGAACAGCAGTTCCCCACGCTCACTAATTAGCTCAACATCTAATGCTGCAGTGAAGAGGAGAGGAAGGAGAATTGCTGCCCTCTCTCCCTGTTTGCTAAAAACAACAAGTTCCCATGCGCCCGGCAGTCAGCGTTACAGCGGCCGGGCTCCTGCTGCTCCAAAGCTGTCCCTACCACCCAACTTGACAACAATGAACTCAAGGGTGGAGGAAACTGTAAATAAAACATAAAAATAGATAAATATTAGTCTCTCAGGCACCACCGATTGCTGGGCTCCACCCTAGGCACGTGTCCTCCTGTGCCCAGTGAGAAATACAGCCCTGATAATAGCTAAACTCCTGCCGCTGATCTCGTGGTTGTGCTGGGCACTAACCATAAGGTCATTGTGATGGATACATCCATTAGAGTACAGTAGGCAGGACCTGTAAAGGATTTATCCAACACAGGTCAGTAAGGGGTTAAATAATTGTTATGCATTCAAAATGCTTGTTTTGGTGTCTTATTATTACATAATATCACTGCTTAGTTTAAACAGTATATCAGGTCTGGGGTGGTTTCTCTACTGTGTAAGGTTTCTTGCTTCTTGTACAGAGCTGCAGTGTGTCGGTGTCACTGTGTCTTCTACTGTACAGTAATACATGGCTGTGTCCTCCCCCTTCACATTCTTTATATGAAGCTGAGTAGTGAGAGTGTTTCTCCCCATGGTCATTGAGTATGTCGGTTTCAAGCTATTGCCTTAAGTATAACCATAAGCACAGATATCCAGTCCGAGTCCAGGGATTTGCTTGTACCAGATCAGAATCTGGTAATTTGATATTGTGTGAGTACATTTCAGGGTGATATCTTGCTCTTCTGTAATAGAAAGAAATGGATCCTGTGACACCCGAGAATCTGCTTGAACATCTGGAAGACAGAATAATATTTAATATTTGTGTTTTTTATTATATCATCTGCTCATTCTTTATATGTTTCAGGTAAAATACATGATTTTGTAAATAACAGTAAATATTTTGTCAAAACGATGACATAGTAATAAAATATCCCTCACCTGTAATAATGGTGACTAGTAGAGTTGAGTGAATCCTAAAAGATTCGAGGGTTCGGAATTTGGCCCGAATCCCACCGCGGGATTCGTGGGTTCGGGCCGAATCACGAATCCCATTAAAGTTTATGGGAGACCCGAATATTTTTGCAGGGGCCAAAGGTTCTGCACAGTCAAGTTTGCCCCAACATGTGAAAACCTCAGAAAATGATGGAAACACCTTGGAAATGGATAGGAAACACCAGGGGCAGTATGTAGGGATGCCTCTGAGGCTCCCTAATTGCACCATTTTTTCAAAATCTGGCCAATAGTCTGGTGATGACCCCAAGGCAATTTTCAGGAACACGGTAATGGTGACCCACTTAAAAATGCTGCCTGACAACCTGGCGGTGAACCCCTGATTGTCTGTCTTTCAATAAGATTGCAGTGTAAAGCATGGTGGTGAGCCTCAGTAATAAGATTGCAGTGTAAAACATGGTGGTGAGCCTCAGTATGACTTTTTAGATGGAGATTGCATGTGGTCACGTACTCCCTGGAACCCCATAGTCACCTCTTCTCTGATGTGCTACCCCAGAACATTCTCTGCCCCAATTCACAAGACCTTTTGCAGTCTCAGTGTGCTGACAGTGGGGATTTACCAGTGTTGTCTGAGGAGGTGGTGGACAATGGCGAGACACAGGTGTCGGGGGGGGGGGAGGTGAGCCACTTAAAAATGCTGCCTGACAACCTGGCGGTGAACCCCTGATTGTCTGTCTTTCAATAAGATTGCAGTGTAAAGCATGGTGGTGAGCCTCAGTAATAAGATTGCAGTGTAAAGCATGGCGGTGAGCCTCAGTATGACTTTTTAGATGGAGATTGCATGTGGTCACATACTCCCTGGAACCCCACAGTCACCCCTTCTCTGATGTGCTACCCCAGAACATTCTCTGCCCCAATTCGCAAGACCTTTTGCAGTCTCAGTGTGCTGACAGTGGGGATTTACCAGTGTTTTCTGAGGAGGTGGTGGACAATGGCAAGACACAGGTGTCGGGGGGGGGGGGAGGTGAGCCACTTAAAAATGCTGCCTGACAACCTGGCGGTGAACCCCTGATTGTCTGTCTTTCAATAAGATTGCAGTGTAAAGCATGGTGGTAAGCCTCAGTAATAAGATTGCAGTGTAAAGCATGGCGGTGAGCCTCAGTATGACTTTTTAGATGGAGATTGCATGTGGTCACGTACTCCCTGGTACCCCACAGTCACCCCTTCTCTGATGTGCTACCCCAGAACATTCTCTGCCCCAATTCGCAAGACCTTTTGAAGTCTCAGTGTGCTGACAGTGGGGATTTACCAGTGTTGTCTGAGGAGGTGGTGGACAATGGTGAGACACAGGTGTCGGGGGGGAGGTAGTTGAAAGTGAAGCAAGTTACAGTGGGGACTCCTTGGGGGGACTTTCTCATGATGGGACAGATTCAACTTGGGTGGATCAGGCACAGGAACAGACCTTTTTTTTTTTTTGTGTTTATTTAACTTTTATTTAGCACAAATAACCACAGAGATATTTATTTGTTCTCTTTGCTGCGCAGTCTGGTGTTGGGGTTCGTCACTCTGATGGCGAGCTGTGCCGCTCTCTCCACAATGGTCTTTCGCTTCTTTGAGGAGACGTTGTGGGCGATTTCTGCACAGAAGGACTTGCTGCTCATCAACAGAACCTCGAGCTCCTTGACATTGTGGACCAGGAATTTGCGGAACCCTGTGGGCAGCATGTGTTTGGTCTTCT
>ONZH01025392.1:0-25487 GCA_900303285.1 Rhinella marina | reverse complement strand
ATTTCCAGGAACGCTCTCATAAAAAGCACGCACGTGAAAAGATAAATATAGCTAGTCAACAACGAGGTTGGGGCCGCAGTATAATGCTTCCGGATAGCGGTTTGCAGCTCAGATTCAATTTAATTCATTCACTGATCTGACGTCCAAGAAATCTCATTTATTGCTTGTCATAGATTTTATACTTCAGTATGCTTTCTCTATAATGGCTTCTATTTCTTAAGACTACAAAGCAAATGTGCGAAGTGGCATAAAAACTAATGGTGGTATTAAATACGGTATCACATCGTGAGGCTCACGCTGCATAAAGAGAAACAGATACTTCAGAAGCCTTGTAAATTCATGAGCAACATCCGACATAATAATTCTCCGGTGTTCTGTGCCCCTTCTGGCGCAGACAGCGCTGCATAAATGTCAGATGACAAAAAGCAAGCGCTCATCAATCATTGTAAAACAGCAAGAAGTGCAGTGTGGTGGGCAAATAACCTGCAAATTATAAGAAAACCGTGTTTACATCGTTGACCTGCGGCCTCTATTTTACTTGGCGAGATTCCGGTGTCATTTTTTATATGCTCCCAACTTGTCTTTCAATAACAGTATGAAGGTTTATTAAAACCGCGACTGATAGATTGGCAGTATAGATTGTGCACAGAACCGCCAAACAAAGCAGGTTACAGGGCATCCGAGATACGACGTACCTGCAGGAATTCGGAGGAATCAAAGAGAAGGTAAGCATTGATGATCTTGAAGCAGATGCGGAGGTTTTTCTGAACTCAATTCTGCAAGAAATGAAAAATACAATAATAATATAATATAGAGCCAACATGCAAAAATGTATAAAACTAGTAGATTCCGATCAGCAAACAGATAAAACACACACATTTTTTGGAAGCAACTATATTAGGGCTCATGCACCCCCCCGTAATTGCGTCCATATCCAATCTGCATTGTTTCTGCCGATCGCACATGGCCCCGTTTTTTATGGATCCGGAAAAAAAAATAAAAATCACACGGTGGTTGTCTTTATGTCCGTTCCGCAAATTATAGAACATGTCGTATTCTTGTCCGTATTGCAATCAAGAATAGTAATTTCTATAGATGGGAGTGAGAAAAACGCAGATTGTACACGAAAGGCATCCGTAGCTTGCGGATCCGTGTGTGTGCAGACCACAATATGGACAAAGCCTTAGGCTACATGCACAGTACAGTGAAAAACGGACATATGATGGACGTATTTTTTTAACAGTCATCACACGTCCGTTTTAAAACCTATGGTAGTCTATGGGGTTATTCACACCGCAGTTTTTATGGTCAGTTAAAAACGGACGTAAAAAAAAAATAGAACATGTTCTATGCTGCCGTTTTTCACTGACCAGCTCCCCCAATACAACTGAATGGATCCGCTTTTAACGTCTGTTTCTCAGAAAGGCATCAGTGAAAAACACGTCCGTTAAAAATGGACAGTTTATCCATTTCTGACACGTTTAATGTGTACATTGTGTATTTGTCATCATAGGGCTCTATTGTAATAAAAAAAAAACAACATCTGTTAACGTACACATTTTTTTGCTGGATTGTGCAGGATGGGAAAGCACAGTGTATTATGCTTTTGCATTCTTGTTTTTTTTTCTCAATGTGTATGGTAAATTTGATGTAGACAGCCCCTTAGACAAAAAATTTTAACAGAAATCTGTCAGCAATTTTTGAACTGCGAAACTGCTGACAGCTAGGTAGAATCAGGGCAAGGTAAGTAATCATACCTTTATAGTAACATAACATAGTAACATAGTTTATAAGGCCGAAAAAAGACATCTGTCCATCCAGTTCACCCTGTCATCCTGGCAGTTGATCCAGAGGAAGGCAAAAAAACCCTGTGAGGTAGAACCAATTTTCCCCACTTTAGAGGAAAAAATTCCTTCCCGACTTTATGACTTTTATTATCAAAAGACTGAGCAAATAAAGTTTTATTTCAACAGGTGCCTCTCCCACAAGTGTGGTCCCTCCCTGTCCTCTTTACAGCCCTTCCCCTCTGCCAACTGGGTCAAATCCAGAAGACCACTACATAGCTCTGTCAGAAGATTTGCAGGGTCGAAACTGCTGACAGACTTCTTTTAAGTTAACTAAAGGGTTTACCCTTTTAGGACTGTCGCCTACTAGCCAGAGCAGCAGCCTCGAAGAGTGTCTAGCTACAGTGTGGAGCACCTGGCACATCCATACATATCATGGACAGTCCACTGATTTCAATGAGAACTATGTAATGCTTCATTTCACCGGTAATGGTTCTGTATGGGAACAAGAGATTACAGATAATCACTGAGGGTCCCAGCAGAAGGACACCCTGAGAGCAGCTTACTGCTGGGGCAACCTCCTAACAAAAAGGATTTTTAAAGGCTATGTACACCTTTGGAGTCATTTTTTTAATGTTTGCATTTAACTTATTTTTGGCTAAAAATCATATTTTCAATTGGTTTTGTTAAAAATATTGAGCTGTTCAGTCACAAACGGTTAACTGTTTTTTTTGCTGTGTGACTGGTACTTTTCATTTTGTGCCAGTCATGGATAACCCTTATCTGTAAACTACTAAGAGGTTATAAACACTTATTTAAAGGGGTTGTCCGCGGGTCCAGAGCTGAACCTGGACATACCTTTAATTTCACCCAGGCAGCCTGCCTGACAAGAGCATCGGAGCATTTTATGCTCCGATGCTCTCCTTTGCCCTGCGCTAAATCACGCAGGGCAAAGGCATTTAGCCCAGTTCCGGTGACGAACTGGGCTCTGCCAGGCAGAGGCTTCCGCCCAGCAGTGAGCCCGATGATGTAACCGGCACTAATGGGCGGGTTTTAGCGCTGCCCTAACCAGTAAAAACGGCTAGGGGCAGCACTAAAGCCAGCCCATCAGAGCCAGTGACATAACTGAATACACTGCCGGGCGGAAGCCTCCGCCTGGCAGTCTGTTATTGTAAACAGAAGAGCCCTTGCCTTGCGCGATCCAACCCCTGTAAGCCACATTCTTATCAGTAAGATAAGAACTGAGCTATAATGAGTGTTTATACTGTGAGAGAGCAGCGATAAGGAGTCTGTTTTTCTCCTCAGATGACAGAAAAGACAGAGAATCCACAGGCAGCTACTATAGTATGTCAGCTCTGTCCAGAAAAAAAGGGTTTAATATGGTTAAATAAAGACCATTGAAAAAAAAAATTTAGTTCAAAATAAGTATAATGCAATAATTAAAAAAACGCGCCCCAGAGGCGCACATAGCCCTTTGAAGCAGACAATTTTAAAGGGGGCTGTCCTGTCTATCTGCATAGCGCCACCTGCTGTTTGCTCTTTTCTAATTTCTCTGTCCTGCTCACTGAGATGGCCACACATGCTCAGTTCCATCCTTTCAATGACATTAGCTGGCAGAAGAACAGACAAGCGCCTGAGAAAGGACACGCACCACTAAGTCGCCCGCTTGAAATAAACCTAGCAGAAGAATTGGAGCAATGAGTGGGGAGGTTTCTGGATCCGTGTGAGGGTACACGGCTCGTTCTAGGCTTTGTTAGAAAAGGTTGTCATGAACTAGATCAGTGATGCTAACCTCTGGCACCCAGCTGTGGGGAAACTATGACTCCCAGCATGCTCCTTTCATTTCTATTGAGTTCTGAGAACAGTCAAGTGTACATCTTGGGAGTTGTAGTTTTACCACAGCTGGAGTGCCGGAGGTTACCCATCACAGTATTAGATTACGTGTGATTTTCATTTTTGATATTAATCATGTTATAACTTCTTTAGTCATATTTTGGCCTTTTAGGAGCAAAAATAAGGTTTTCCATGCAGAAATCCAACAGAAAAGTGCTCCATTGGATGCTCCATTAAACACAAAACATAACCTAAAAATAGGGCGCCATAAGTAGCAAGAACCGGAGTTTCTGACAAAGGCCAAAGCCTCGCACCAGCTCACAAGGGGCTCTGCTGTGTGAATGAGGCCTTAGGGTTCACTCAGATAACCCTCACGGTAAACTGGACCAATGAACAGATGGATGACTCAGTAACAAATAAATAGAAATATTTCATAACTGAATTAGGAAGACTTCCAAGCGAAAGTTGATGGAAAGGTCATAGGAAACGTGGGCTGTAGGCCTGAAAATGAAGGTAATTCATCTCCCGCTCTCATTTATATTCCACTCAGCAATACCCGGCTATAAAATAATCAGTTATTAGAGAAAGGCACAACTATAAAGGCGAAGGAAGAAAAACAGAAACAAATAAAGACGGGCTGACTCAACCTCTCCGTACCGGGAGTCCAGCTGCTTCTTCTACAGCCAGGAGCAGCATTTACACAAAGCTTTCATTCTCTACAGCTTAAGATCTATATTACTTGATTTTATGCCCCATATTGGTGCCTGCATTAATCAAACTCTTTCACTAAAAATAGAAAAAGTACGTTTGGGGCATCCCAGGGTTACCGAACAGAATCAACTGCAAATCAAGAATCAATCGGCATCGCCTTTTCATCACACCTCGCCGCTGAAGGGCTGAAAAGAGTTCAATCGTTCTGAAAATGCTCGACACGACGCCTGCATTTACTGATCGCCATAATTGAACTATTTTTTTATGCTTTGATTATGTGATGAATGACAAATATACGAGTGGATAAACCAATGGTTAAAAGGTGCCATGTAAAGAATAAAACAAGGACCACATACGGCTCGTACCGCTACAACAAATACAATAAAATTCTTTCATCTACATCTGGAAACTATAGTACGGTATTCATAAACAGTATTTTATCTCTAAGGCTGGCCATACACGAGATACCTGCCAGGCAAATCTCATTTGATGGATCACTATCTCCTGACGCCATCATCTTCCAAGTGTGCATGTGTTCTGAACGGGGAGAAAACCGCCATCATACACTTCTGGATCTCATCAGGGATACGGATGCGGAATGGATGCAGACCCATTCATAACGGTTTGGTTGTGTTTTTTGCATTGCATTTACTTACTTTTTATACTGTGTTGCACAGCCCTGTGACGGCGCTATATTGATCATGATGGCAATAATACAAAACCTCCAGTTGGCTATTTTTATTGTGGTGTACATTTTTGGGAATCTGGCTGTCAGTGTCAGTCGAGCGGTGACATAGTGATCACGCCTCCTCATGCTGTGGAGAAGATCACTGCATGTAATAGTAGTGGTCTCCTCCGCTAGCGAGCAGGCGATTGCTGGGAGGGCATGACAATTGTCTGCCACATCTGGCAGTGTAATACAGCCTTTAGAGTCATGATCGCGAAACTCTACATAGATAAGCAGTACCGAGTGAAGCAGAGACTTGCAGTTTGACTTTAACATCAACTAGTATAGAGTTTTCGAAGGGAAATGCAAGGTAAAGGTATAACTCAGCCCTTAGATCGCCAGATGATGTTGAACCACACGTGCCTGATGCTCCAAGTCCTTCTTTGGGCAAGTTTCTTTTCTAATAGCATTTTACTCATTCTGGGATAAAAATCATATTTTCTAGTTGGTCTGTATTAAAAACGTTTAGCCTTTTCTGAGAAGGGTTAAAAAATCAGTCTGTTTGCAAGCAGTCAGTCTGATTTCTTTGAATCCTATCATCTGACAGCTCACGTGTAGTTCTTATCTCTGATCTCCGAAGCTCATAAAACCAGGTGTTCCTAGTCCTAGAACTGGTATTACTCACCGCTCCCTGGTCGTCTTCTCCGGGCGCCTGCACTGCAGTCCTGGCAGTACACAGCTTCAGGAACGCATGCAGCATGTGTAAGAGCGCACTATGACCTGACTTGGTGCGACGTCAGGTAACAGTGTAGTACATCCCTAGACGCAGAGCTGCGGATCCCATAGTAGGAGAAGAAAGGTGAGTATTTTTTTTTTATTTTTTTTTGGGGGGGGGGGGGGGGCTTCAAAAATGTGTGTGCAAGGCCCAGTCAGTTCTAGTTAAGCCACTAGCTAAACAAGTTGTCAGATGACGGGATTCAAAGAAAACAGACTGTGACAGCTTGCAAACAGACTGATTTTTAACCCATGTTCCTAGAAATGGCTGAAGATTTTTAATACAGACCAACTGAAAAAAATGCCCCGCCTTAAATCAGCACCATGTAATGCTTCATTTCACCTGTAATGGCGCTGTAGAGGGAATAGAATACTTGCTGCAAGATTCTCCAATAGAGACCCCCAGCAGTAGGACACCATGTGAACTGCTTACTGCTACCTTCTAACAAAATGGGACTGTTCAAAGCAGACAATCGAGTCCGAGTTCTTCTATTGGTAGATCACGAGGGGACTATAAAGCCACAGTCTGCAGAAAGACTTTCTAGAATCTCTCGTGGAGAATATACAACCTGTATCCTTCATCATTAATGCAATATTAGCAAAGTCACATTTCAAATAAAGAAAAATGAATGATTTCCACAACCGGGATTTTAATTGAGAGATAATTACTAATTTGAAATGGTGTCAGCTTCCAAGATAATCTCCATATTACTGCAAGGTTCCACGGCTATTACTGCTGCTTTCTGTTATACAAAAGAGGTTGATGGTATCTGGAAATAGGATTCTTTACTTCTTAAATGAGTTTTACCTTCGAGGCTGTCAATCATATGCTGCAGGTAATATGAAGGCAATTTTACATCAAGTTAGCCTGTAATTATTTCTTTCCAGCTTGGCTTTTCATGAATGCCCTCCATCATTACTGACATAATCTAAACAAGATAGCAGCGAAAATCCATGCAATTAACGTAGGCGATAACAGTCGGCTAAAACAATGCACAAAAGCGTTTCCTATTTAACAACGGAGATTAGAAGTAATCAAGCTTAGATGACATTGGGCTTTTTCTGCCATGGCTGTTCGGTAGGTCAATTTGCAAAAGTAAACATTCACAACTTGCAATGTCAGGCAATGTCTTCTGTGGATGTACTGTGGCTTTAAACCCAGCCTTGAACCCATCAAAAAAAGATTCTGGGGGTCCATCATGTCCATTTTACTTTATCTTATTGCAAATGAACCCCTAACAGACCACAGTGGCAAAGACCAACTGCACATGAAGTTGTCTTCGGCTGGACCTTTGGGCCTAATATGATATCCAAGCCTGGATCCAATGGAGGATCTTCTGGTACCTCAATGGCCCAGTATAACACTAACATCAGTCAGTAGGTAGTAAACGTTTCGGGTTTTTTTCAACCATGATTTTAAATGGAATGTAATAGTTGAAAATGCATGGAATTTATTTCACTACATAAAGGATGGAGTATAGCAATATTCATTCTATTGTAAGTACAGGTGTATGCCACCATGGCTGCAAAGCAAAGGCAAACACTATATGCAACAGCACACCTCTCCATGCACAAACATACATTCAAACCCTGGAAAAATGGATAAATCTGATTTGCGTTACTGCTACACTTACTATACAGAAGTTAAAAGCTCATTGCACACATTTTTGACCAAAATTGTGTCTGGCCTATCTACCGGCCACAAGGTGACTTTCAATAGACCTACACTGTCAGACTTGCCTCTACTGTGCCTAAGCCTATAAGCATCTATCTATATCTAATATCAGGGGCGTAGCTAAAGGCTCATGGGCCCTGGTGCAAGAGTTCAGCTTGGGCCCCCCTTCCCTCAGTGCTTTGTGGCCGGGGCAGGAGAGCACATAGCCTTCGTGCTGTCTGAGACAAAAATGTAGACTGCAACCCCCCATGCCAAATTCTTGACCTAACCCCTTCCCTCCAGCCAGAGGTGTAACTTGACCTGCATGCACTTTCTATAATACCGGTGTCTTCTTACGTGGCACAAGGGTCTTTGGGCCCCCTCAGGCTCCTGAGCCCGGTAGTGACTGAAACCTGTGCACCCTTTATAGCTACACCCCTGTCTCATATCCATCTCTCTCTAGTAACTAGATATATAGTTTGTTTTTTCCAGATGTGGCGCCAGTTTGTACTCCCTCCGTAGGCTCTTATTTCATTCCTCCAGATGCCGATATATTTCTCTTTGCCCTTGTACATCATCATCTGGATTTCACCTTTTCTCAGGCTGTAATGGTTGGTGGCTTGGTCAGGCTAGATTTGGGTGATCTGTTTCGTGGTGCTTCGCATTTCTTGGACCCTTTTATTGTAGCAAGGCTTTGTGATGGTACTGTAGCAGCTTTGACTGCTGCTATGTAGATGGGCCCATAATGACAGCGCCCCCTTTAGGATAGCAAATTGTAGTGGGAATCTGCCCAGTCTGCTCGCCAGGCGATGTTTGAGGTGCTCCGATGGACTTGGAGAAGGTGTTTTCAGAATTCCTGGTAAAATATTCTGTTGGGCCAGAATCTCACTTTGACCAGTCTGTGCATGTATCCGGACTCCATACTTCGCAGTAATACAGGAGGATTGGGGCAATGAAGCCATCAAAAGACTTTACGCCAAACAGTCACTTGTGCTTTGAGATTGGCAAAGGCCTTCCGCTGCCATAAAAGATTTTGCATGCTTTGCCTTTCAGCAGGGCAGACTGGGAACTTAAAGTGGCCCTTGAAAAAACACTAAAAGTGTCCCCGTTTTGTAGTTGGTTCCAAATTTATGGAAGGCAGGGCCAGCAATACCATATTGTACACATTATACTATCCCAACAGAACCAAATACCACAGTCCATCACAAAATACTGCCAGCAGCACAGAATACATCCTCAAAAACTTGCTGACCATGAGGAGGGCCCACGCAGACCCCTGGGCATCAGCCCACTGGAAAATTTCCCTGTAGGGTCTATGGTCAATCCGCACCTGCCTTTCAGTATCACTATGGCTTGTTTAAAGCACGCTGATTGGCTGATTTCTAGGTCCAGGTAGGTGTATCTGTCGGTTTCTGTAAGTGGACAGTTGTTTAGCAGGAAGGGAGGATGCTTGGCTGGTTTCTCTTCTGGAACACCATGATGTTCTGTTTTTCTTTTAATTGATGGGCAGTGCGCACGTGATGCTGAATTTATCCAGGATTTCCAGGTAATCTAGGAGACCTTTCTCGTTTGGTGACAGCAGCAGGAGGTCATCTGCATAAAGCAGAAATTTCACCTCAGTATCTTGGAAGGTGAGACCTGGTGATGAGGAGGACTCCAGAGCCGCTGCCAGCTCATTGATGTAGATGTTGGAGAGCGCTGCTGCCCTTTCTGACTCATCAGTTCTGGTGGAAATAAGCTGTTCTCCTTTCATTTACCCTCACACTGCATCAGTTCTCAGTGTTGGCGCTTCTGATGACATCATACATTTTTGCTCCTATTCCACTTTCCAGAACTTTCAGGAATAGGCTGAATGCCATACTGAGTGAGAGGTCTTCCTAAAGGGGTTATCTAGTAAATTATATTGATGACCTATTCTCAGCATCAGATCTGTGGGGGTCCGACACAGAGAACCCCACTGATCAGCTGGGCCATGTGTCGTCACCGTACATTGGTCAAATGGTCTAGGTGAAGATCAGCCCCACTGAAGTGAATGGGGCTGAGCTGCAATACAAGCACAGTTGCTGTACTATGTACGGGCTGTGCTTGGAAAGCTGCTGGGAGTCCGCATTACTCACAAGAGCTCCGGTGAGCGTGACTGCTCCCTAAAGCAGCTGATCAGCGGGGGGAAGGGCAGGCCCAAGATCCCGGCAGACATGATAATGATAACCTATCCTGAGGATTATCATTTCCTGGATAACTTCTTTAAAGTTCACAAAACAGGCATAGATCTTTCCATGTCTTGTATTGTGGACCTGGCTCGTGATGAGACTGTGCAGGGTATAGATGTGGTCGTGGTGCGGTGGTTTGGCATGACTGCTCAGCTGAGCTGGGTGAGCAAGCTGAGGATGCTCTTATTCATGACGCCTGGTTGCTGCTAACACATATCCCATACTAGTTGGCTGGGTCATACCTGTCCCCACTCCTTCTAGTGTATATGGGTTATGAGGCCTTGATTCCAGCTCTGGGGGAAGTAGCCGGCACTCAGCACAATGTTTAAGAGTTTTGCTATTGGATACCAGGAGGAGTGGATTTTATAATTTCTGGATTTCCCATCTGGGACACTTGCTTTTTATTTACCCTTATCAATGAGATCCTCTCTGTTATATGTTATATAAATGTGATTGGCCTATCCAGAGGGTTTTGGAAATATCTATATCATATCTATTTATTTTACGCACTTATAGCGCTACTATATTGCACTGCGCTTTCAGACATTAGCATCAAGCTGTCCTCGATGGAGCTCACGATCTAAGTTCCCTATCAGTATGTCTTTGGAGTGTGGGAGGAAACCGGAGTACCTGGAGGAACAATATCTATCTATCTATCTGTCTATCTATCTAATACCTATTTCATACTTATCTATGTCATATCTATCTGTCCATCTATCTTCTCTCTAATGTCTGTCAATATATTATCTCTCAATCTATCTCTATCTCTCTCTATCCAACATCTGATTTATATCAACATACATAAGCAAAGCTAATCATCATGAAGAAAACAGTATGGTGATTTTTTTCACTATATATTCTTTTATTAGTTTAGCATTGTGTTTACATGTGGATTTTTTTTTACATTAAGGATTTTTCCAAGAGGCTTCCCCATGCATTATACAGTATGAGAAGCTTGAACCTAAAAATGGAAATCGCATACTGAAGGAAACTTCTGTAGATGCTTGTTACTCCCTTAAGGGCTCATCAATGCTACTTCAATGGCTAAGCACTCGAGTGCTAGAGGCAGGTTGCAGACCAGATACCATAAAGATATGGTGAGTAAAACGCTGAACCGTGTAAAGCACAGTGCTGAATAAATATTACATTACTTGCTCATGTGTCCCATACAGCAAAACTCTGGTGTCTGCAGCCAAATGCCAGCTCATTTTACAGCTGATCAAATCAGGGAATGAAAAGCTAAATAACTTTACTTTCTAGAAAAGTTAAAAACACAACAGCAATAAAAGCAAGAACAAGAAAACAACATGCGGCAGAGTCATCAACAAGTCATAAGCCGAGAACTGGCAAAAAAAAATGTTCTTAAAGGGGATGCCCAGGATTTTTTTTTTCATGTTTCAAAAGTATTTATTGGTGAAATTGCAAGTAGTTAGAAAATATGCATGAAAATACTTTAAAGGGAATCTTTCACCTAATCTGAGCTTTACAGACCGCTCAGATCAGGCTATAGACTCCTTTCTCCACATAACAATGGTACCTTTACTAGAGCTGCCCCTCGCCGATATCTTTGTAAAAACACCTTTATAACATATGCTAATTAGCTTCTACAGGTGCCCGGGGGCGGGGTTACTGCGGCTGGTGCCCAGGCCCCTCAGCGCTTTGCACACAAAACCACTCTGGCCCGCCCTCGTTTCGTATAATTACCTCCTCCTCTCCTTCACAAATCTCGTGCCTACGCGGCTCCACACTTGCCCCGTGCGCTGCTGTGCCCATTATGGGCAGAGGCACAGGGGGCTTTCGCTGCGCATTTGCCCGTCCGTCCTTCCAAATTCAGTCTGGATTAGTGAAGGAGAGGAGGAGGTAATTATACGAAACGATGGTGGGACAGAGGGGTGAAATAGGAGTGGTTTTGTGTGCAAAGTGCCGAGAGGTCTGGGCACCAGCCGCAGTAACGCCGCCCCCCCGGGCACCTACAGAAGCTACAGTAAATAGCCTATGTTATAAAAGTGTTTTTACAAGCATATCGGCGAGGGACAGCTCTAGTAAAGGTACCATTGTAATATGGAGAAAGGAGTCTATAGTCTAATCTCAGCGGTCTAGAAGGCTCAGTTTAGGTGAAAGACTCCCTTTAAGCAAACAAAAAAAGAGAAAAAGTGCAATGCATAAGGAATAATATACTTCAAAGCTAACATACGCCAATCTAAGTCAGTATAACAGGAAAACTGATTCATAACAGTTAGACCATAGAACAAGAGATATCATTGGTAGAAAGCGGGCTTAACACCCATCCCCCCAGGACTCTCCTAGTCAATTAAGCATATGGGGAAAAAAAAAGGGTAGAAAGAAGATGTAAGGACTCATTCACACATCAGTGTTTGGTCAGTGATTTTCATCAGTAATTTTGAGCCAAAACCAGGTACGGCTATAAACACAGAGCAGGTGCACATTTTTCCCATTTACATTATGTCTGTGAAGGCTCCAATCCTGGTTTTGGCTCGCAATCACTGATGGAAATCACCGACCAAAACACTGACGTGTGAATGAGGCTTGCAGCTGAGGCCTCAAACACCATCCTCACAAGATCACAAACACAAAAAGTATGTCAGGTTAGGAGATATAGCGCAGCTCATCCATGGACCACATATCTTAAAGAACTGTTCTCTAGAAACAGAAAGAGTTGCATTAAAGAGGTATTCCAGTTACCCTAAATATAACTTATGTTTTAAACTAATTCATCATCAATAATTACCTAATATAATGTCAATGTGTTTCCTCATAAGTTACCATGGCATCGACCTGTAGTTCTGAGCCTTTGTTAGGTCGAGCATGCTCAGTGTGTTGCTATCAGTTCTCTAGCTAAATGTCAGTGTGCTGCTGATTACTGAGCAGAGAGGGTGTGTCTGCACTGGAATGTCAGGCAGCCAATCAGTAAACAGCAAAACTCACAGCAGGAAAGCTAGGCATTGTGGGGATTGTAGTTTTGTGAGGGAAGATCAGGAGCCATGATACTCTCAGTGTGTTGCAGGCTCACATAGGAGCTAGACAAATGGATTACAAGGTAAATTGAAGCTCTAGTTATATGTATAGGTATGGGTTCTGGTTGAATCACAGCGTGCAGCCTTAATCCAGTTTTCAAAAATTAAGCTACTTTACCAGAATACCCCTTTAAGGGTCTCATAAAGTAGAATTTGGTTTATTATCTGGATAACTGTTGAGATGGATAGAGAGAGAGGGATCTCTATCTGGAGGCGACATGTATCCTTCAATATATATTCTAAAAGTTTATACTCAATGTTTAAGACCTAATAATAATTCTACGAAAGACTTCAAATAGTCCCTTCTGAACGTTGGTCCAAAACTGCTGAACTATACCGCAGGTCCACTATATGTGAAGAGTGTTACCAGTCTCTTAGGAACCTCTAAAACACAGAGGAGAGACCGTCAAGTAAATAACATGTAATGTAGAGGGTACCATATAAACTGTATGAAGTGCTTTCTGGGATGTCTCCATCACCATCACCTGACAACTTCCCTTTGGCATTGTTCCAGGGTAAGGGTCTGCCCTAAATCCAATTCCGAACCATATATAAAGTCCAATTTAGTATCAGAGAGAGTGGAATTGACAATGGAGTAGATGAAGTAAAGATATCACTTATCCAAGGATCTGCACTGACAAAGCTGCTCAAAAAATGTATATTCTACGGTTTTCCCTTTCAGAATCAATGAGGTCAAGAAATGGAAAACCTGATTAATTCGGAATACTTCAGTTGGTGGAGGTGAAAAGCGGGGAAAAAAAAAGATCCAGGGTTTTTTAAAGGAGTTTTCTAGCTGTTTAATATTGATGACCTATCCTTTACATAGGTCTTCAATATCTAATCGGTGGCACCCTGTGTCCTCTTTCGAGGCCAGTCATGTCACGTTCAGTAGCCACATGGCCATGGCGCACCTCAGTCCCATTCAAGTCAATGGGCCTGATCTGCAATACTAAGCACAGCTGCTGTGCAATGGACAGCTCTGTGTCTGAGGAGGCCTGGCAAGTGACCTAACAGTGGAGTGCTGCTTGGGGACATGTCACTGAGACCACTGGTTGTGCACATGACCACGTTTATGCAAAAGTTGACTGACGATGACCTAAAGTCCAGTGAAGACATCCTTAAAAAAAAAAAAAATTGTAAATTTTTTCTTTTTTTTATTCTTTTTGCTAAAGCCATGCAAAACTGTGAACAAAACCTAGAAAGGGTTTTCCAGGTCATCAATATCATATCAGTAGGGGTCTGACTCTGGCACCCCTGCCAATCAGCTGTTTAATGAGCTGCTGCACCAGAAGTACCAGCTCCATACACTGTGCAGTGGTGATGCCTGGTAATTTCACCCCTGCTCCCAATGAGAGAAACCAGCGCTGCAGTAACCTGGCGCATCCACTACATGGAGCGGTGTAGTTCATCAACAGTTAAGCCCTGGAAAACCCCGTTAATACAGTAGTCCCTCAAGTTACAATATTAATTGGTTCCAGGAAGACCATTGTATGTTGAAACCATTGTAAGGCCTCTTTCACACGGGCGTCGCAGATTTGGTCCGGATGCGTTCAGGAAAATCCGCATCACGCATTGCACCCGCCCGGAAACATCGCCCGTGTGAAAGGGGCCTAAGTTGAGTAATCGGTTCCAAAGCCCCAAAATGTCATCCATGATAAGAGAAAATAAAGATTTAAGAAAAATAAGCAGATAACTAAGACAGATAAAACATGTGCTTACATATAACAGGCAGGAATAGCTGATAACTATTAACTAAGGCTACTTTCACACTAGCGTTTTCTTTTTCAAGTATTGAGTTCCGTCATAGGGGCTCAATACCGGAATAAAACGCTTCAGTTTTGTCCCCATTCATTGTCAATGGGGACAAAACTGAACTGAAGACAACAGAATGCTCCTGAAAGCATTCCGTTCCGTCTTCAGACCGGAGAGCAAACCGCAGCATGCTGCGGTTTGCTCTCCGGTCCAGGCATCCGCACCAAGACGGATCCGTCATGACCCCCAATGCAAGTGAATGGGGACGGATCCATTCAGTGTGACACACTCAGTAAACGGATCCGTCCTCCATTGACTTTCAATGGAGTTCATGACTGATCCGTCCACAGCACACCACACATGACAGACACATATACACAGATATACGCACAGACATACTTACCTGCTCCCAGCAGCTCCGCACATCGCAGGAGGAGGAGGACTGCGCCCACATAGGAAGATTCTCCCTCCAGCAGCGGACGCTGTGGGGAATCTTCCTATGTGCGCGCCGTCCTCCTGTGCTGTGCGGAGCATGTAAGTATGTCTGTGTATGTGTATGTCTGTGTGTATGTCTATGTGTGTGTGTGTGTATGTGTCACGTGTGGGGCCGGAGCGCTGCTCCGTCTCCTCACGTGTACTTGCGGCAGCACGAATCCGGCGGGGGAAGGGCTGCCGCTAATGTGAAAGTCGCCTAATATAGCTATTTACCAGAGAAGTGGCCTTGATTGGTTGGATCTGAGTCTGAGACATTGTATGTTGAGTCTAGTTTTAACTTACGATGGGTCAGAAAAAAACATTGTATGCTGAAAATATTGTATCCTGAGGCCATTGTATCTTGAAGGATCACTGTACAAGCTAGCTCAGACATGGTTCAGGGCTTGTGTCTATTTCAGACCATTTTAAAGGGCCCTTTCCATGTCCTTTATTATTAATTATGCCCAGTATATAGCGTTACATTGTATCCTATTTATTTGAATGGCTATTATAGAATACTGTTATTTCAGCTGTATGTAGTTAGCTCCGCAGCTTCTCGGGCCATATTAGCAGATCCCCGTTGGGTCGTGTCTCCTAAGGATAACTCCTGTCTATTTACTCTGTTAGGGGACTAGAATGTAACAGAAAGGGATCTCCGGGGAAAGACTAACCACTATAAATCAGACCTGCTAAGTAAGAGCAGTGACAGCTCTGCTGGGCCCAGCCGTTGTCTTACAGTTACTCTTCAGTTTTTATGGAACACGAAAACCTGTTTCAAAAAGCAAAAAGATGACAAAACAGGTGAAAACAAATTAAAAAATGCAAATATTGGCCTACTTTGCTCACGCAGCGATCCCATCATTGTTCAGTACACGCAATCTTACAAAACACTGCTTCTGATTTGGATCCAAAATGTTTTGATTAGTGACATCTAATATATTGGAAAATTAATGGGTTGAGTGATTTGGCTAATTCTACATGAAGGTTTTTGCAGCTGCTTTGGCAAGCGACATTGTTCTCCTTACCAGTTGTCTTACAAGAAAACATTCATTATTAACAGGAAAAGAAAAATAAGGCATGATCTCAGCACGGCTGGCAATTTATTTTTACTTGAAATGCCTTCTTGGCACATCCGTACTGCAGATGTATTGTGCCAGTTTAAAACTGGCATGCAATTACGTTAGGTGAAGTTGTTAAAAAATTAGGACACAAAAATTAATAAAGGGAAAGAAAATTGTCTTAATAAGCTAGAGACATCACACAGAAAGTAACACTGTTTCAAGCATAGCTTCACTTACCAAGAACGAAAACTTTTCCATCCAAAGTTTGTAAGTCAGGAGAGATGCTGAGGAGGAGGCAGGTGGTCCTTTGTTAAGGCAACCATTGGAAAATCAGAGCCTACACTGAAGCTTTGTAATTCAGGCTTCGGTGTCTGGCTCTTGCCTCGGGGTGCTGTCACACACAGCTTTTTATGGCAGTTTTTGATGTACTCTTTTGAGCCAAAGTCAGAAGTGGATCCAACAGGAAGGAGAGGTATAAGTCATTCTTATACTTTTCTTGTTCCCAAACCACTTAAATGGGTTTTCGGAGATTCTGATATTGACGACCTATCCTCAGGTCATCAATATCAGGGGTCCCTGTCTGATCTGATGTTGATGCGTATGCCTTTTGTGGGTGCCCGTCTCAAGGGGAGACTCCCTCCACCACAGGGATCAAAGTAAGTCCTTTTTCGTAGTTTTTGAAAAAGCACACCATTGATATGTTTTTCAAGAATTTGCTTTTATTGATTCACTAGCTGAAGGACCCGGCTACGCCCGGGTATATTTAATTTATTTCATTTACTGTTTGTGTGTGTGTGTCGTTAAAAGATATCGAGAGTGACCTCTACAGTGCCCACCCCTTTAACAGTGACCTCTACAGCAGCCCGTCCCTTTAACAGTGACCTCTACAGTGGCCCACCCCTTTAACAGTGACCTCTACAGCGGCCCTCCCCTTTAACAGTGACCTCTACAGCGGCCCGCCCCTTTAACCGTGACCTCTACAGCGACCAGCCCCTTTAACAGTGACCTCTACAGCAGCCCACCCCTTTAACAGTGACCTCTACAGCGGCCTGTCCCTTTAACAGTGAAGCTGCCTGAGTGTGAGCTACTGAAAGGGTGGACATCCCTGTGTCTGTCCAGACACTGCGTCGGAAAACTGGACTGTCCAGCCTAAAGTCGGACATCTGGCCACCCTAACATCAGCCTGCCCCTAGGGTGGCCAGAGGTCTTGTTTTAGGCTGGACAGTCTGGCTTTCAGACTCCCTGTCCACTGTCATGTGCAGGGCCTGGATGGACACAGGGATGTCCTTTTGAACAGCTCACTCTCAGCAGCAGCACTGTGCAGTCTGAGCAATGAGCTGCAGGGAGAAAGTCACCCTCCCCCCACCCCTGCAGCTGAAAGAAGGAGATTTTTACCTATATTTTTAATCCCGGTCAAATGTGGCATGGAAGGGGCGTGGCCGGACAGTCAGGGGTTTGACTTAGTGGGATCTGGGGCTTTTAAGTCCTTCTTTTGACGGTGGCCTGAATTACAGGTCGATGTCATAGTAATTTAGGAGGAAGGTGGGTAGGAGTGGAAGAATACATCTTATTACTACTGAACAGAAAATATGTGAAATTTACATTATATGAGGTAATGATTGATGATGAGTTAGTCTAAAACATAAGTTATATTTATGGTAACCGAAATACCCCTTTACCATTGTCATCCACAGTGCTCTGCCTCTTTAATGCAGACCTACAGCAGTAAACTGGCTAGGTTGTCATAGAAACCTGGTGTGTGGAGACTGCCTCTGAGCTTCTATTGGCTGATAAGGGTCATGTGACCAGTCTACTATTGGCTAATGCATTTTTTTGGGAATATCTCAGGAATGGTACGGAGAGCTGAAAACTGTTCTAAAACCTTCCCGGACACCTGATGTACATGTGTGCCAAATTTTGTGATTGTAGCTGCAGCGGTGCGGATTCCTTTAGCGGACATACAAACACACACACATATACACTCAGCTTTATATATTAGATATTCAACACCAGTAGTACAAATATAGCAACGTTTCAGGCCCTGTTCAGGTGCCCTTCTTCAGGCTGTGGCTAGGTAGGCCATGGACGCTGTAGATCCACACTTGGCCTACCTAGCCACAGCCTGAAGAAGGGCACCTTAACAGGGCCCGAAACGTTGCTATATTTGTACCACTGGTGTTGAATATGTATCAATAAAAGCAAATTCTTGAAAAACATATCAATGGTGTGTGGTCTCAAAAACTACGAAAAGGACTATCCTCAGGATAGGTCATCAATGTCAGATCAGACAGGGTCCTCCACTGATCAGCTGTTTGAGGAGGCGCACAATGCCATCTATTCACTTGAATTGGACTGAGCTCTGCCTAAGCCACATGACTGATGAACGTGCCATCACTGGCCTATGAAGAGGCAATGGCCTCTTCTAGCAGGTGATCAGAAAGGTCATCAATATCAGAATTTCAGAAAACCCCTTTAAGGATTTGCTGCAAAAAGCGGTGTGTGACACCTTAAAGGAATTCTGCACTTTCTACAACCTTTACTTGTTAGAAGGGTAGAGGGCCCTTTACAATTATCGGGAATGACCTGGACATTCCCGGTAATTGCACAACGTAGGTAAAGAGGCAGTGTAGAATCCACTATGAGCTACCATACAAAGAGCGCCAGGACATTGATTTTATTTACAGTTCCCAATAATTGCTTGATCATCTGCAATCGATCGATCTCATACAAGTTCATTGTCTCTGGGCTCATCCCTTGGGACTGCTCAGAAACAGAGATTACAGAAATTACTTTGGGAGGGAGGGCTGCTTTAGCTGCTCATATCTTGGGATTGGTAACAGATAGTGGTTCTGACCTTCTTGGAAAGCTGGCATTCCAAGCTTTCAAACGATACCAAAATCATAGCATTATATCCAGTATATCAAGATATAGCTGTTAGAAATCGAGTCGGGAGAGAAAGCTGTTTTTACTTTCACTTTCAGCTGGGCACTTAGGAGCTGTTTTCCAGCAGAATAAAAGTGCTTTTCCTGGACGTGGAATACAGACACACAGTGCACACAGGTATGTCTGGGATGTGACATGTAATACAGACACACAATACACACAGGTATGTCTGGGATGTGTATGCAATCTTCTGTGGGGCACTGCTGTTAGTTATATAGGTGAAAAACAGGTGAAAGACTCCCTTTAACTTGACAAGAAGCTGGTAACGTGTTCTGCTACTAGGACCATTAGGAATCAGTTGTAATGTGTGGGGAAAGCTGCCAATGACGATGGGAAAATGAAGCATTACACAAAGCCCAAGTGTTGTCTATGGACAGATAGTTAAATATTCCTCGTACATAATCTACACGTTGTCTAAGAAATGAGAATCCTGAACGAGCCCTTCCGCCTCTATTAACTGAGGATTCCCTAACAGAGTATATGAAAAAGGGTTTTTTAAACCCGTACAACCTCTTTAACAACTGCTCTGCAGGGTCTCCCGACGCTAGTCCTAAACAGAGCCAGCACTTTAAGAGCCACACATTAATAAAGTGTTGGTAACACTAAAATCATTATACTTGTCCTGACATATGTGATTTCCTGTTACGTCTGCCCATGAGCGTAACAAGTGTAGAGATTTATGATAGCTAATTATAATTTTTTTTGTCTATGGCACAAAAAACAATCCGGCAATTTCGGAGGGCAATGCGTTTTGCAGCTGAAGTGTTAATGACCGGGAAGTCAAAAGCATAACAAAATTCTGGTCAAATTTGAGACAGGAATAGGCACTAGGAGGTATACAAATCTAATAAATCTAGTACAAAATCTAATAAAAAAAAAACACAAAACAATAAATAAATTTATAATAAAAATTCAATAAAAATCATACGCAAAACTCAAAAATACTCATCAAAGGGGGTGAGTCAATGCCAGTGCTAAAACATAACCTTTAATTGTCACGTTAAAATAGTTAAGCTCAAGTATTTAGCCTCACAAGTGCCACTGAGGAAAATACAACAACTGTCACAAGCACCAAGTATAAATGTACTGTCACTTATGTGGGTGCTCGGCGGCATCCAACCTTTTGGAGGGAACATAATTAGTAAACCTCCCCCTCCTCTGTCACGATTGGAAGCCCAGTAGTGTGGTCTGGATGTTGCTGGTATTCCTAGGTAATCGGACAAATGAATAGTTTACAAGGTATGTCCTACAATGTCTCTAGTAAGCCCTATCAGGTGGCCGATCTGTCCCTACAACCCATCCACAGAGGACCTGCCCTGACAAGGGTCACCCCGTCAGGAACCTAACCCTGACCTACGTGCCCTAAAATGACCCAGTGTAACACCCAACATACTGGGCGTGTTTAATTCATCAGAGGACATCCACAGTGTCAATGGTCCAGTAATATGGATTGAATTTGCTGACCAATAATGATGGTCAGTGGAGCTGAGGCTAACTGTTAAATGCTAGGTGCGAGCCTAAAATAACAGGAGTAGGAGGCTGTAACACAATGCTGCAGTTGGTAAGGTACTGCTTGCCTGCCACATCATGGTACTAAATAGGAGCCCATTGTTCCCAGGTGCTACCACAAGTGATGCGCCCTGCTACCGGAAGTAACGCCCTGGAGAATAACGCTGCGATAACTAGGGAAGTAAACGCATTTGGGGCGGTTGCCTGGAGATGGAGGTAGTGTTCCAGGCAACTAGTGGTCACGTCGTACATTGTAAGCCCTCGTGGGCAGAGTCCTCTCTCTCTCCTTCTGTGCCAGTCTGTAACTCGTCTTGTTCATGCTTAGTGCCATTGTATTATGTATGTGCACCCCTTACCATATGTACAGATCCATGTAATGAATGGCGCTTTAATAATGATTAATAATAATATGCATGTTAATGCAAATTGCTGATATCTTAGACAGAAGGGGATAATCGCTCCCTCGGCAAGAATCTGGAACGGAGAATACGGGGATAAATATGCCTCTAAGGAATCGCAAAAGGTAGAAACCGATATCATATGTATATGTATGCTGAAATGTAGATTAACAAAACAGTAATACAACTGAAACGTTACGTACACGGGGGCAGCCGTTCATTAAGCCCCCCTTTGTGTACACACTGCAATGAATAAATCCTGAGGTATAGATCAACAGGACATTAGTCCAATTAGCATTTCAAGTATAGTATACGAGGGTTTGAAATAAAGCAGCAGTAATTCAACCGTTCATTAAGCCCACCCAATGCGACTGTTTTCAGAAAAAAGAACCAAAAAAGCCTCCTGTTGATCTATGACACATGCTTTGTTGTGTGTGTGGACAAGGAGGACTTAATGAATGGCTGCGTTATAGGACGCCCCATGTACGTAACGTTTCAATAGGACGCCCCATGTACGTAACGTTTCAATTGGATTACTGTCCTGTTAAAGCTATCCTCAGGATAGGTCATCAGTATTAGATCTGCGGCGGTGCTACACCTGAGACTTCTGCCGATCAGCTGTTAGAAGAGGCCTTGAGAACCACAGCCTCTTCCTAGGTCAGTGACATCACTGAACATCGGTCACATAACCGAGCTCAGCCTCATTCTAATCAATAAGGCTGAGCTGCAATACCAAGTGCTGCCACTATACGATGTACGGCGCTTCCCCAGAGCTCAGGTAAGCGCAGCGGCTCCCTGAAACAGATGATCGGCAGGGGGTGCCGGGACTTGGACACCCGCTGATGTGATAATGATGACCGGAAGGCGCATGATGTTACAGCCGATTATCGGGAAGGAAGCGTTACTTCCTGACAGTTGGCTGCTCATGCAGCGATCACCTCCACAGTATGAGGATGATGGATCACTCGTTCCCATAGACTTGCATTGTTTCTGGGCGGCAGATTGCGGTTTAGACCGCACGATCTGCTGCCCAGAAAAGATGACTGATGTGCCTGCATGAACGACACGATCACTCGATGAATGAGCGTTTCGTTAGTTCATCGGGTGATCGGTGGCAAATTTAGATAGAGAGATTGTCGGGAGCAACTAGGGACATTGTAGGATAGGGATCAGCTACCTTCGGCACTCCAGCTGTTGCGGGTGACGCTAGGGAGGATTGTTCCCGTCACCTCCCACCATTGGCTGATCCCCCCGACAGCGGTTTTCATAAGTGCACGAGGAGAAGAAGCGGCATGCATCAGAACCAACGAGGGTGCCGTGAGCCAGATAGGTACATTGTGTGTGAGGAGCCCGGGCATGGGGGGGGTGGGAATATTTTAGTAATACAGTAACAAAACAATGAAGTTTAAAGGAACGTTTTTAAGTAAGGTTTCTCTGCGCGTTTTTTTGGTTGGATACTTTTTACAGGATTGCCAGATTAATAGAGTTCAAAGTAGTAAAGTCAAAGAGCAACAACTTAAAACAGGGCAAAAAAAGAAAAGTATGGAAAATGACGCTGACTACAGTAGAGGATGACATCAAACGTTTTAAACTATGAATAGAAAAATAAAACAAAAAGAAAGTAACTATAAGAGTTTTATGAGACTAAAGCATTCACTGTCAGCACAATGTAAATAGGTACGGTCACTTATCTTTTCACAGCCGGGCCCCTTCCTGATTGCATGTAATTTATCTCTTGGATATGGCACTGGCATCCCTCATATATATTATAAGGCTGGGCTAGACATGATGTCAGCGGGCTCATAAAAGTGAATGAGGGGTCACGCTTCCCTTACAGTACTGCCTCAGTCAGTGAACAGATACTGTATATAAATTACTAGTACAGCCTTCTTCGGCATCACGTATGGAACTACAATATGTCTTGGATCTAATAGGATTTAATGTATTCTATAAATCTCCTCTGCAGGTATCTGTCACAATGCACAGTAATAAATATAGAAGTAGCTGCGTCCACACAACGTTATACCTAACTCAACACACGTTCTTCAAGACACAAGGAAATATCCAGGTAAATGTTAGGGGAAAATACTGGTTGCAGAATCAAGTAAATATCGATTCCATTATATTATACCAGTACTACATATACTGTACCTCTACCTGTACAACATGTACTGTACTGCTCTCTACCTGTACAGCTCTCTACCTGTACTACATGTATTGTACTGCTCTCTACCTGTACTACATGTACAGCTCTCTACCTGTACTACATGTACTGTACTGCTGTCTACCTGTACTGCTGTCTACCTGTACTACATGTATTGTACTGCTCTCTACCTGTACTACATGTATTGTACTGCTCTCTACCTGTACTACATGTATTGTACTGCTCTCTACCTGTACTACATGTATTGTACTGCTCTCTACCTGTACTACATGTATTGTACTGCTCTCTACCTGTACTACATGTACAGCTCTCTACCTGTACTACATGTACTGTACTGCTGTCTACCTGTACATGTACTGCTCTCTACCTGTACTACATGTATTGTACTGATCTCTACCTGTACTACATGTACTGTACTGCTCTCTACCTGTACTACATGTACAGCTCTCTACCTGTACTACATGTACTGTACTGCTGTCTACCTGTACATGTACTGCTCTCTACCTGTACTACATGTATTGTACTGCTCTCTACCTGTACTACATGTACTGACATGTACTGCCTCTCTACCTGTACTACATGTACTGTACTGCTCACTATCTTGTACTACTACTATACTGTACTGCTCTCTACCTGTACATGCTGTACTGTACCTATGTACTCTCTACCTGTACTACATGTACTGTACTGTACTGTACTGCTCTCTACCTGTACTACATGTACTGTACTGCTCTCTACCTGTACTACATGTACTGTACTGCTCTCTACCTGTACATGTACTGCTCTCTACCTGCTACTACATGTACTGTACTGCTCTCTACCTATATACTACATGTACTGTACTGCTGTCTACCTGTACATGTACTGTACTGCTCTCTACCTGTACTACATGTACTGCTCCTCTACTGCTCTGTACCTGTACTGCATGTACTGTACTGCTCTCTACCTGTACTACTGTACTACATGTACTGTACTGCTCTCTACCTGTACTACATGTACTGTACTGCTCTCTACCTGTACTACATGTACTGTACTGCTCTCTACCTGTACTACATGTACTGTACTGCTCTCTACCTGTACTACATGTACTGTACTGCTCTCTACCTGTACTACATGTACTGCACTGCTCTCTACCTGTATTACAGACACGTTCATGTACTGAACTGCTCTGTACATGTGCTACATGAACTGTACTGCTCTCTACCTGTACTGCATGCACTGTACAGCTCTCTACCTGTACTATATGTACTGTACTGCTCTTTACCTGTACTACATGCACTGTACTGCTCTCTACCTGTACTGCGTGCACTGTACAGCTCTCTACCTGTACTATATGTACTGTACTGCTCTCTTATACTACATGTACTGTACTGCTCTCTATGCACGTACTGTACTGCTCTCTACCTGTACTATATGTAATGTACTGATCTCTCCCTGTACTACATGTACTATACAGATCTCTCCCTGTACATGTACTGCTCTGTACCTGTATTACATGTACTGTACTGCTCTATACCTGTATTACATGTACTGGACTGTTCTCTACCTGTACTACACATACTGTACTGCTCTATGCCTTTACATGTACTCTACTGCTATATACCTGTACTAAATGTACTGTCCGGCTCTCTCTGTGTACATGTACCGCTCTCTACCTGTATTACATGTACTGTTCTATACCAGTTCTGCATGTACTGTACTACTCTATACCTGTACTGCATGCACTCTACCTCTACTACATATACTATACTGCTCTATACCTGTACATGTAAGGCTCTTACCCTGTATCACATGTACTGTACTGCTCTATACCTGTACTACATGTACTGTATTACTCTATACCTGTACTACATGTACTGTATTGCTCTATACCTCAAGGAACCCTACTTTTATAGACTTCTGAGACTCTATTAACACCACTATCAACATAAGGAAATCTAGAGAAACAGAAGGTTTTTAAAAATTTTTAACCTTTAGGTGTTTAGGTATTAGAGCGATCAAATGAAAGTTACGTCTTAAAAAAGGGGCAGAAACAGGGTTTTGTTTAGCCTCTTGGCCACTAGTTTTTCTATGCAAGTACCCTGGACCACTGAGAGGTCTATTTTCCTGTATGGTTTATGTATGGAGCACACTGTCCAGAGATCAGAGAGGACTATATGGTACACTATACTGTGCAACAGTCCAATATATTGTGTCCTATATACGCCTCCTGTGCATTCGTTCCAGACCCCACCACCTGCTGCCAAGCCACCCACTGCTCCCTGCCACAACGACAGACGTCCCTGTTGAATTTTTATTGCATTGAGTTTTGCACAGTCTACCGATTCGATTCCTACGTGACAGATTTGGTGCTTCAAGAAAGAAAGAAGGTTAGGGATTCAGTCTTCTGAGAAGGAAATTTAAAATGGTCAAAATTTGCTATTTCTGCATGGAAGACCTTATAGAGAAGACTGGTAATGGTTTCCCTGCATAAATAGCAACATCTTAATTGTATGTAGGCCTATGTATTAACTGCAAT
>ONZH01025391.1:0-27296 GCA_900303285.1 Rhinella marina | reverse complement strand
TTACATTTTTATGACTGCTGCTGCCTCTCCCAGGGTCTGTCATTCTGCCACTCTGTCACCTTCCAATTTTAACAACTGATGCTGCCACTTCCAGGGTCTTTGATTGTGCCAATCTGTGGCCTACTCATGCTGCTGCCACTTCAGGGTCTCTCTTTGTGCCACTCTGTCGCCTTCCAATTTTAACGACTGATGTTGCCACTTCCAGGGTCTTTGATTGTGCCAATCTGTGGCCTACTCATGCTGCTGCCACTTCAGGGTCTGTCATTGTGCCCCTCTTTGGCCTAATCATGCTGCTGCCACTTCCAGGGTCTTTCATTCTGCCACTCTGTCGCCTTCCAATTTTAACAACTGCTGCTGCCACTTCCAGGGTCTTTGATTGTGACAATCTGTGGCCTACTCATGCTGCTGCCACTTCAGGGTCTGTCATTGTGCCCCTCTTTGGCCTACTCATGCTGCTGCCACTTCCAGGGTCTGTCATTCTGCCACTCTGTCGCCTTCCAATTTTAACGACTGATGCTGCCACTTCCAGGGTCTTTGATTGTGCCACTCTGTTGCCTACTCATGCTGCTGCCACTTCCAGGATCTCTCTTTGCGCCCCTCTTTGGCCTACTTATGCTGCTGCCACTTCCAGGGTCTGTCATTTTGCCCCTCTTTGGCCTACTCATGCTGCTATGCTGCTTCCACTTCCAGGGTCTTTCATTCTGCCACTCTGTCGCCTTCCAATTTTAACGACTGCTGCTGCCACTTCCAGGGTCTTTGATTGTGCCAATCTGTGGCCTACTCATGCTGCTGCCACTTCAGGGTCTGTCATTGTGCCACTCTGTCGCCTGATGCTGCTGCCGCCGCCTCCACATGCTGTCTTCTAGCTGCCACTAGGTCCAAATTATGTAATTGTGCCACTCTACGGTATGCTGCATTTAAATTTTTATGACTGCTGCTGCCTCTCCCAGGGTATGTCACTGTGCCATTCTGTCTCATTAAAATTAGTACGACTCCTGCTGCCTCTCCCACTCTGTGGCCTTGAAATGTATTCCACTGCTGCTTCTTGCAGCTGCTGTTACGGTGCTACTCTGCGGCCTTGAAATTTGTTTGCCTGCTGACTCTTGCAGCTTCTGTTACGGTGCCACTCTGTGGCCTTGAAATTTGTTTGACTGCTGCCTCTTGCAGCTGCTGTTACGGTACCACTCTCCTCTGTAGCAGCATGTCAGTCGTAAATTTTTGGTACGTTCTGTAGTCCTATTCCACTATTCAAAGCTCAAGTACACAGGAAACCCTGTTTGTTTTGAACACTCGAATTTTTAAAAGTAAACGATTCCGGCCCCCGGGACACTCAGCGAAGAGCATGGGGAGGCGAGAGGCAGGGGCTCCCATAGGTGGTAGCTCAACTTCCTTGCAGACCGCCAGCTCGATCTCAAGATAGAACTCCGAGCTTTCTTGGCATCTTGGGTCAATACTGACATTTTGTCACAGTCGAGGCAAAGCTATAGCCTTCGCTGCACCTCCTCTGTTCCCGTCCACTGGCATAACCAGCCCCGATACTGATAAGAACATATGCTACAGTTGATCTTATGAAAAGGAAGATAATTTTTTAGTACGGTCTGCTCTTCAGGGTATGTCATCATGCCACTCTCCGGCCTGATGCTGATGTCGCTGCCGACTGCACATGCCATCTCCTAGTTGCAGCTACCTCAAAATTAGGTAATTGTGCCACTCTGTGGCCTCCAAATTGTACTACTACTTCCACTGCTGCTGCCACTTCCAGGGTCTGTCATTCTGCCTACTCATGCTGCTGCCACCTGGCCACATTGTCCTCGTGCCACTCTATAGTCTGCTGATGCTGCTGTCACTTCTATCTCCAACCTGTCTTTGGGGGCTCTGCTGGTATAAGCATGTAATAGAACAGGTTCTGTCGAAATCTATGTGGAATCAGTGAATTGGTGTAAAAGGCGTTCGCTTTTGGCTCTCTAGTAGGATCTTGGGCATCCGCACGATTCATTATAGCTGGCGCTAACATTGACCTGTAAGGCTGAGTTCAGACTTGAGTTGTTTGGTGAGTTTTGGCCCCTTAACTGTCCAAATACATAAAAGTGTGCAGCGATTTTGCGTGTCACACTGGCTCACAGTATTCTTCCACTACCACAGTAGAACACCGAGTGTACTCAAGCGCAATGCTGGCATTCACTGTAATGTTGATTTGTACGCTAATGCTATGCATTGTATGCTAATGTGTACGAAGTTGTATGCTAATGCGTATGCATTTGTTCGCTAATGCGTACTCATTGTGCGCAAATGAGTACAAATTCAGTTAATTAGCATACTTTTACAAGCAAAAGGAGGAAAAGAGGAGAAGTCGCGATTCTGACCTTTTTCTATTAACCAGAAACCCTCCCCTCTTCCGAGCGGGGGGTGCCTGGTTTAGTCCCATTGACTAACATTATGCTCGGTTGCTTGGCCAGAGCACCCGAGCATACGAGCACAGAAGTGCTCGCTCAACACTACTCCCTATGCGTTTTACTTCAAGGCACAGTGTTCTACACCACTATCCAGGCTCTCTGCAGCCTGGAAGTAGCCGATTTTTAACGCAATTTGCAACGAATTTATTCGGATCGAAGCAAATCTTTTCGTAAAATTCGGCGAACCAGCCGAATCGAATTTTTGAAAAATTCACTAATCTCTAGTAGCCACCTTTTGCTTTGATTACTGCTTTGCACACTCTTGGCATTCTCTTGATGTGCTTCAAGAGGTAGTCACCTGAAATGGTATTCCAACAGTCTTGAAGGAGTTCCCAGAGATGCTTAGCACTTGTTGGCCCTTTTGCCTTCACTCTGCAGTCCAGCTCACCCCAAACCATCTCGATTTGGTTCAGGTCTGGTGACTGTGGAGGCCAGGTCATCTGGCGTAGCACCTCATCACTCTCCTTCTTGGTCAAATAGCTCTTTCACAGCCTGGAGGTGTGTTTGGGGTCATTGTCCTGTTGATAAATAAATGATGGTCCAACTAAATGCAAACCGGATGGAATAGCATGCCGCTGCAAGATGCTGTGGTAGCCATGCTGGTTCAGTATGCCTTCAATTTTGAATAAATCCTCAACAGTGTCACCAGCAAAGCACCCCCACACCATCACACCTCCTCCTCCATGCTTCACGGTGGGAATCAGGCATGTAGAGTCCATCCGTTCATCTTTTCTGCTTCGCACAAAGACATGGTGGTTGGAACCAAAGATCTCAAATTTGGACTCATCAGACCAAAGCACAGATTTCCACTGGTATAATGTCCATTCCTTGTGTTCTTTAGCCCAAACAAGTCTCTTCTGCTTGTTGCCTGTCCTTAGCTGAGGTTTCCTAGCAGCTATTTTACCATGAACGCCTGCTGCACACAGTCTCCTCTTAACAGTTGTTGTAGAGATGTGTCTGCTGCTAGTGTGGCATTGACCTGGTCTCTAATCTGAGCTGCTGTTTACCTGCGATTTCTGAGGCTGGTGACTCGGATGAACTTATCCTCCGCAGCAGAGGTGACTCTTGGTCTTCCTTTCCTGGGGTGGTCCTCATGTGAGCCAGTTTCTTTGTAGTGCTTGATGGTTTTTGCGGCTGCACTTGGGGACACTTTTAAAGTTTTCCCAATTTTTTGGACTGACTGACCTTCATTTCTTAAAGTAATGATGGCCACTCGTTTTTATTTACTTAGCTGCTTTTTTCTTGCCATTCTAACAGTCTATTCAGTAGGACTATCAGCTGTGTATCCACCTTACTTCTGCCCAACAAAACTCATGGTCCCAACCCCATTTATAAGGCAAGAAATCCCACTTATTAAACCTGACAGGGCACACCTGTGAAGTGAAAACCATTTCAGATGACTACCTCTTGAAGCTCATCAAGAGAATGCCAATAGTGTGCAAAGCAGTAATCAAAGCAAAAGATGGCTACTTTAAAGAACCTAGAATATAAGACATATTTTCAGTTGTTTCACACTTTTTTGTTAAGTATATAATTCCACATGTGTTAATTCATAGTTTTGATGCCTTCAGTGTGAATCTACAATTTTCATAGTCATGAAAATACTGAAAATACAGAAAACTCTTGAGAAGGTGTGTTCAAACTTTTGGTCTGTACTGTGTATATATATATATATATATATATATATATATATATATATATACATATATATATATGACGCACCTAGGTTTTAGAGGAGGACGATAAGAAAAAAAATATTTTTCATTGAACCTCTGGTCAGACCACCAATCAGACCCCCAATGATAATCAGACCTAAGCTGACAGCCCCAATAAGACCCTCAATTTTAATAAGACCTTTGATCAGACCCCGAATCATACTCCAATGTGAATAACCCCCAATCAGACCTTAGTTAAGAGTCCCATGGATCTCATCAACCCCCATATGCCCCTATTGCATCTCATCAGCCCCCATTGCCTCTCATCAGCCACCATTGTCTCTCATTAGCCCCATTGCTAACAATTGAATTCTACTTAACCTGACCTAAAAATATTTTTAATATTAACGACTGCTATTTTTAATTTTCAACAATTTTTTGTAATAGCCTTTAGGCTTCACTGCTTTACAAACTGCTCCCTCTGCTTTTCATTGAAATCTATAGCCATTCTATATCAACATTATCTATAGCCGTTATCTGTATTTTCCTATCATCTCACAAGCACTAACTGATCAGAATTTAGCTTAGGCAAAGTTTATACTTTGGTTATTTGGTCAGTTATTTCCATCAGTTATTTTGAGCCAAAACCAGTAGTGAAGCCAACTCAGAGATAAGGTACGTATAATGGAGAGATTTGCACATGTTCTGTGGTTTTGACCCAAACCTAGTTTTGGCTCACAACAACTGATGGAAATAACTGACCATTTAACTGAAGTATGAACTTAATCTGAACCGAGTAGAGATGAACAAATCTATTCTAAACTAATCGTCTACCACCAAAATTTTGTTTAAAAAAATTGCATTGCTCGCAAACATGAATTTTTGGTGATTAAGTTCAGGCAAACTTTGGAGAGAGATAAAGAAATTAATACAAAAGTAAAAAGTGAGAGACGAGAAACAGACATATAGGTTCTAGGAGATTTCATTGTTGTATATACATTTTTAGACCAATTGTAGTAATTTTGATTTGGGTAGAATAAATTCAGACCTGAAAGAATCCACGGAATCAAAACCAAATTGAATTTTGAGCGAGTCTCCCATTTTTATAAATAAGTGTTTATGAGGTGTCCATAGGCTACTGATGTAGTAGAGTTAACAGTCACAGTAATAATGCATAAACTAGTTGTGATAACTAACCAGTGTGCGTGTTAATTCTGTTACATCTGTATATGTAGATAACATGTCTCAGAGCAACTCACAGATGGATATCAGTAAAAAGTAGAAATAAAACTCTGCAATCAGTGAAACCTGAAGGCTATAGAAGACAACCTGTCAAAAATAAAAAAAATAAAAAAAAGACCAACTAGAAAAATATTTTTTAGCCCAAGATAAGTACACTTAATTAATACAAATACCCCAAGGGTCTCCATAGTCTTTTAGCAAACTGGTAAATTTATAGATTACAAATAAAAAGCTACAGTAGCTCAGGAGATATTTTGTTTTATTTCCAGGTGCAGAATGCATTCGCTCTCAGTGTGACGCTGTGGATTACTATATCAGTATATAAACCTATAGTGACATATGACAATTGGGCTAATGTCGGGCTAGTGTAATAAATAGCCACACATTTAATCACACAAGCTCCTCATCTACTGCTCACATTAATCTTGTAAAAGAACAATGAAGATCACTGAGATGAAAGATCATGGGTGTAATTATCTTTTAATTATGTATATATTACACTTGGTACTACTAGTGCCAGTAACAGAGGTGACCTGGTGACAACCTCCATTCATTTTCAAGAAAAGGGAGTTTTTGTCAGACATAATAAATTAAAGATTGCTTTAAACTCATGAACATCAAACCAAAAGCTATAATGACTGCAAAGGTAAAATGAGGATATACTAACGATTAGAAAATAAAAGATTCTAGTAATGCTAACTTTTAATTATATGAACATTTTCTGTATAATTAGAATTACCCTTATTGCTACTTTTACCTGCTTTTTCATGTAGACTCAAGGATCTTGTAAATCCATCTAAAAATGTTAGAGAAACTAATATTACAATAATGAAATAAAATATTGGAATAAAAAGATAAGTAGATTGTTTTGTCATGCACGATAGATGTCTTCACATTTATCTAACCTTATCCACATATAAAACATCCCTTTTAGAATTAATTTAGAAAAAAAAATAAATCCCCAAATCATCATTTTTCAGAGATCCTGGCTATTATCATTTTATTCTAAAGTAGCTGTTCTTAGGTGAATGGGTTAAACACCTATTGCTTCATAAAGTAGAACTAGTTAAACTAATTAGTTCCAATAACAACTAATTCTCCTATATACAATGAGCATGGGTTAATGGTTGGATTGGTCGTAGTCGTAGTCCAACTGCTATGACCCCCATCAATGAAGAAAATGGCATCATTTTTCCACCATTTGAATGGAGCAATGGCCAAATACAGTACAGACCAAAAGTTTGGACACACCTTCTCATTCAAAGAGTTTTCTGTATTTTCATGACTATGAAAATTGTAGATTCACACTGAAGGCATCAAAACTATGAATTAACACATGTGGAATTATATACTTAACAACAAAGTGTGAAAAAACTGAAAATATGTCTTATATTCTAGGTTCTTCAAAGTAGCCATCTTTTGCTTTGATTACTGCTTTGCACACTCTTGGCATTCTCTTGATGAGCTTCATGAGGTAGTCACCTGAAATGGTATTCCAACAGTCTTGAAGGAGTTCCCAGAGATGCTTAGCACTTGTTGGCCCTTTTGTCTTCACTCTACGGTCCAGCTCACCCCAAACCATCTCGATTGGGTTCAGGTCTGGTGACTGTGGAGGCCAGGTCATCTGGCGTAGCATCACTCTCCTTCTTGGTCAAATAGCCCTTACACAGCCTGGAGGTGTGTTTGGGGTCATTGTCCTGTTGATAAATAAATGATGGTCCAACTATACGCAAACGAGAAGGTGTGTCCAAACTTTTGGTCTGTACTGTATGTGCACAGTAGCACATCTCAATAGACTGAATGGACCTGTGGTGCAGATGCTTGACCCTCCCTCTATTGAATTAGGGACACAAGACACCTGTTCTTGTGATCATTGGGGTTCCAGTGTCTGGGCCCCCAGAAAATAAATGATCTGCTATACCAGAGGTCATCAACCTCTGGCACTCCAGCTATTGTGAAACTACAACTCCCAGCATGCTCCAATCCCTTCTATGGAAGTTCTGAGAGTAGCCAAGCTAATATGTGCCTGCGGGATGTTGTAGAAGAAATGCATGAGGTTGCTAACCCATGCCTTTTACAGTGTAAAGAGGGTAACTTGTTGTTACCAGAATACCCCTTTAAAGCTACTTTCACACTAGTGTTAATATTTTCCGGTATTGAGATCTGTCATAGGGCCTTATTAACAGGAAAAAAAACGCTTCCGTTTTGCCCCCATTCATTGTCAATGGGGACAAAATGTAACTGAACAGAACAGAATGCTCCAAAATGCATTCTGTTCCGTTCTCATACCAGAGAGCAAGCCGCGACATGCTGCAGTTTGCTTTCCATCATGGGATGCGGAGCAAGACAGATCCGTCATGTCCCACAATGCAAGTCAATGGGGATTGGTCCGTTTTCTCTGACACAATCTGACACAATAGAATAGAGTTCATCACAGATCCGTACACTCCCCCAACTTGTTACCACCCCTCTGTACCCTTACTGCAGACTGCTAGCAATTCATTCATAACTTCTAGTTAAAATAATAAAGGAATGGCACAACATAGAGCTGTAAGTATAGATGCACCAGAATTGTTATTACATGGGGAACATGAGGCTATTAAAACAGTCATGTCAGGAGTGGTGAAAGGTCCTCTTTAAAGATAATACAACCGAATCCGTTCATAACCGATGCAGATGATTGTATTATCAGTAATGTAAGCATTTTTGCTGAACCCTGCCGGATCCAGCAAAAACGCAAGTGCGAAAGTAGCCTAACTTTATGGTACTATATAATTACTATGTGTTTTACATCTTTCTTGCTCTGCTGCATATTTTCTCTTTCCATGAATATGGAAAGTGTTCTGTGAAAGCTGTACCGTGTCTTTCAGAAATTGGTTATCTCTTTTATTTACCATGGTCAAAAATGTATTTGTTGACTAAGGAAGTTTAGAACATTTACAGAAAACTTTAGATTAGGGAAGAGGGAACTGCAGAAAGGAAAGATGTCATTATCATTTAAAAGTGTACACTAATGCTAAATACATTTTAACCCTATAGTGACCAGTTTGGCCTTAATCACCAAATACATTTTTTTCATTTCTTTTCATCATAGCATTCCAAGAGCTAGAACTTTTTATTTTTTTGTCATTGATATAGCCTTATGAGAGACTGATTTTTACAGGCCAAGATGTAGTTTTTAATGGCACCATTTTGGGGTATACATAACTAACTGGGGACCTCTCAGGATAGGTCATCAAAACCTGATTGGTGGGGGTCTAACTTCCAGCGCCCCTGTTGATCAGCTGTGAGTGGTACTTCCTCTTCAAGGTTACACTGCGCATCTTCTCGGAAGACACGGAGGCGCAGTATAATTATAAGTGCCTGTTCCATTAACTTGAATGAAACAAGCACCTGTAATTACATTGCTCCGCCACTGTCAGTGAGACAATTTGCAGTGTAGTCTTGAAGAGGAAGTAGCGCTCACACGAGTACCACCTCCTCTTCAAAGAGATGATCGTCAGAGGAGCCGAGAGTTGGAACCCCACCAATCAGATATTGTTGACCTAACCTGAGGATATGTACTGTCTGTACAACCCCTTTAGCTTTTATTATGCCTTTTTTGGGGAGATGGGAAAAAACAGCAATATTGCCACTGAATTTGTACATCAGAATTATTTTACTACTTTTGCATAATAAAAAAAGTTTAAAAAAAAAAGAATTTTTTTTGCATCACTGCATCCCAAGAGCCATAACTTTTTTAATTTTCTTTTTAGGTCTTTTCATTGCTTCTATATTCCTCTTGCATTCCTTATGCAGTACAAAAGAATTTGGCTATGCCACTCTAGCACAACCTACTGGTGACTGTCAGTATAGCACTGACAGTCACCAGTAGGTTGTGCTAGAGTGGCATAGCCTGCTAGGATACATTGCAGGTGGTGCTGGGGCCTTCAGTAGGCTTTAGACTGCCATGAGGAGACATTAGCAGCCCACAATATTATTTCTGGGATGCCAATGAGAAACATGGTTGTTATTGATTGTGGCTAGAGATGAATGAATGAAGTTTTGAAACATTTGATTCGGACACTTTGTTGAATTTCTCCGAGAAGTTTGCTTCATTAAGAATAAATTTGTCACGAAGCACATTAAATCAGCCATATCCTGGGGTGCAAGGGGGGTATATCTTGGTGTACATCACTGTACACTGCAGGAACATGCATAGCTAGTCATTTCTGGTAGTGAAACAGTTACTGTGACAGGCAGGTCTCATACAGTATATGGACGTGCGCATCGTCTTGCAGGCTACAAACAGTCCTTGCTAATACCTAGCTAAATCAAAAGAGAAGGGAAAAAAAAACACTGTGCACCCCTGCAGTAACGGTGTCCCAATAACTCTTTAGTGGAACAAAAGAAGGACATGGAGGCAGTGCCAATAAAGCAGTGGATTAAAAAAATGGTTCTTTTAAGCCTTTTTGTGGAACTGCAGGATGAGGAGGCAGAGGAGGACATTGGCACCATAATCACAGCATGAGAACGCGGAGGCGGCATTGCCATCACCTTGCTGGTGTGCCTGGACAGGAACCAAATCTACCCATATATTGTCCTTGACCATAGTTATAGCTCCACACGTAGGTGCTGGCATGAACTATACCAGACACCGACAGGCTCAAGGACTGGCCCATATGCAGGGCTGGTACAGCTTTTGTTTAGAGAAGTAGTGACGCTTTGAGACTCTCCAAATTGGCTCAGCACAAGCCATCAGTTCTCTGAAATGTGCAAAGTTAACCACATAGAAAGGGAGGGACTGTAGTGCCAGCAACTTGGCCAGAAGCACGTTCAGCTTCTGCACCGTTGGATAAGTGCACGCATACTGTTGTTTCTTTGCAATTGCCTAGGTGATCGATTGCTGGCGTAACACATGACAAGGAGAAGGAGGAGCATCAGGACTATTAGACCAATGGAAGGAATGACAGCGTCCTTTTGCTGAGGTGGAGGATTCCTGACTGCTGGAGAAGGGGAGTGGGCATCTGGAAGATATGGCAGTTGCTGCTTCAGGCTGTACCAGTACATTATTTCCTCTGTTTTCACAGGCCATTTTATGGTGATACTCCATGTGTTGACACAGGGCCATGGTGCCAAAATTAGCACCCTTGCCTTGCTTCACCTCCTTCCCACAGATTCTGCATACCACCACACTAACGTCCTCCAGTGACTGGTATGTCTGGGATGTGCATGCAATCTTCTGTGGGGCACTGCTGTTAGTTATATAGGTGAAAATGAGGTGACAGGCTCCCTTTAATACACATAGGTAGATTGCTGCCACACCATGGGTATTGCTGCAGTAATGATATATATATATATATATATATATATATATATATAACAAATGCCATTAAAATCCATTGAAAAGTTAGTTATCTTTTTCTTGCTTAGTTCGACTGCATCATATATACTGTTTAATTACCGCACAAAAAAGGATTTCTGTGAAAATGGAGAGACAAAATGAAAGTATTTTCCTGCAGGTAGTTGCTTTTGAGGTGCATCTGCACTTCTGAAAACAAATACAGTCAGTCACAGGTCCTGTCTCCTCTTTTCCTGTCTGTCAGTTGCCCTGCTGCTCTATATTGTACACAACTAAGGCCCCTTTCACACGACCGTATGCCCTCCGAGACATACGGTCCGTGAGTAGGCCATATGTCCCGGAGCGGCATCGATCGTGCACACAGGAGCGCACAGCATCATTGATTACAATGATGCTGTGCACGTCGGGCCGCCCGCGGGACTATTGTCCCGCACTTATATGATTTTGTCTTGGACAGTAGCCCCACGGGCGGCCTGCCGTGCACAGCATCATTGTAATTAATGATGTTGTGCGCTCCCGTGCGCACGATCGATGCCGCTCCGGGACATATGGCCCGCTCACGGACCGTATGTCTCGGAGGGCATATGATCGTGTGAAAGGGGCCTAACACAATTCTTCTTTTGAAACCTAGCATTTTATGTATAGGGTAAGGGACAGAAGACTAGGAAATAGCATCTTTGACTAAAATTGCTGAACAGAAGAATAAAAGATGACAGTAAATAAAAACACTTCAAACGAGAAAGAAACAGATAAATCATTTCAGAAAATATTCATATGAATAGAGTTATATTACCTCATGCAACTGAACAATAGAAGGAAATTCTGTGACATTCCAGAAATCGTTATTCAGGTTTATTGTATTTGTAAATCGTTTGTAGATATTCTTTATGTTTCAGAATTATCTTACTCATTTTTTAATATTCACAGTGTGGAAATGTCTCAATAGTTTTCAATTTCAAGTCATAAAACTCAATTCAGCACTTTATTTAGTTGACCATGACATTAATTAAATATCTGCTGAGTTATCATCTAGGAGTTTAATGTAACTGTAAAAGAAATCTGTGGTCAGAAAATTACCCAGTTTTTGAAGTTGTACTCTCTTTATAGAAGAAAATCTGTCTCAGTAAATATTTTCAATTAGTAAAAGAAAAAATAAGGCATTGCATTCCTTTTAAAACTGCATAGTGTCATGCACAAGTATTTCCATACCCAAAAGGTACTGGAGTTTTATTAGATTATGTAAGACCATGTTCAGAACATATTTTTTTGCTCAATTTAACATTTTAGTGGATCATTTACTACAATCACAGAAAAAAAGTGGTCTAAAATAGCAGAGAAGTGCTCAAACTCCTTATGCTGTTGTGCATATCCAATTGGGGGAGCAAATCCTGCACATGGGATCCGTTGCTAACAGCAATCCCCAGCAAAAATGCATACAATGGAGGATGACTGTAGCGGACCACATGTACCAGAAAAACATCCTACACAAGATAACCAATTGTGCGGATGTCACAAACTATATGATCAAACAAATCACGGAAAAAAGGTGCACTGCGACGGTAAATGCAATTGATAATATATGGATAAACCCTCACGCTGATGTGAAAATGAGACTTTTGCCAATATATTCTTATATCAAGAACATACCGGAGCCCAAGCACTGCGTTGAGGTATCTCATAGTGGCACGGGACCTAACGCTAACCTACCTATGCCGTATGGGCAATTACGGAAGGAGCATACAGGCCGACACCCAGCGACCAACTCCTAGTTACCTCCAGCGTGAGATCACACATACAATGGGAGGAGGGAGGTGACTGGGAGTCCCACCTACCAATGACTCATGTGACTCAGGCTGCACAGGTGCACCAGAATGTTACCATAAGATCTAAGTCAAGGCACATTCAAACCTGGAGTTGCCACACCTCCAGGTGTAAATGTCCAAACACAATAACGGAAAAAAGTGGTCTAAAATGGCAGAGAAGTTCTCAAACCCCATATGCTGTTGCGCATATCCAATTGGGGGAGCAAATCCTGCACATGTGATCCGTTGTTAACAGCAATCCCCATCAAAAATGCATAGAATGAAGGATGCCTGCAGCGGACCACATGTACCACAAAAATATCCTACACAAGATAACCAATTGTGCGGATGTGACAAACTATATGAATGTGCCTTGACTTAGATCTTATGGCAACATTCTGGTGCACCTGTGCAGCCTCAGTCATGAGTCATTGGTAGGTGGGGCTCACAGTCTCCTCCCTCCTCCCATTGTATGTGTGATCTCATGCTGGAGGTAACTAGGAGTTGGTCGCTTTGTATCGGCCTGTATGCTCCTTCCGTAATTGCCCATACTGCATAGGTAGGTTAGCGTTAGATCCCGTGCCACTCAGATACCTTGACGGGTGCTCGGGCTCCGGTATTTTCTTTATATAAGAATATATTGGCGAAAGTCTCATTTTAACATCAACGTGAGGGTTTAGCCATATATTATCAATTGCATTCACCGTCGCAGTGCACCTTTTTCCGTGATTTGGATCATTTACTATGCTGAAATGCACATAAATTAGTCATATTTCAGGCGCAGATAGCAGGACAACAGTTAGTTGCACCGCTATCTGCAGTTTTTACCCCACTCACACCAGGTCTACAATTTTGGGTGTGGCATGGGCTGGGAAGTGGACAAGCCGGCAGGCCAGTCTCATTCACAATTTTCTATGCCTGCTTTAGGCGTAAAAAAAGGTCAAAATGTAAAACAGCTCAGAAGCTGTCTTACATTTAGAACTGGCGCTGAATGCGGTGAAGTTATGCAGAGGCTGGTGCCTCTTCATAACTATGGCAGATCCACCACCAGTTTAGGGCTTTGTTATGACTGGCATCTAAAACGCCGGTCTTAATAAATGTGCCCCTTAGTTTTTGTCTCAGATTGTAGAAAAAAAGTATAAGATTCTGTCAGAGCACCTAAATTATGTTGATAATTGTGGCCTATCGTATCTCAGATGAATAGTATAGAAGTTCACTAGGGATGAGGAAATCAATTCTACACAAATCAAATTCATTGCAAATTTCCCAAAAAATAGAATTTTTGCAAATCCGAAACTTTTGAGATTCATCCCAGAGACATCACTCAAAATGACAGCTACCATTTTACAGGTTAGATGACAAAGAACAAAGCATCTTTCCCTAAAAAGGGATGATGAAAAGGTATTTGTGGATATATTTATATTAAAGTAATATTTGTGTAATTTCAGTAATTTTATTTTCTTAATTCCCAGAAAACCCCTTTAAATATGTTATTCACCTTTGGTGGGCCTTTCTGTCAGATCCCACCATGTGACTTGCCTGCTTCCTGCTGCTAGGTTCCAGCTGCTTGCTTCCCTGTCACCGCGGCCTCACTATGGTCCTTCGTGTCAACATCCTGTTTGTCGTGGATCACATGGCTGCTGCAGCCAATGACCGTCCAAAATACAGGAAAGTCCCCCATTTGTCACATCTGTCGGTCTCATGACACATGGGGACATGCGGAGACTCGAGCAAGGCATCGGAAAAGGAGCCAGAATCCAGAGGGTGTGAAAAATGCAAGTATGCTTCTCTCTGCAGGTCCAAAAATGTGGGAGATCTGCTCAAAAGACCCCAAAGGTGAAAAACTCAGGTATCATTTGTAATTACAACAGGTCAAGAAGAAATGTAACAGTGGAAACCAACAAATATGCTGCTTTGGAGAACGTGTATTGTGAGCAGTCAAATGGCACCATTATGACTAAGCAACGTGGAAATTGCAGAGCATCACATGTCAGTGGCGTAACTAGAACTGACTGGGCCACGCAGAAAATTTTTGAATGGGCCCTCTCCCCCCGTAACTTCTTTGCATCCCTCAGCTTGCGCTCCCAGACTTGGCCCAGCAGCCGCTCCATCCATTTCCTACAGTGTCACTGTATATAATGTTATTGTATATATTGTTGAGGGGGCACTGACAATTAAATCTCCTCCTGAGGGGGCACCTTGTGAGTTTGCACCCCAAAGTAACCGCTTCCCCTGCTTCCCCTATAGCTATGTCCCTGCCACATGTCATTGATGTGAGAGGAGAATGTCGGATTCAATGGTGCACAAGAGAGGACCATCATGTTACAGTGGAGCAGTTCAATGCCAGAATGAACCAAGGGGCTACCACACTTGGGTCTAAAACAACAGTTCAGCAAATCCTACTCATATGGGGTTTCAAAGCAGCAGATGATAACTGCACCTCTGACAACAAAGTTGCATTTGCAGAAAAGGCTTGGATGTTGCAGGAAGAATCAGAATTGGACCTCTTATGATTGCAAAGGGTTGCCTTCACCAGTGAGTCACTTTTTATGCTTCATCAAATGAATGGGTATTGGTGTGTTAGGTAAGAAAGATCAGAGAACAAACTCCCTGCAACCATTGCTCGGAGAACACAATCTGGTGGTGGCAGTGTTATGTTTTCATTGCATTCTCTGGGCCCACTTATGTGGAAGGCAATCTCAACTGATTTGGGTATGAATCCATCCTTGCAGATCATGTACACTCATATATGTGGATTGTCTTCTCTGGGGCAGATGAGATCTCCCAGACAATCCAACATGTTACACAGCTGGAAATGTCTGACATTGATGGAAATAGCATAGCCAAGACTTTCAAGTAATACCCTGGCCCCCTAAATCCCCAGACTCAAAACTTTCACGCTGTGGTGTGAGAGGGAAACCCCGCACACCAAGTATAGGAGGGAAAGGAAAAGGAAATAAGGCCTAAAAACTAGGGAAGGAAAATGGACACCTCCTAGTGAAAACCCTAACCAAAGCCCTGTCTGACTACCAGTATGAACAGACCCCAAAGGTAGGTGAGTTCATACACAGGAATACCTAAAGTCCTATCTCACCCTAAAGGACCCTGGTGGTACTATTGACAGGAAAGAGACAGCCCATTCCTCCAAAGGAAGGATTAACAGGAGTTTCACTGAGGCCTGATACAAAACGACTAGAAAATAAAACAAACAAAAAAGCAACAATAAGAAACAAAAGGGAAAGGAAACACTTAAAGGGAACCTGTCATCTCCGAAACATCCCCTGAACTAGAGTAAGCGGTGTATAGTGTAAGTGATGCTGAATCCGAATATGTACGTTTTATCTTCATACTTACTTCCATTCTGATGTTGTGCTCCCACAAACCTGCAGTAAAATGCACTCAGTGGACTCCAGGGCTCACTCACATAATGGAGAGGACTCAAAGAAGAGTCCTCTCAATGTATTTCACTGCTGGTTTGTGGGAGCACAGCGTCAGAATGGAAGTGAGTATGAAGATAAAACTTACATATTCGGATTCAGCATCACTTACACTATACACTGCTTACTCTAGTTCAGGGGGTGTTTCGGAGATGACAGGTTCCCTTTAACGTCCAAGAAGCTATGGCAGCACAAGGAACTCTGCCGAGATGCAAACACAGGTCCAAGTAAAGCTATAAACTGCACAGCATAGTGGGAGAAACAACTATAAATAGGGAAAGTTAAATGACCCCAATAGCAACACCTGGAAGCTAAGGGTGTGGCCAGTACCAGAAATAACACAGATGCCTATTGATCCACAAGGTAAACATGTCAAATCAAACCAGATGTTACCAGTCTGAAAGGTCTAGTGCCATTCACTGTCGCGGCGACGTCCATGTGTCTCGTTAAGTCTGTGACAAAACCCAATTGAGTATTTTTGATACCACCTTGAACATCATGTTCACACACCCTCCAGCAGCTATGGGATGCACTGCAGTCAGTATGTCTCCAGATAACTGGGATAACCTATCAGGACTTTATTGAGTCACCCCCAGCCTGTCTACCTGCTGACTGAGCACACGGCAGTTACTCTGGATATTAGCAGGTGGTCAAAATAATGCCACTCAATGACGGTGACAGAAACTGATTCTAATATATTTTAATTTACACACTACCCAACACATCAACAAGTAGGATTTAGTATCCAGATTGGCTAGGCACAGAGTATAATGAATTCTAAGGACTCTGATTACACATGCACAGTCCTCATGCTATACCCAACAACAAAAGAGCAGAAAACATGAACATTTAGGAAGATTAACCAATGAAAAACTCCTTAATAAATGAACCAAGCAAAACTACCGTAGGTGATCATCTGACAGAGGTTAGGTGTAAGGCAGCAACTGACCCAACGTTGGTAAGCAGCAAAAGATAGGAGAGCAAGGAAATCCCTGCTGCTTGGATTTGTAAAGAGTATTTGTTACTCCTAACTTACCTGTTACTCTCCTAACATACCTGTTTACATGTATTCCCAGTATAATTACAACTTATTTTATGCACCGATCATAGAGATCAGTGCAAGGGCAGAATGTTACATATGAGCTCCCTCTAGTGGCTATTTACCAGTAGATTTATGAATTTCAGTCACAGAACAGAAGGTGAGTTAGGAGTAGAGTTGAGCGAACGTGCTCGTAACAAGTACTGTACTGCTTGGATCCCCTGCGCTTGAATGGCCGCAGCCATCCGGATCCGTCCTCCTCACCCGACTGCAAGTCAGTGGGGACGGATCCGTTTGGTATGACACACTTGTGTGTCATACCAAACGGACCCGCCCCCATTGACTTACAGTCAGGTGAGGACGGATCGTGTTTTTGAAAGCTCTTCCATTCCAGTACTTCCATTCCATGTCCTGTCCTGACCATCATATGAATGGCATGTGACCTCTGAGCCTCTGTGGTCATGTGCCATTTGTGCACATATCACTGCCGAGGCCAGTGATTGGTTGTAGTGGACAGGTGGCCACGGACGTGAAGTCAAAACTTCCAGTTTGGAAGCACGTGTGTGGCCACCTTTAAATGAGGATCATAATTTGCAATCCAGGCAAAAATGTAGCCAAATTGACTTGCTGTTATGTCTTATTTGTATTTCTGAATGCAAATCTAGAAGTAAAAAGGTTCAGTGTGAAAATACCCTGTTTCTGAGAATGTACAGTAAAACTAAGAAAACAAATAATACCCTTTTTGCTACAGGCGACAAAAAAGGCAATCTAATGCATACTGATCTGACTTTTAAATGAAATAGTAAGAACACATTAAATAAATCTCTAAGTCACAGCACACTTTCAAGAAAGCCTTTGCAGGACACATTTGCAAAGTTCAATTTTATTGATTTCTTCACTGGTGTCTCAGCTGTTCAAATATTCATCAATGTAATTCCAAAAACAGACAGAGGGAAACGAGAGTGCACAACTGATCTTGGAGTCCAAGCAACAGGGGCGAACAACTGTTAGCTTCTCATTATGCTAGTTTAGCTGCCAAAGATCAATATGTGACAAAAGTAACTAATAGCATGGATATTTTATAAACATAAAGCATCTGAAACATGAAAGAGACACAAGTTTTGGAGCCAAAGCTAAATCTTTCATGCTTGGTGACTTTCATTAGAATGGTTTCTGAATGATTTGTATTTCTACAGATCAAACAACAATAAAAGTGCTGTAGAAAGTGCCTTTAGAATAGCAAAAACATAAAAAAAACCTTGTATTAAAAATCAGTTTTAGAGATACTAGACTTTTATCTTTGAAAGTGTGAAAGCGCTATTAGCAGGAATATTTGAAAGCTCATTGAACTTTGTCCCTCATACTACATAAAACATAGCATATGCAAATCTAACCAATGCACGAAAACAGAATTTCATAAATGCTGTATATGTTGTTTTTTGTTCATATGAACCTGATGGTTTAGAAAAAAAATTAAATGTAACAAACTACTGTATAATCTCTAACATAGGGAAACATATCATAATTAGAGATGAGCGAGCACTAAAATGCTCGGGTGCTCGTTATTCGAGTCGAACTTTTCCCGATGCTCGGGTGCTCGTTTCGAGTAACGAACCCCATTGAGGTCAATGGGAGAATCGAGCATTTTTTGCAGGGGACCAAGGCTCTGCCTAGGGAAGGCTGGGTGAAAACCTGGAAACCTCAGAAAATGATGGAAACACCACGGAAATGGACAGGAAACAGCAGGGGCAGCAGGCATGGATGCCTCTGAGGCTGCTTAATCCCACCATTACCCCAAATTCTCAGGCAACAGCCTGGTGGTTACCCTCATGGCAATTGTGCTCACCCAGACCATGCTCGCACATGCCCATCACATGTTAGGGAAGCACCCAACTAGGTGCAACGAAGGTCCATCACCGCCAATTTTCAGGGACACGGTAATGGTGACCCACTTAAAAATGCTGCCTGACAACCTGGCAGTGAACCCCTGATTGTCTGTCTTTCAATAAGATTGCAGTGTAAAGCATGGCGGTGAGCCTCAGTAATAAGATTGCAGTGTAAAGCATGGTGGTGAGCCTCAGTATGACTTTTTAGATGGAGATTGCATATGGTCACGTACTCCCTGGAACCCCATAGTCACCCCTTCTCTGATGTGCTACCCCAGAACATTCTCTGCCCCAATTCGGAAGACCTTTTGCAGTCTCTGTGTGCTGAAAGTGGGGATTTACCAGTGTTGTCTGAGGAGGTGGTAGACAATGGCGAGACACAGGTGTCAGGGGGTGAGGTAGTTGTATGGGAAGCAAGTTACAGTGGGGACTCCTTGGGGGGACTTTCTCATGATGGGACAGATTCAATTGTGTTTAGAAAGGCTGATGGGCTTCCGTCAGCACTGTGTGTATAGAACCCCATGGCCTTTCATAAAAATAGTCTGGCGATGACCCCAAGGCAATTTTCAGGGACACGGTAATGGTGACCCACTTAAAAATGCTGCCTGACAACCTGGCGGTGAACCCCTGATTGTCTGTCTTTCAATAAGATTGCAGTGTAAAGCATGGTGGTGAGCCTCAGTAATAAGATTGCAGTGAAAAGCATGGTGGTGAACCTCAGTATGACTTTTTAGATGGAGATTGCATGTGGTCACGTACTCCCTGGAACCCCATAGTCACCCCTTCTCTGATGTGCTACCCCAGAACATTCTCTGCCCCAATTCGCAAGACCTTTTGCAGTCTCCATGTGCTGACAGTGGGGATTTACCAGTGTTGTCTGAGGAGGTGGTGGACAATGGCGAGACACAGGTGTCGGGGGGTGAGGTAGTTTAAAGTGAAGCAAGTTACAGTGGGGACTCCTTGGGGGGACTTTCTCATGATGGGACAGATTCAACTTGGGTGGATCAGTCACAGGAACAGATCTTTTTTTTGTGTGTGTGTTTATTTAACTTTTATTTAGCACAAATAACCACAGAGATATTTATTCGTTCTCTTCGCTGCGCAGTCTGGCGTTGGGGTTCGTCACTTTGATGGCGAGCTGTGCCTCTCTCTCCACAATGGTCTTTCGGTTCTTTGAGGAGACGTTGAGGAGATCAGTGAAATTCAGTGAATGACGACGCAGGACCCCAACTTAAAAATTTAGCATCAACCGGTACAGTCGTAAATTATGAGCTTGATCAAGTGTGGCATGTGTTCTCTGTATTCTTCTCAGTTTATTACCGTATATGGCAGCTATCCGAAAAAATTGTTTGGAGAGAGAGAAAGATAGGAAAAAGACGTAAATTGTTTGGATAGAGGGCCTGTAGGTGGACCTCCGGAAAAATTGTTTGGAGAGAGGGCCTGTAGGTGGACCTCTGGAAAAATTGTTTGGAGAGAGGGCCTGTAGGTGGACCTCCGGAAAAAATGTTTGGAGAGAGGACCTGTAGGTGGACCTCCGGAAAAATTGTTTGGAGAGAGGGCCTATAGGTGGACCTCTGGAAAAATTGTTTGAAGAGAGGGCCTGTAGGGTGCCCTCCTGAAAAATTGTGGTAAAAGAGTGCCAGTTGGACCTCTAAAAAATGGCGTTTTTTTGGTCAGCGTTAGGCAAAGACGACATGGAGGAGGAGTAGGAGGAGTAGAGAAGAGGAATCGGATACATAAGTAATGTTAATCTTTAGCTGCTTTCCCCCGGAGGAGATTTGAATTCCGGTTAAATCCAGGCTTTGTTCATTTTAATAAGCGTCAGCCTGTCAGCGCTGTCAGTTGACAGGTGTGTACGCTTATCGGTGATGACGCCACCAGCTGCACTGAATACCCGCTCTGACAGTTTGGGGCAGGGCAGGCAAGCACCTCCAAGGCATACAGCACCAGTTCAGGCCACGTGTCCAGCTTTAAAACCCAGTAGTTGTATGGAGCAGAGTGATCGCTATGGACGTTGGTATGGTCAGCTAGGTACACCCTCACCATCTTTCTGTACAGCTCCCCCCTACTCTGCCTAGACTGGGGACAGGTGACAGTGTCTTGCTGGGGTGACATAAAACTGGCAAAGGCCTTGGAGAGCGTTCCCCTGCCAGTGCTGGACAAGCTGCCTGCTCGGCTTCTCTCCCCCGCTACTTGGCCCACAGAACCATGCTCTCTGCCTCTAGCGGCTTCAGATGGGAAGGATTGTTTCAGCTTGTGCACCAGGGCCTGTTGATATCTATTCACTCTCATACTCCTTTCCTCTGCAGGGATGAGAGTGGAAAGGTTCTGCTTGTACCGTGGGTCCAGGAGAGTGAACACCCAGTAATCGGTGTTTGAAAAAATGCTTCTAACACGAGGGTCACGGGATAGGCAGCCTAACATGAAGTCTGCCATGTGCGCCAGAGTCCCAACACGTAAAAATTCCCTCTCCTCACTGGCCTGACTCTCCATTTACTCCTCCTCCTCCTCCTCCAAGTCCTCCTCTTCAGCCCATACACGCTCAAGAGTTAAGGACTGAGCACTGGTACCCTCTACTGTCTCGCCGACATTCTCCTCCTCTTCCTCCTCATCCTCATCCCCCTCCTCCGATACGCGCTGAGAAACAGACCGGAGGGTGCTCTGGCTATCAAGCGACGTATCTTCCTCCACTGTCTCTTGTGACAAGCGCAAAGCATCGGACTTGATGCTGAGCAGTGAGTTTTTCAACAGGCAAAGCAGCGGGATGGTGAGGCTGATAATGGCGGCATCGCCGCTGACCATCTGTGTTGACTCCTCAAAGTTGCTTAACACCTGGCAGATATCAGACATCCACGTCCACTCCTCATTGTAGACTTGAGGAATATGACTGACCTGACTACCAGTTCTGGTGGAAGTTGACATCTGGCAGTCTACAATCGCTCTGCGCTGCTGGTAAACTCTGGATAACATGTTTAATGTCGAATTCCATCTTGTGGGCACGTCGCACAACAGTCGGTGAGCGGGCAGTTGTAGGCAGCGCTGCGCTGCCCTGAGAGTGGCAGCATCTGTGGTCGACTTGCGAAAATGCACACAGATGCGGCGCACCTTGTTGAGCAAATCAGACAGATTGGGGTATGTCTTGAGGAACCGCTGAACTATAAGATTGAACACGTGGGCCAGGCATGGCACATGTGTCAGTCTGCCGAGTTGCAGAGCCGCCACCAGGTTACGCCCGTTGTCACACACAACCATGCCTGGCTTGAGGTTCAGCGGTGCAAGCCACACATCGGTCTGCGCCGTGATGCCCTGTAACAGTTCTTGGGCGGTGTGCCTTTTGTCACCTAAGCTCAGCAGTTTGAGCACCGCCTGCTGGCGCTTACCCATGGCACTGCTGCTGCGCCTAGAGCTACCGACTGAAGGCGCCGTGCCCACGGATGGTAATTCGGAGGAGGAGGTGGAGGAGGAGGAGGGGTCGGAGGAGGAGGCATAGTACGTCTTAGAGACCGTGACCGAGGTAGGCCCCGCAATCCTCGGTGTGGGCAGTACATGAGCGGCCCCAGGGTCAGTCTCGTTCCCAGCCTCCACCAAGTTAACCCCATGTGCCGTCAGTGAGATATAGTGTCCCTGCCTGGCAGCACTTGTCCACGTGTCCGTGGTTAGGTGGACCTTCTCAGAAACAGCATTGGTCTGGGCACGGATGATGTTCTGTGACACGTGCTGGTGTAGGGCTGAGAAAGCACATCGGGAAAAATAGTGGCGGCTGGGGACCAAATACCGAGGGGCAGCCACTGCCATGAGATTGCGAAAGGCCTCGGTCTCTACCAGCCTATAGGGCAGCATCTCCAGGCTCAGCAATTTGGAGATGTGGACGTTGAGGGCTTGTGCATGTGGGTAGGTGGAACTGTATTTCCTCTTGCGCTCCAGTGTCTGCTGTAAAGACAGCTGAACGCTGCGCTGGGACACATTGGTGGACACTGTGGAGGATCGTGGAGGCGAAGGTGTGGTTTTCCGGCGGGAGGCGCTCGTGCCGGGGTCCTGGGCAGGGGGTTGACTAGCAGAGCCAGCGAGTGACACAGGGGAAGGAGCAGTGGTGTGACCCGCAGGAGGTGGTGAACGGCCCTGGTTCCATTGAGTGGGGTGTTTAGCACTCATATGCCTGCGCATGCTGGTGGTGGTTAGGCTAGTAGTGGTGGCACCCCTGCTGATCCTGGTGTGGCACAGGTTGCACACCACAGTCCGTCGGTCATCCTCACTTTCTTTAAAGAACCTCCAGACTTGCGAACATCTAGGCCTCGCCACGGGAGCTTCACTACGTGAAACAGTTGCTGCTGATGCACCAGCTCTGGCCCTGCTTCTCCCTCTGGCCACACCACAGCCTCTTTCAACCTGTTCTGGTGCAGCACTTGCCTCCGCCTCAGAAGCACTGTCTTCACTCGGCTTATCAACCCAGCTTGGGTCAGTCACCTCGTCATGCTCTGATTCCTCAGTCTGCTCCCCCCTCTGACTTCCTGCCCTGACAACTTCACCACTGTCTGACAACCGTGTCTCCTCATCGTCCGACACCTCTTTAAAAACTTCTTCCACTATCTCAACATTGTCATCATCATCATCACCCACAGACTGCGACAGTTGGAAAACTTGGGCATCGGGAACGAGGTCAGCAGCAACCTGAGAAGTAGTTTGTGACTCTGGGAAGGGTCCAGAAAACAGTTCCTGAGAGTATGCCGGATCGCATTCCAAATTTTCCTGGAAGGGGGCTTACTGGGGGGAAGGAGGTTGAGGTGGAGGAGCCAGAGGAGTGCTCCCTTGGGTAACGTGGGTGGACTGCGTGGAAGACTTACTGGTGGACCAATTACTTGAAGCATTGTCCGCAATCCACGACATCACCTGTTCGCACTGTTGTGGATTCAACAGTGCTGTACCACGTGTCCCTGTAAGTTGAGACATGAAGCTAGGGAGTGTAGCTCTGCGGCGTTCCCCTGCTCCCTCATCAGCAGGTACTGTCTCACCCTGCCCAGGACCACGGCCTCTGCCCCCTGCAGTAATTGAATGCCCACGCCCACGCCCTCGTCCTCGACCCTAAGCCCTGGGGTTCAACATTTTCTGTATATAAGTGTATTATATAAAAAATAAAAAATAAATGGTCCTGCTGTACTGAAACCCACAAACTTGTTCAGTCTGGTTGAATTAAGTGACGTACAGAAAGTGTCACCTGGACAGAAAATACGGATTGTAGTGAGTGTACTGAACTGTGACACACAGAATGGTTCCACGCAGCTGTGTGAAATGGATTTGTATCACTGAGCTAAAACAACAAAAAAACTATTTTTTTAATATTTTTTTTGTTAGTTTTGTTTTTTTTGGAACGTGACGTGCAGAAACTATCGTAGAGCTAACTGACACCCTGCTGACGGTGGCTATTTTGACTGCGACCCAGACAAATGTCGCACAGAGATTTTTGGGATCAAGCTATATGAGAGCAAAAGACCTGGTTGTATTAAGTGACGTACAGAAAGTGTCACCTGGACAGAAAATACGGATTGTAGTGAGTGTACTGAACTGTTACACACAGAATGGTTCCACGCAGCTGTGTGAAATGGATTTGTATCACTGAGCTAAAACAACAAAAAAACTATTTTTTTAATATATTTTTTGTTAGTTTTGTTTTTTTTGGAACGTGACGTGCAGAAACTATCGTAGAGCTAACTGACACCCTGCTGACGGTGGCTATTTTGACTGCGACCCAGACAAATGTCGCATAGAGATTTTTGGGATCAAGCTATATGAGAGCAAAAGACCTGGTTGTATTAAGTGATGTACAGAAAGTGTCACCTGGACAGAAAATACGGATTGTAGTGAGTGTACTGAACTGTGACACACAGAATGGTTTCACGCAGCTGTGTGAAATGGATTTGTATCACTGAGCTAAAACAACAAAAAACTATTTTTTATATATATTTTTTTGTCATTTTTGTTGTTTTTTGGAACGTGACGTGCATAAACTATCGTAGAGCTAACTGACACCCTGCTGACGGTGGCTATTTTGACTGCGACCCAGACAAATGTCGCATAGAGATTTTTGGGATCAAGCTATATGAGAGCAAAAGACCTGGTTGTATTAAGTGACGTACAGAAAGTGTCACCTGGACAGAAAATACGGATTGTAGTGAGTGTACTGAACTGTGACACACAGAATGGTTCCACGCAGCTGTGTGAAATGGATTTGTATCACTGTGCTAAAACAACCAAAAAACTTGTAGTGAGTGTACTGAATTGTGATTCACCCATTCACACAGAATGGTTCCACACTGCTGTGTGAAATGGATTTGTATCACTGAGATATAACAATAAAAAAAAGGGGTTGTATATGGCGATAGCTGCATTACTAGTGCCAGCCAGCCAAGCCAGGAGACAAAAAAAAAAATTCTTGTAGCCCTTAGAAGGGCTGTTGGGTTCTTTGTGGGTGATTCCTGCCTAACAGAGAACTAAATGCAGGCCCTAACACTCTCCCTGAAACGCAGCAGCTCTATCCCTACGGACATCCAGACAGCATCTGAGCCGAGCACCGCGGCCAGTCACTAGTATATTCCAGGGTCACCAGATCAGGCCAGCCAACCCCTGCTATCGACATGTAAGGGCCCCATGTGATGCTGGGTGTACCGCAGAGTCTCCTGGCTTGTGATTGGCTGAATTTATAGGCGCCAAAAATGCACGATGCGGAAGTTGCCATTTCCTCGAGCATGGCGAGATACTCGTCCGAGCAGCGAGCACTTATGAGTACCGTAATACTCGAACGAGCACCAAGCTCGGACGAGTATGCTCGCTCATCTCTAATAATAATGTTTTTCATATTAAAATAGCATAATATAACGAGTATCACTTATGTACCCTGGATAATTGTTCCTCAAAAGTAGTCAAAATGTGTCTAAATATTCTCTATGGAAATGGCTTGCGTTTTCTGGGAAATGGTATGCAAAGACAAACCTAATATGATCAACTAGATTTTAAATTAGACATTTTGGTGGAAAGCCCAAGGCTAACTTTCAGTCTGCCAATTGAAACATGGCAGGACCTCTAATATGACAGCTAATATCGAAAGCAGACCTCCTTTTAATAGTTACTATACATAAAGGCAGCATATAAATATGAGTTTGTCACATTTTGCCAGCCAAGAAAATGGCAGTCTTAGGTTCATGTTCATATTCTGCCCCTTTGATTTAAGATCAGTAAATGTATTTGACAGTGTGCAACCATGCTAAAGATAATGAACCTGACTTAGAGGAAACATGCCTTATATTAAATAGGTGTGTTAAAAGAATATGAGAATGTTACATATTATCATCCCACCTGACAGCAGTTTAACCCCCACCTTGATGCTTACATTTCATTGTAATGTGGTCAACTGGCTAGCAGGAGTAATCCTTTTCCTTATCTTTCAAATGATGCAGGCACAGACAGTACCGCCTTTCAGTCCTCTCCTGTGTAGGGAGTGAACACGTATAAATGAAACACAAAATAAGAACAGGAGGGTTTTGCTACTTGTCAAAGATTTCAAGATCTATCTCCAAATAGAAACACATACCTAGATCACATAAATTAACAGTAATACTAAACATGGTAGTAAAACAAATGTGGCCCAGGCCATAGCTAAAAATGTATCAAGTTCTGGCCTGTGAAAAAATAGTGCAACTCAATCTAGCACAAACCTCATTACAGCTAGTGTTTGAATGGCAGTCTTGATACTTTTCTTTCAATATGTCAATCTCTTTCACACAGACAATTTGTCTTATTATGTTCCACATACAGTAACTTTTAAGACAAAAATATAAAAATACCATTAAAAGTCTGAGCTAAAATATCACAGCAACAGAAATGTGAAGATAGAATAGCTGTGGCATAGAAACAGGGCAATTAAGAGTGATTCATTAAATCCATTTCTGTCGTGCTACATTCTGTGCCTGAGCCACTTGTATTTCTCTGACTTTTGTTTCCTGGATACAGAAATTGAAAAAAAAACTTGTCATAGTTCAGAACTGCAACACATGCAAGACAATTACTAAAAAAAATAGTATCTTTAAGACAAAATCAATCGAGACTTTGCTAGATACCAATTTGTATGGTATAATGCGTATTATCGATGATGCATTGACTTCCTGCTTTGATGCACATACTGAAACATTTGACATGTGATTTCATTTATATGGGATTTAATATACCTTATTAATTTGTTTATTATGTATATTGCCACAGTCACAGAAAAAAAATGTGCCTTGATTTGACTAATGGGCAACATTCAGGTGCACCTTTGCAGCCTGGGTCACATGACGTCAGGGTTACTCACAGCCTCCACTGAGGGACTCACAGCCTCCACCCCCCTCCCATTGTATGTGTGATTTCACGCTGGAGGTAATTGGGAGCTGGTTGCTGTGTGTCGAACTTCA
>ONZH01025390.1:0-11664 GCA_900303285.1 Rhinella marina | reverse complement strand
GTGCTCCACTTGTCCTCCACCTCGACCGGAGGCGAGGGCTGTTCCTCTTGACCAATGGGCAACATAACGCTTCAGCAAAGACATATGAAAAACATTATGAACTCGAAGGGAGTCGGGTACACATAATTCAAAAGATACCGGATTGATCACCTTGGTGATCCTGTATGGACCAATAAAGCGAGGCGCAAACTTATACGATGGTACTTTCATGCGAATTCTTTGTCGACAACCATACCCTGTCCCCCACCTTGAAATCCACACCCTTAGAACGTTTCTTATCAGTTAGTCTTGGACTCCTGGGCCTTTTCCAGTTCAGCGAACCTGTGCCCAAACTGTGCACTTGAGAAACAGCATTGACCTCTGGGACAACCGAAGAGGATGAGGAAAAGGAACCAAAGCGCGGATGAAAGCCCATATTACAGAAGAAAGGTGAAACCCCAGAGGAGGAATTCACTCGGTTATTAATAGCAAATTCGGCCAGAGACAGGTATCTGGCCCACACGAGCTGGTTATCAGTCACGTAACATCTGAGATACTGCTCAACCGATTGATTAAGACGCTCAGTCTGACCATTGGTCTCCGGATGAAAGGCCGATGAAAAGGACAAAGATATTTCAATCTTCTTACAGAAAGCTCTCCAAAATTTAGACACAACTGCACCCCCCTGTCCGATACAATATTCTCTGGAATCCCCATGCAGTTTAACTATATGGTCAAAAATACAGACGCCAAGACCTTAGCAGACGGTAACTTACACAACGGAATAAAATGACACATCTTGCTAAATCTGTCAACCACAACCAAAATCACAGTTTTACCCTCAGAACAAGGTAAATCCGTGATGAAGTCCATGGACAAATGCGACCATGGTCTGCTAGGTATGGGTAAGGGACGTAGCTCACCCATAGGTCGTGTTTGGGATTCTTGATCTGGCAAGTATTGCACGCAATAAAAAGCCTGAACATCCCTGAAATCGATGGCCACCAAATACTGCCCTAGAGACTAACTCCGGTGGCATTGATACCAGGATGTCCACATAATACAGAGTTATGGCACTCACCCAGCAGCCGCAAACGCAAATGGGCCGGTACAAACAGTTTGTCATAGGGGGTACCAGTGGGAGCGAGATGCTGTCCTGCTGAGATTTCAGATGCCAGATCAGACGAAGTAGCGGCCACGATGATGTCAGCCGGCAGGATGGGCTCAGGAAGAACGTCAGGAGGCTGATACGCCTGAAAGCTTCGGGATAAGGCGTCAGCCTAATGTTCTTGCTTCCTGGTCTAAAGGTAACACAAAAATCAAAATGGGTAAAGAACAAAGCCCACCTCGCCTGTCTGGGATTCAAACGTTAGCAGACTCCAGAAACATAAGATTTTTATGATCCGTGAGGACCACAATGCGATGTAATGCCCCCTCCAGGAAGTGACGCCACTCCTCAAATGCCCACTTAATGGCCAACAACTCCCTATTACCGATATCATAGTTCCTCTCAGCAGATGAGAACTTGCGGGAGAAAAAAGCACATGGCTTAAGGTTAGTTAAGGTGGAGGACCCCTGGGACAGTACTGCCCCTACCCCATCCTCAGATGCATCCACCTCAACTATAAATGGCTCACTCTGGTCAGGCTGGATTAACACAGGGGCATTAGTAAAACACTGTTTTAGCTCTCAAAGGCTTAATCGCTGCAGGGGGCCAATTAACTAGATCCGCTCCCTTGCGAGTCAGATCTGTAACTGGTTTGACCACCAACGAAAAATTTTTAATAAATTTGCGATAAAAATTCGCAAACCCTAAAAATCGTTGGAGCGCCTTAAGGGAGGAGGGTCGCACCCAATCAAGGATGGCCTGTACCTTAGCTGGGTCCATTTTGCAAGAAAAAGGAGTCAAAATGTATCCTAAAAAGGCCACCTCCTGGACGCCAAAGGTACACTTCTCCCCTTTGACAAATAGTTTATTCTCACGTAACACCTCTAACACTTGCCTGGTATGGGAAACGTGAGATTCCCAATCTGCAGAAAAAATAAGGATGTCATCAATGTATACAATCATGAACCTCCCAATAAAAGGTCTAAAAATGTCATTAACAAAATTCTGGAACACAGCGGGTGCATTGCTTAGCCCAAAGGGCATTACTAAATACTCATAGTGACCCTCAGGGGTATTGAAGGCCGTCTTCCATTCATCCCCCTCCCTGATTCTAATCAGGTTATAAGCTCCTTTCAAATCCAGCTTAGAGAACCAGCAGGCGCCTTGAATCTGGTTCAGTAAGTCAGGGATAAGGGGCAGCGGGTACCTGTTCTTGACCGTGATCTTGTTAAGTTCCCTGTAATCAATACAGGGCCTCAATCCTCCATCCTTCTACCAAACAAAGAAAAATCCGGCCCCCATGGGGGAAACTGAAGGCCGGATGTGACCCTTGGCCAGACTCTCCTTAAGATAATCCCTCATGGATTGACGCTCAGGAGTGGAGAGATTGTAAATACGGCCCTTAGGATACTTGGAACCCTCAATAATATCAATGGCACAATCATATTGCCGGTGGGGAGGGAGGAACTCAGTCTCGGACATGGAGAATACGTCCTGAAAATCTCTGATATATCCGGGCAGGATAAGAGCCTCAGTGGTCCCTCCAACCTGCAATATTGATTTGCAACATTTGGAACAATCACCTCCCCATTTCTCTAATTCACCTGCAGGCCAGTTGATCACAGGGTTGTGGTCCTGTAACCATGGCAGACCTAAAACGAGGTCAGCAGGTAAATCCCTTAAGACAAGGAAAGAGCACGTCTCAGTATGGGAAATTCCCACAGTCAAGGAAACCTCGGGAGTACAAAACTCCACTCTCCCATTATTTAATGGGGTGGAGTCTAAAGCAATGATTTGAATTGCCTCCCTTAAAGGAACTAGCGGAATACCCACAGATTGTACAAATCAAAATTAATAAAATTAACGGCAGAACTGAATCAACAAATGCTTGACCAACCCCTTAATTGATCATAGTAACAGAGATAGGTAGCAAAACTTTCCTCCTTACCACCGCTGGAGTTACCTTGCTCCCCGCCGGAGATCTCCTAGAGGGCGGAAGTTTGGGGCACTGCTGGAGCCAGTGGTTCATTTCACCGCAGTAAAAACAGGCTCCCTTCAGGCGTCTCTGGTCCCTTAAGGTTCCACCTAATTGCATGGGCTCCTCCAGAACTCTGGTAGGAGATGGACTAGGAAGAGGAATTTCAGGCAATACGGCAACCTGAGGAATGCTTAAGGGTTCTCTCAGTCTCTCTCTCACCCGCGATCTAGCTTAATGCTAAGTCATGGTCGCCTCTAAGGAGTCAGGAGTAGGATAGCACACCAGAAGGTCCTTCAGTTGTCAGACAGCCCCACCCGGAATTGGCTTCTTAGAGCTGGGTCATTCCATCCTGAAGAGACACACCACTTCCTAAATTCCGCGCAATAGTCCTCTACTGGACGGTTACCCTGCCGAATGTCCCTGAGCTGAGACTCGGCAACCGCAGTCAAGTCGGGCTCCTCATATAATAAGCCTAAGGCCAGAAAAAACGCGTCCACAGTCCGCAGGCTAGGGGAGTCAGGGGGTAACGAAAGGCCCACTCCTGCGGATCACCCTGCAGCAAGGAAATAATTATTCCCACCCGCTGCTGCTCGGAACCCGAGGAGTGGGGGCGTAAGCGGAAATATAATTTTACGCTCTCCTTAAAGGAAACGGAAGGCCTTCCGTTCCCCGAAAATCGATCCGGCAGCTTAACATGGGGCTCCACATGGGATTGGATGTGGAGGGAGCCACTACTGGAGCGGATTGAATCTGCTCCTGGTGTTGGAGCCTCTCGGCCAGATCCTGGATCGCTTGAGCCATTCCTTGAACCTGGTCCATGAGAGCCCGCAACTGCTCCATGAAATATGGCCTGTGATTCTGTCACGAGGGGAGACAAGGGTGGTGAGCCTGACCTGAACCCCTCCTCTTTCCCTGCCTACTTGCCTCAGTCGGCCCTAGGCAGCCGCGGACAACCACGAAGACGGTCCCTACACTGGATAAGTGCGCAGGGAGGGAAAGGGAACAAAGGGACGGAACAAAACACAGACAGAACGAACACAATGGTAGAGTAGTCAGCAAGCCGGGTCAAACACAGGAGCGTCACGTAAATACCAGGAGTGAAGCAAGAGAGAAGTCAAAGTCCAGAATCCAAGTCCAAAATCCAAGTAACAATTCAAGCAAGAAGTCGCACAAGCACTGATCAAGGAGTAACTAATTCACAGGCGATTTGAGAGGGCAACTAGCCTGTTTTAAAAAGCCCTCCAATGGATCATGTGACGGGGCCAGCGTCACATGACCTCATTTGCATAATGAGCGCTGGCCGAACGTGACCAGCGCTCAAATATGCTACAAGTTTGGTCATGTGGCGTGGCCAGCGCCACATGACCCAGTACCCCTAATATATAATTACTCTGAGCGCTGGCTTGCCGGGCCAGCGCTCAGTACCGCCCACTGCTCGTGTCTAGGGGGGCGGGGACGCCGGGCACGCAGCATCTGGAAGCGCGCCCGACGCTCCCCGCCTCTCGTTACCATGGAGACGAGGACGCATGTCGCGTCCTCGCTCCGTGTTAGCGGAAGTCCGGCGGCACTGCAAGCGGGGAGTGCGCCGCCGGCTTCCCGTGACAGAAGGCTTGCACAGTAAAATATCAATTTTTGCAGATGACACTAAACTGTGTAAAGTAATTAGCTGTCTTATATTTAGAAGCAGTGGTGGATATGCTGAAGTTATAAAACGCCAGTCTTAATAAATGTTCCCCCATAATTCTCAGTATGATAAGAATATAGATTTTTATTATGGGTTAAATGTGGAAAAAAAATATCTGAAGAAAAAAATCTGGAAATCTTTTCCAGGATTCAAACCAGGGATCTCTACTTGCAAAATCCAGAACTTAACACTCAGCTATAGGATTACCACATTGAGAATACTATGTTTTCTAAGTCTAGAAGCTAACACATATTATTGTTGTCTATATCATCATATATTGTACCTGTAAATAAAGCAGTAATATGTAGATTAGCTTTATGAGCAGATCTCAGTGTGGTGAAGCTATAGTACATAATATAGTAATATAGTACATAAATGATAAGTACATGCTAGCACACAACTCTGCCCTAAGCCTGCTTAGCCCTGTCAATCAAGGGGAGGGGGAGTATGGAGTATGCAGAGCACTGGGGGTGTTACAAAACAGTGCTCCAATGATTCAGTCCAGCCTCCTGGTGCTTGAACTTCTCATTTACGTATGAATAAAAACACAGATTTCTCTTCAGTCATTTAACATACAGACAAAAGTAAGGTATAGTTATATTCAGCATGATGAGCCCTGCCAGGTAGTATGTCTGGTATAATAGGGTTGATCTTGTTGACAGAGCTGCTCTAAATGGCAAAGTTTAAAAGGAGTATACTAGCCACAATAGCTTCATCCTGATAGCTACTGTAGCAGCAATCATTACAGAGTATCATCATTTCTAGATGCTAGTATGAAACATGATGGAATTAGTGAATGAATTTTGATGTTCCCAAATTGCAATATTTTGATATTGTGTATTAACATAAATGCAACTTTAAAAGTTCTTATGACTTTTCTACCCATGACAGCCAGAATTAATTTAGAGTACTCATGATGGCTATAATATAAATTCTAACTGAGATTCAGTTTAACATGAATGGGGCCTCCCACCGATTAGCTGTTTGAGAAGGCAGGGGCGCTGCAGGTGTGCCGCGGCCTTCTCTGTGTTTACCGCATGACCAGTGATGTCACGACTAGTTTCACTGGCCTGGGCGGGGCTAAGCTCTGTTCACTTGAATGGAGTTTAGCCCCGCCCAGGCCAGTGATACTAGTCGTGACGTCACTGGGTCTGCGGTAAACACAGAGAAGGCATCCAAAAACAGAAGAAATGAAGAGAGCAGCACTCACCGGAATAGTCGATGCTTTATTAAATCTTCGGCATATACAAAATAGTTTGAGAGCGGGCGGCGTGCCCTACATGTATAACATGGGCGACGGCCGTTTCGCGCACTCTGCGCCTCGTCAGGCCCTATGCGTCACGGCAGTCGTGACCTCTTACCCTTTTAACTCCGACGCTGCCTCCGCGCATGCGCGGTGCTGCAACCACAGGTAAGTTTTGCAAGATGTTATACAATAAACAATAAAACAACCATTTACAACAATATTACCTTATAAAACCCCTAAATCACCCCTAAATCATTTCTATCGTTCAAGCCTAATGGTCCTAATGCCTCAGACCTCATTATCCATCTCGATTCTTTTCTTAGCAGATATTTGTGTCTATCTCCACTGTGCGGTAATACGGGTACCGTCTTTAATCCTATAAATCTCAGAACCTCCTGATTGCTGTTATGACATAACCTAACATGCTCAATTAAGCGAGGGCAGCCTTTTCCAGTATTTATAGATGCAGCATGTTCCCTAAATCTCTCAAAAAGGCATCTAATGGTTTTACCAATATAGAATCTCCCACAATCACAAAACACCATATATACAACGTATTTAGTTCTACATGTGATCAATTCACGGACATTATATTCGATATTTCCTATTCTCACATATTTCAATTGTCCGTTATACTTACAATATGCGCAATTACCACATCTATGGTTTCCTATAGGTAAGCTTTTTTCTAACCACGTACTACTCCTGTCATCTTTGAACCTGCTGCTCACTACTTTATTTTTTATTGTTTGAACACGCTGCATCTATAAATACTGGAAAAGGCTGCCCTCGCTTAATTGAGCATGTTAGGTTATGTCATAACAGCAATCAGGAGGTTCTGAGATTTATAGGATTAGAGACGGTACCCGTATTACCGCACAGTGGAGATAGACACAAAAATCTGCTAAGAAAAGAATCGAGATGGATAATGAGGTCTGAGGCATTAGGACCATTAGGCTTGAACGATAGAAATGATTTAGGGGTGTTTTTATAAGGTAATATTGTTGTAAATGGTTGTTTTATTGTTTATTGTATAACATTTTGCAAAACTTACCTGTGGTTGCAGCACCGCGCATGCGCGGAGGCAGCGACGGAGTTAAAAGGGTAAGAGGTCACGAGTGCCGTGACGCATAGGGCCTGACGAGGGGCAGAGTGCGCGAAATGGCCGCCGCCCATGTTATACATGTAGGGCACGCCGCCCGCTCCCGAACTATTTTGTATATGCCGAAGATTTAATAAAGCATCGACTATTCCGGTGAGTGACACTCTCTTCATTTCTTCTGTTTTTGGATGTCATCCATACCTAGACTGTTAAACTGGAGCTGAGAACCACCGGGGTCGCAGTTACTTCTCCCGGATCCGACAGATACTGGTTTTATAGGTGATGCAAGAGAGTTTGTAGTGCCATCCCACATTTCACCTTCTTTTATGTCGGTTAAACACAGAGAAGGCCGCAGCGCTCCTGCAGCGCCGCTGCCGTCTCAAACAGCTGATCGGTGGGGGGCCTCATTCATGTTAAACTGAATCTCAGTTAGAATTTATATTATAGCCATCCCGGGTGTCGGCTGCCGATCATCAGTTTTACAGAACTGCAGAACCCCTTTAAAATAAAATAAGTATTATTTGTCCTTAAAGGGGTATTAAGCTGCATTAAGTTATCCCCTATCCACAGTGTTTATTTCAGGCTGGCTTCACAATGTACGGGGCACCCGTTCTTGTGATCAGTGGGGGTCCCAGCGGTAGGACCCCCACCGAACTAATAGTTATAGTTTATAACTATTAGATCGGTGGGGGTCCCGGGTGTCGGACCTCCGCCGATCAGATGCTGATGATCTATCCAGAGGATAGATCATCAGTTTTAAAGAACTACAGAACCCCTTTAATAATACAGAACCCCAGAATTTGACTTCCAAAACTGCATCATGTGTGACCATACCCTATTTGAACCCAGACTCAACAGACCCTATAGGATTTGGCAGAGGACAAGCATACAGGAATCATGCTAGATATATTCATTGGTTGTTACTTGCAGTGGATGAGCGAATACTTTTACCTTATATTGTTTATAAACCTATGCTTTTCAGGAGCAGTTCTGTTTTTATATGGGTCAAACTTGCAACCATTAAAGCCACTAAAACAGAGATATAAATGCTAAATTTATATCGACTTGATGTTAATCACTTATCACTAACCATGAAATATCATATGACATTACTTAAAATTTTATGATTGCCCAGAACCCTCAGGGTTTAAATGTTAGACATCTGCTTTATGCCAATGAGTTTTAAACTATTTATATTTAACATCTGTTATGTATGGAGAATGAAAATAAGATAGCCTTACAAGTTTAATTACATTTTTAGGTGTCGATGCTTGTAAAACCAATTCAAAATGGATTGTATTCCATTTACTTAAGTTAAGCTTTGATTTAATTTCATCTTTACTGGTATGGGATAAATGAAAATAACTGTTACTCTGGGTTTACATGTTCAGATTTTCTTATGCAGTTCTGAAGTCAAAACAAAGCATGGATTACAAAAAGAGGTGAGGTATTATGTTTATGCTACGCTTTCCATAGTGCAGTTCAGACCACATGTGCTGGCCAAGTTTTAGAACAACAGATTGTCTGATGAACCTAGAAGCAACCTAGAAGTAATTAATGTAGAGATGCTTATTTGTTTGGTGCATGACCGTACAGAACTGTGAGACATAAGGAAAGGCATATATAATTGGAACGCATTGAAGAGCCTGGACAGAAGTGGCCAGGAACTTCCCACAAGGGAAGAATGTGGAAGAACCACAGCGAGTATTGATGCATGTTGGCTGTCAATGCTCTTTATAATGTTAAATTTTAGGGTTTACCTATCATGATATAAATTTAATAAACACGGACAAACAATGTCTTGACAGAAGTTTCCATGGTTGGAGCTCATTGTGGCTTTTATTACACCTGTAGCAATGGCCTGTGGTTTTTTTTTTGCTTGAATTTGGTGAGTCTGCTGATGTTGCTGTACTAAAAGTTCCTGATGTATCTTTGTTTTGCTGTTTGGACTCATGAGATGCTTTATTGCGTGAGTGGCATGCTGGGGTCTTTAGCAGCAAGGGCAGGTCTTTCTCTGCCCCCCCAATATTTTTTCTATTGATACCCTCACAGTAGTATTGCCTTGTCCATTCAAGTATTTTGTGATATTTGTCATCAGGGAGTTAGCACATATGTGCCCTCTTAAGAACTTATCCCTTCAGTGTGCCCTTCACAGTAGTAAAGCCTATCAGTGCCCTTCACAGTTGTAATGCCTTCTGTACCTTCAGAGAAGTTATGTCCTCACTGTGCCCATAGCATATTATGGCCATTGTGCCCTTTCACAGTAATAATGGCACTCTGTTCCCATAAAATTTCTCTTTACCCTTCACAGTTGGCAAGCCCTCACCTATGTTTTTAAAAAAAATAAAACATAGTACCTACTCACCTTGTCCGGTTCCTGATGATCACATCCAGCTCTCCCCCTGCAGACACAGATCTGTCTGCAGCACTGTGTGGGAGGAGCTTATAAAGATTCCCAGGCTGCAGGCTCCTCCCACACATGCCTGCAACTTGATCTGTATCTGCAGGCGGAATGCTGCAGCAGGGCAAAGTATCATTCGTTGTGGGCAAGACAGAGCACAGGTGAAAGAACCCGACACAGAGACACAGAGCTGAGTGAAAGGACCACAGCTCCAGGTGCTCCAGCAATGAGCACTTACATCTGTATTGATGGAAGTACTCATTGCTCCTGGGCTCTGGCACCCTGCTGTCAGCGGGCACCCGGGGTGGACCAATGTTCCCTGTCCCCCAGGACCCCCTTATTGTGCCACTGATTCTGTGTGAACTTGTCTTTCTGTAATTTTTATTGTATTGTGTTATTTTGGTACAGTGGAAGCAGTGAAAACCAGATGGAGAACTTGTCGGGACAGTTTTAGACATGAGATAAATCAGAGTCAAAATGGATCAGGTGCTTCCAAAAAGTATCCCTAAATATACACAAACCAGTTACTTTTTCTAAGGGGTATCATAGAGCTCAATCAGTAAGTTTTTATATATTTTAATACATGTTGGCCTTGCCTTTTCGTAAATGTATTCTGTGTGTATTTTAAAGGGAACCTGTCATCAACTTTATGCTGACCTCAGTGAGAACAGCATACATTATTGTCAAAAATGCTGATTTCGGCAGTGTGTCACTCATGAGCTCAAAGTAAGTGGGTTGTCAAAGTTATTCATAATCTCCTGCTCTGCCAACTATCTGCTGATGATTGGCAGTTCTCTCCTAGAGAGAAATGGATAAAACTAGGTAGAAGAGTGGCAGTCATCAGCAGGTGGGCAAGGAGAGCAGGAATTCATGAATAGCCAGGACTCTTCTCAGGGGGCCGGGACTCTTTTCCAGGTCCACTCTGCAATGATTGTGATGTTTGTTCTCGGAGACCATTTACTTTTCTCTCATATATATATATAAAAATGAGTTTCTGTCTGTCTGTCCGTCTGTTCTTTATGCGCGACCAAACTACTAGACCAATCTTCACCAAATTCAGCACACAGGTACATTAGGTGTCCGGGAAGGTTTTAGAGTGGGTCTTAGCTCTCTAGGTCTTACCATTCCTGAGATATTCCCTAAATATGATCTGCATTAGCCAATATTAACCTGGGAGCCTTTCTCTTCAAATCCCTTCAAAACTGCCATTCTCTCCACATACACATGGTCACATGTCCGATATCAGCCAATAAAAGCTCGCAGGTCCTTGGTTTCCACATACATACAATTTTACTGCAGGTTTCCATAACAATCGAGCCAGGAGCAGGGCAGAGGAAGCTGGGTGAGAACAAGAAAGACTTGGGAAATAGGTTTTCGCTCTGTGTAGTAGCCAGGCTGGTAATGAGAGGTAATTAGCAGCCAGCTGAGGAGATCATGTAAATATCTCCCCAAAACACAATTCAGTGCTTACCTCCCACAGGCCTTGGTGCAGCATGCTTCTTACACATGCACACAGATTTACTCCAGGTATCCATAACAACCCAGCCATTTTTCTTCACTGCTGTAGGTTAGCTTTAGGCTAGGGCTCCATGACACATAGGGCACAACTACACTGCTACATGTGTCGCGCGACATTGATGTTGCACCAATGTCGTGCATCAATTATTATAATGATAGTCTATAGTGTTGCACTACGGCATGCAACATGCTGCGACTGCGACGCAACAGTTTCAGTAAAATACATCATTTGGATTTTTTGCAACTGTCGCATCGCAGCATGTCGCAGTGCAACACCATAGCCTATCATTATAAAAAATTGTTGAGCGACATTGGTGCGACAAAATGTTGCGCAACACATGTCGTCATGTAGCCCTAGCCTTAAAGGGGCAGAGTGCTGTGGAGGTCACTGTTAAGTGGGCCGGGGCCACTGTTAAAGGGGCAGCTGCTGTGGAGGTCACTGTTAAGGGGGCAGGGGCCACTATTAAAAGGGTGTTCACTGTGGACGTTACTGTTAAGGGAGCAGGCCGCTGTGATGGTCACTGTTAAAGGGGCGGGCATTATGGAGCTTTTTGTTAATTGGCAGGGGCCATTTTAAAGGGGCGCTGCTGGAGTCACTAACCTCGCAGTACTGCTGCCTAACACTGTTAAGGAACAGGGTATTGTGGC